>CM039718.1:14389702-14854017 GCA_022539455.1 Dendrobium nobile | reverse complement strand
TGGGGGTAGATCCTAAAGTGGGTTATTTAATTGAAGTTGTCTAAAAGTTGGGATTTGTTAAGGCTTAAAAGGGGATTTGAATTAAAATTTAAGTATTATTGAATTAAGAATTTTAATTAAACATGTTTTAAAAGTTAATTGATTACTACCTTTGTTTCACACCGAGGCCGTGAAGTTTATTTCACCTTCCTTGGGGCTAAGCTAATAGCCTCGTGGCATGGGTTCACCCAGTAGCAATCGGGTTTGATTAAGTTATTTAAATTGGTTGGAATTTAAAAGAGTGGATTAATATTAAAATGAGTTCATATGATTTTAAAAGCTGATTAATTTAAGTTTGCCATTAATGATTTCGTGGCGTTGTGCCACCAGGCTCGAGGAAACCAGCCCCTTAGGACACTTAGCCCCGCAGCCCGGAGTAGTCCAGCCGATAAACCAAATTATGTAATTGATTAGAGATTTTTAAAAATGTTAAATAATTAAAAAAAATAATCATTTTTAAGGTTTGACACCTTTAGAATTCATTCGTGGCGTTTGTGCCACCAGGCTCGAGGAACCAGCCTCCTTAGGACACTTAGCCCCGCAGCCGGAGTAGTCCAGCCAATAAACTTCAACTTTAGGGTGGTTGTTGTGTTTTAAAGGATTTGTTAAATGTTTTAAGCATTAAACCAATTTTCTGAGTTTTAGAATGGTTTGAGCCTTATGAATTTTTTAGAATATTTTAATAATTTAATTAAGGGGTCAAAAGTTGAATTCTTTTATTAAGCTCAAATTCTAGAAAGTTTGTATTTTATCAAAATACTAGGCCTTAATTATGAGTTGTTAGACATGTGGCACATTCAATTTGAGTTTTTATCTAAAAAGTTATGATTTTTAGAAGTTTGGATATTTATGAAAATTTTCAATTATTCCAATTAAAGACTATTCTAGTGATTTGGGCCTAAATGGATCTCAAACTCCTTGAAATCTCTCCCAAAGATCAGAGGTGATCCAAGGGGAGATTATCAAGCATTAAATTAATTCTTGGATTTTTAATGATTATTAATTAATTAATATTAATTAAACATTGAATTTTACTTAAAATTAAATTAAGACTTAATTTGATGCCCAATCAAGGGGCTTTTAATTCTCATGGGTTAAGGGTTCAATACTGATTAATATGAAGTATTAAACTTAAATTTGGGTTTAAAAGGGATTTATTAGAATTTAATTAAGGCTAGGGGGCAATTCTAGCAAGGGCAAGCTATGGCTCCTAATTGGTGAACCAAATGGACTCCAAATCTGATGAATTTTGGACCATGGGGTCACATGATCCAAGGCCTGAACACACCAAATTTGGGCTCAATTGGGATACTCTAAGGTGGCTAACCAAGCCACCTAAGGTGAGCTCTAAGTCACCTTCAAAAAAATCCTAGGGAGCTATCCTAAGGTTGGATTGGGGCAAAGTCAGTGGCCCTAAACTCCATATCCTAAGCATAATCAACACACAAAAAACCAGATCCTAATTCTCATTGGATAGGCTTAAATCCCAATTTGAATTTAAGGGTCAACCCATGACCCTTAAACTCAAAATTGGGGGAAAGTGCCCTTAGACCTTTAAAACAGGGGAGACAAAATTTGGACATGTCAAAGACATGCCCAAATTCAATCTCCCAAAGTTCCATGCCCTGGAGACTTAACTACAAACAGTAATTGCATAAATTGAAATAATACCATTAATGAAATTAAACTTAACACGCATGCAATTAGGGCCTGGAACCATAGGGCTTTTGAAGATCTCCCTGAGACCTTTCCAATGAGCCTAAGAACACCTAATTTGGTCAAGTGTGCAGGGAGATATGGATTTTTGAAGTTCCCTTGATTTTCTGGAATTATTAATCCAGCCATTATACAGTCAGCCGCGCTTTACACGCGGCGCGTCCCGATTGGCTGGGCAATCATTGGCGCTGACTGGGTAACGGTCGGATTAATCGTAGCCGTCGGATGGCGGATCGAACGGCTGGGATTAAATGCGCTCCGGGACCGCGGGATCTAATCGAGCCGTTGATCGAAATCAACGGCTGAGATTTCGTCTTCAACCTCCGCCTTTGCCCGAAGCCGTGAACATTCTCCGGCGTGATCCGAGCAATCGCACCGGCGAACTTCGACGAAATTTCACAGGAAGGATCAGGGGGGTGGAAACCTTCAATCCAACGGTGGAAATCCGTTGGGGTGAAGGTTTCCTTCACACTTGACCGGACTACCTAGCTAGGGAGCTCGGGATGAAGGAATTACCGCAGAGAAAGTCTCAACGAATGAGCTTCTCTATCTGGGAGCTTCAGGAGACGAAGGCGAGCAGGTTTCCTTCAGAGGCCGCGACTGGAGAACGGCTGGAGGTATGACTTCGAGCGGGACGCCGAAGCCTTTCGCCGGAGTTCGCTCGAAGCGATGGAAGGGACGGTCTGGGAGCTCGAAGGAAGGTGCTGGGAGATCGAGGAAGCTCTGGGGAACCGTTCGAAAACTCTGGGATCGTCTGGCGAGCCTTGGGGAGCACCACCCTATTCAGCCTCCTCCCGCGAGCTCGGACGGCCAGGATTGAAGTGGAGGAGGTCGCGGATTGATGCCAAGTGGAAAGGGGCACCATTCCAGAGAGCTCGTGAGCCTCAAGCCGGCGAGCCACAGCCTTTGGAAGGCTTTCGGTCTGGGGGGACCACCGGAGCTTGCTCTCCATTGGCTCCGACCGCCGCCGGCCATGGTCTGGGTCGGATTGACCAGGGAAGGCCGATGGGGACATGCTGGAGCCAATTGTGGAGTCAAATTGGCCTGGGGAAGCTGGGATCGATCTGGTGGCTCGGTTGGGCTCGGACCTGCTTGGTTTGAGTCGAATTGAGCCCGATTCAGGTCAGACCAGACCCTGGGTTGGTATGGGAGGCAGGTCTGGGTCTGGTGCACCCAATGCAAGTGGCAATTGGGTCCAATTTGATCTGTGTCAAAGGTTGGCTCGGGTTGATCCAAATCTGCTCGGTTCGGGTCGATTTGGGCTCAACCCAGGTCAGGCCAGACCCTGGGCTTGAAGTGGGAAGTGGGTCTGGGTCTGGTGCACCCAATGCAAGTGGCAATTGGGTCCAATCTGATCTGTGTCAAAGGTTGGCTCGGGTCCAAGTGTTTTTGGCTACTTTGGGTTAGCCTAACTATTGACCCAAGCTAGCCCAAGGCATGGGCTGGCTGGAGGAGGTGTATTGGACCTAGGGCCACCTATGGGAGGTGTTGGCCAGGTTCAATTGGATTTAGGTTGAGAGTTGGCCCAATCCCAAGAGCTATTAGGCACTTTGGGCTAGCCTAACTCTTGACCTAAATGAGCCCAAGGATTGGGCTGGTCAAGGAAGGTGTATTGGGTCAATGGGAACCCAATGGCACCTTGATTTGGATTCAATTTGATTAAGATCAAAAGATGGCTCAAGGGAGGTCTCTCTTGGGTCACTTGGGTCAAGCCATAAGGCTAACCCAGGTAGGCCCAAGGCTTGGGTGACCAAGAGGGGTCTCTTGGGTACCCAAGGGTTCATCCCATACATTCAAAGGACTTGGAATGGAGTAGATTCAAAATTTTGAAAGGGGAGGGGTGTATGAGTCCATGGGTCAAACTTGGTTGACTTGGTCAACCAGGTTGACCCAAGGTCTGGATTTGAGTTCAACAAGTTGAGTTTGATATTTGAAATTCATTGGAAATGGTTTCAAAGAGTTTGGAATTGATTTGAATTGAAATAGCCATTTGAAATCTCATAAGGGTATTTTAGTCAATTTTGGCCCATTGGTCAACTAGAGCCAAAAATGATTCTGAAAGATGCAGTTTACTGCTCAATGGGTTAAAATCAAGAGTCTGGAAGTGATTGGAAGCTTGGATAAGGGTTCCAAGGTCAAGATCTCAAAGGGGTTAGGTTCAATGGCATAGGCTGTAAATATTTGAAGGTTTTACAGCCTTTGGATTTTAATTCAGATTCTGGGGTTAGAGACCTCAAAATGAGCTAAAAGTTGGAGAGTAACCTCTAGAGACATGTCTTATCACTTTACAAGTGATAGACCTTGAATCAGAGACCATTTGAGTGGGTTTTGAAATGTTTGAAAAATCTCTAAAAAGGGTCTTTAGGACAAGGCCTTGAGACTTAGGATTTGAGTCTGGATTTCTGGATTTGGAATAGATTTTAAGTTGGAATGATTAGTATTGAAGTATCCAAATCATTTACAATCATGTGGTGATTGTTAATGAATGGATGAGGCCAAAGCTAGATTGAAGCTTGGATCAAAGCCTAGGTTAAAATTTGGATTCTCAAGTGAATTGAGTCAAAGTTTGAATATGTTTGAAATTTGAATTAATTTGAATTTGAATTGGATGGAGTTTGAGATTTAAATTGATCACAGGTAGGGATCAAATTAAAATTGGAGTGGATTAAATACAGGAATTGATTTAAAATTGAGGTTGATCAAGGGTGGAGATTGATTTGAAGTTGGAGTGATCTTAAGGTATAGAAGAATTCTAAGATTCAGGATTTAAGGGAATTCCTAGGCTCTAGAATAGGCTCTAAGGTCTTGGATCTAGAAGGATCCTAAGGTCTAGAGTGGATCCTAGGGTCTAGGATTAAATCTGGGTTCTGGATGGGTCTTAGTGGCCTCATACAAAAATGAGGTCAACAAATGGACCCCCAATGTGTGTAGTAGAAGGAACTTCTGCTGCACGCATTGGCGTTGACCGAATGGAAGTAGAATCCTGAGAGTGAAGGGAGATCATCTCCCAACCTCAAGCCTATAGGATGCTAATGGAAGGCTTGTACCTATTGGATAAGGAAAACTGGTAAAACCAAGGTAGTGAATACCTAACCTTGGGTCTAAGGAAGGGCATCACCCAGCCTTAGGTCTACAGGATGCTGATAGAAGACTTACTCCTAGTAGACAAGGAAACTGGGAGAAACCAAGGTAGGGAATACCTAGCCTTGGGTCTAAGGAAGGGCATCACCCAACCTTAGGCCTATAGGATGCTGATAGAAGACTTACTCCAAATAGGCAAAATTAACTGGAAACCAAAGTAGGGAATACCTAGCTCTGGGTCTAAGGAAGGGCATCACCCAACCTTAGGTCTACAGGATGCTGATAGAAGACTTACTCCTAGTAGACGGATCAACTGGAAACCAAGGTAGGGAATACCTAGCCTTGGGTCTAAGGAAGGGCATCACCCAACCTTAGGCCTATAGGATGCTGATAGAAGACTTACTCCAAATAGGCAAAATTAACTGGAAACCAAAGTAGGGAATACCTAGCTCTGGGTCTAAGGAAGGGCATCACCCAACCTTAGGTCTACAGGATGCTGATAGAAGACTTACTCCTAGTAGACGGATCAACTGGAAACCAAGGTAGGGAATACCTAGCCTTGGGTCTAAGGAAGGGCATCACCCAACCTTAGGCCTATAGGATGCTGATAGAAGACTTACTCCAAATAGGCAAAATTAACTGGAAACAAAAGTAGGGAATACCTAGCTCTGGGTCTAAGGAAGGGCATCACCCAACCTTAGGTCTACAGGATGCTGATAGAAGACTTACTCCTAGTAGACGGATCAACTGGAAACCAAGGTAGGGAATACCTAGCCTTGGGTCTAAGGAAGGGCATCACCCAACCTTAGGCCTATAGGATGCTGATAGAAGACTTACTCCAAATAGGCAAAATTAACTGGAAACCAAAGTAGGAATACCTAGCTCTGGGTCTAAGGAAAGGCATCACCCAACCTTAGGTCTACAGGATGCTGATAGAAGACTTACTCCTAGTAGACGGATCAACTGGAAACCAAGGTAGGGAATACCTAGCCTTGGGTCTAAGGAAGGGCATCACCCAACCTTAGGCCTATAGGATGCTGATAGAAGGCTTACTCCAAATAGGCAGATTAACTGGCAAACCAGGGTGGTGCCACGAAGGGCGTACTCCACCACTAGCGAATGGTCATGTGGGGAGGAAACTTGCTCCACACAGAGGACCTCAACTGGCAAACTAGGATGGTGCCACGAAGGGCGTACTCCATCACTAGCGAATGGGAATCAGGATGGTGCCACGAAGGGCGTACTCCACCACTAATCCCCGGGTCAAATGCTAGGGTAGTGCCACGGAGGGCGTACTCCACCACTAGCGGGTCTAATCCTAAGGGAAGGAAGGACCTAACCTTAAGGAGAAGGCGAAGAGCGTTAAAATAATAAATAAACTAAAAAAAAGGTAGAATCAAGTTGTAAATCAAGAAGAGGAAGTTTTATTAATTGATAAAATGAGCTACATCAAGCATAGTATTTCTTAAGGAAACGCCCATTAACAGGTAGCATTGGGTGGTTTCCTTTACAATCTACTAACTGATACGAGCCTCCTTCGTAGACAGTCTCTATAACGAAGGGTCCTTCCCACGTAGGTTCAAACTTGCCTCCCAGCTTCCGATGGGCCAAGATAGGCCTCCGAAGGACCAATACCAAGTCTCCCGCTTGGAAGGTCCTAGGTCGCACTAACTTGTTATGGGCTTGAACCATACGGGATTTATACAACTCTAAACTTTGTTGAGCTTGGAGACGTCGCTCTTCGAGGCCTTCGAGTTCTTCCAATCGTAGTTTTGCATTTTGTTCATTGGTAATTTGATTCTGAACTGCAATTCTAAGCGAAGGGATTTGTATTTCCAAGGGCAGAACAGCCTCAGATCCATACACTAGTGCAAACGGGGTGGATTGGGTCGGGGTTCTATAAGTGGTACGATAAGCCCACAAAGCTTCCACCAACCGCTCATCCCACTGCCGTTTGTTATCATCAAGGGTCTTTTTGACAATTTGCACCAAGGTTTTGTTGAAGGCCTCGGCCAATCCATTCGCCCGAGGGTAATAGATCGTCGAATATCTCCAATCAATATTATGGCGTCTTACAAAACTATTGATTTTTGTAGACTTGAATGCGGACCCATTATCGGATATGATTCTGCGAGGTACGCCGAATCGATATACAATATGGTCACGAAAGAATTTTAAGACATGGTGTGATGTTACGTTTCGTAGGGGAATTGCTTCCGCCCATTTTGAAAAGTAATCAGTTGCTGCTAATATGAAACGATGACCTCTCGCGGAGGGAGGGTCAATCGGCCCAATGATATCCGTGCCCCAACTCTCGAAGGGCCACGAGGCTATCGTAGGGTGTAACACATTAGGCGGCTGATGTAAAACCACACCATGGACCTGACATTGATGACAGTGCTTTGCCGTATTCATGCAATCGTCAATCATTGTAGGCCAATAGTATCCAAGTCTTTTAATCTTTAATTTCATTTTTGGACCCGATTGATGTGCACCGCACAGTCCTGAATGAACTTCATTAACAATTTTCTGGGCTTCTCGCTTGTTCAAACAGCGCAGCCACATGTGATCAAAGGACCGACGGTATAACAGATCATTAACTAGTGCATATGATAGGGCACGTTTCTTAATCTGGTTGGAGAGTGATTTATCCTGGGGAAGCTTCCCTTCTTTAAGGTAATCGACTAAGGGTCGTCTCCAATCGCCTTCTTCGTCAATCGTCGAAGAGGCAGAAAGGATCTGAAGGGGAGTCTTACTAACGTGTTCCAAATCTATAAGGGAGAGGGTCTTACGACCCTGTATCTCTATAGGGATGGAATCCTCCTCAGGACATGCAAATTCCTTTGCAAGTTTTGCTAAGGCATCCGCCGCAGAATTGCTTCCACGGGGAACCCTATACAAAGTAGCAATGGGGATTTGTTCCAACAAGTGAAGTGTGTACTGGTGATATTTTAGGAGATTCGGATTCAAGACTTTATAAGTTCCGGCGACTTGGTTAATAACTAGTTGGGAATCTCCAAAGATCTTAATCTCTTTAATCTCCATTAGAATTGCAAGTTCCAAACCAGTTATCAGAGCTTCGTATTCAGCTTCGTTGTTTGTGCAAGGCTCCGACAAGTGGTAGGAAAAATGCATCATTCCTTTTTCTGGTGTAATAAAAATTAGACCGACTCCAGCCTTTCCAGGAATTACTGATTGTTGGGTCGCAATCCTACGAGAGGATGCTGCCCCATCAAAATATAATTCCCAGATGGCCTCTCCAGATTCCCCCAAACTCATGATTTGTTCGTCGGGTAAATCATCGTTCAGAGGAGAATCTGCCGGCAGCGGGTGTGCTGCCAGAAAGTCGGCAACAGCCTGTCCTTTTACAGCACGAAGAGGAGTGAAAGTAATCTCAAATTGCAACAATATCATAGACCAACGAGCTAAACGTCCTGACAACGTAGGTCGGGTCATAAGATATTGCAAAGGATTAACTCTTGAAATCAAACTGATTGAGTGGGAGAGCATGTAATGCCTCAGTTTCTGAGCTGCAAAAACTAAAGCAAGACAATGCTTCTCTACTGACGGGTATCGAATTTCAGTAGGAAGGAGTCTTCGACTAAGGTAGTAGAGAGCATTCTCTTTTCCTTCGTCGTTAACTTGAGCTAACAGGGCACCTAAAGACTCATCTAGAGCTGCGGTGTAGAGGATTAATGGCTTTCCGGAATCGGAGCTGCCAAGACTGGCGGGTTAGAAAGGTATTGTTTGATATCGTCAAAAGCATTCTGACACTTCTCGCCCCATACAAATTTAGTATCCTTTTTCGCAAGGACAGAGAAGGGTTGACATCTCCGGAAAGATTAGAAATAAATCTCCTTATATATGCCAATCTACCTTGTAGAGACCTTAACTGAGTAAGACTCTTAGGGGATGGCATATTTAAGATGGCTTCAATTTTAGCAGGATCTATCTCGATTCCGCGGTGCCTCACTACGAATCCTAAGAATTTTCCCGAAGCGACGCCGAAGGCGCACTTCAAGGGGTTCATTTTCAAATCGTAGCGACGCAACCGTTCGAAAACAACTCTTAAGTCATACAAGTGAGCCTCTTTAACCTTGCTCTTGACAACTAAATCATCAATATAACATTCAACTTGATTATGAATTAAGTCGTCAAAGATACGGGTCATGGCCCGTTGGTAGGTTGCTCCGGCATTCTTTAAGCCGAATGGCATTACCTTATAACAAAAGATTCCAATAGGGGTTCTGAACGCCGTATTTCTCTCATCTTCAGGGGCCATCTTGATTTGGTTATAACCCGACGAGCCATCCATGAATGAGAAAATAGCATGTGAGGAGGCAATGTCCACCATGAGTTCTGGTATTGGTAGAGGGAACTCATCTTTAGGGCATGCCTTATTCAGATCCCTATAGTCGACACAAATCCGAATCTGACCATTTTTCTTCCGAACTGGCACGACGCTGGCCACCCAAGAGGGGTATTGTTCCTCTCGAATGAATCCGGCTTCTGCCAATTTCTTAACTTCAGAAACGACTTGTTGCTCAATCTCTAAGCGCATGCGTCGAGGAGCTTGTTTAACAGGAATGGCATCATGCCGAACCCCAAGTTTGTGAACTGCTACCTCAGCAGGCAAACCTGGCATTTCATCGTATGTCCAGGCAAAGCAATCCCTGAACTCGAATAACAACTGGATTAAGTCTTGGGTTTCACCCTCGCTTAACAAAGTACTTATGAAAATCGGACGGGGGTCATCATCGTTTCCCAGGTTAATTTCTCTCAACTCATCGACTGTCGACTTAATTTCCTCTTCAAATTCAGGGGGTGCATCCCGAACTTGAAGATCATCGGGATCGTCTAAAGTCTCCAAACAGAGTCCATCTAGAGGACAAGGAGGATCTGTAGGGACATTTGGAGAATCGAGGTGGTAAGTTATCATTAGGCAATACTCATCATCATCGAATGAACTAACTGTTCCAAAGCCAATACCACTTGTTGGATTTTTATTTATTTTTGTTCGCCAAATGTTCTCGTGGTATCTAGCTTGACCCTTAGTCCATCGGTATGGTATAGAACCTTTAGAAAAAGTATTTTTTACACAAACAGGGAAGTAGCCGAAAGGTAATTCCATTAATTCATTAAAATCTGCCTCCTCAAGGGTTACATCACCTTCGTCCCTTGCGGAGGAGGAACCAGGAAAGAATTTCTGGACTTTCTTAACTTCACCATCCAAGTTGGGGGCCACTTTGACTTCCAACCCTACAACCCTGCCCGCCGACAGTGGGGTCAGAGAAAGGGCCTCAATCCTTCTAGTGAGCTTTTCATACATTGTTAATTCGGGCTCGTCACTTTTAACTTTTGAAATATCTACCTCAGGGTCACTGTCCTGGTCTAAGGTGAGATCAAATTTTGGAGGAGTATTTATATTTTGATAATCGAGGGAGAGGGCAGCACCTTGACTTTCTAGTTCACCATCGGAATCTGATTCCAAATCAATATACACAGGTGCTGTTCTTCTGTCTAATGAAGCACGGCCTCGACCTCGTGCCCTTAAAGCCATCCTCCCACCTCTTTGAGGTAATGTGCTTGGAGGTCTAAGGACAACGATATCAGAGTCGTCTTCACTACTCGATTGAATCATTTCTTGATTGATATCCTTATCTTTTTCTTTCTTTTGGTTGAATTTTTGTCCAACCATTTTCTCCTCAACTTTGATCTCTAATTTAGAACGGGACGAGGACCCTTTTGGTATGAAATATGCAGCATCTTCGTAGATCCCAATTTCTTGAATCGAGAATGGTTGCAAATCACCCTTAATCACATGTTCAATGCCGTCTCGTTGATACTTAATGCATTGGTGCAGGGTAGATGGAACCATTCTATATTCGTGAATCCAAGGTCTACCTAGAAGTGCGTTAAAGGACGTAGTCGAATCAATTATATGAAATTTAGCTTCAGTTTTTAAACCTCCTATTTCCAGGAGTAGAGTGATCGAACCTAAAGCTCTCTCGCCCTTCTCGTTGAACCCACGAAGCACCAACCTGTCGGTTGAAAGCTTGCTAGTATCAACTCTGAGATAAGCAAGGGTCTTTATGTTCATCACGTTGACCGATGCACCCGGATCAACAAGGACTCTTGATAATTTGAAATTTCCCACATCTACAGTAATGTAGAGGGGACGATTGTGGTCAGCAGTTCCCAAGAGTAAGTCTTCGTCTGAAAAGGTAACCCCAGGGACCTCTTTGAAGTAGAGAGCCTCACCTTCTGAAGTTGCAGCCAACTGTGTTAAGCAAATCTCGGGATCGAGAAGTGCTTTAATTAGAGACTCCCTCATTTCTTTGGAAAGAAGGAGGGCGTCATAAATACTTAATTTTGCTGGCAACTTCCTAAGGTGGGCTAGAACATTGTAATCAACCTTAGGAACGACAGACTCGAAACCCGGAGGAATTAGAGGGAATTCTGGTTGTTGAGGGGAATCCGGACTTAGATTTTCGAATGAGGATTGCTTGCCTTTGTCCTGAGGGGGCAACCTAGGGGGTAAGACTTTACTGCCACGGAGTTGCACCTGCTCGACGTCTTCGGGCGGGCAAACTAGGGCAGTGTCTACACACACCATAGGTGTTGGATCATCATTTCCTGAAAGCGAGTCAGAATCTGAAAGTTCTATCAAGATAGGATTTCCTTGGAAATTGATCTGAGGGAAATCATTTTCTGATAAAGCTTCACATTCGACCTCTTCTTGAATAGTCGAATCAGTGAGGTTGGTTTGATTAACCTCAATATTTATTTCATTAGGAGTTTGATTCAAAACAGGAGAGTCATCAATTTGCATTTGAGATTCATGGTTAATCATCAAGACAGAAGTAGAAGGATGTTTTTTATTCATCTTTTGACCCTTCGCCTTTGATGGGGCAAAGTAAAAGTCAGATAACAAAAGAGGGGAAAGGGTTTTAACACCACCATCCGCCATTCTAATACATCTCTCATCTACACACTTCCTCTCTACAAAATCAAATTTTTCTTCTTTTACATTTTTCTCAGTAGTTCCTAAGACTACTGGAGAGGGAAGTGGCTCAACATCCTTCTGCGAAGCATCCAGGTCAACCTTCCACACCGGGGCCTGGGCTATCGTAGTCAGCTGTTGAGAAAGACGAAAAGACTTGTTAATTGACTTTTTAAGTGCCCGGGACAAAGCAATGTCCCAACCATCTTCAACAAAACAAGAAGAGTTAAGAGGATTACCTGAAATGGTCTTAATTGAAGCCTTTTCTGGATCAGCCAAGTATTCTTTAGGTATTATAATGTTACCTTGGGTGTAGTTCCTCTCAAGCCAGTCTTTAAACACAACGCAGTCCTCAAGAGGGTGACTAAGCATCCTGTGGTACGGGCAATACTTGGGATCATCTTTCTTGCTCTCATCCTCAGGCCTCCTAGCCTCTGGCAACTGAAAATCTGGTTTCTTTAACAGACTTCTGAAGATCTTCTTAACTGACTCCCTTTTAAATGGATAAGGCTTTGCCAATCTCTCTCTAAAAGGGATGAAGGAGGGATCTCTAGTATGTTGAGGAACTATCTGAAAGGGCTGCTTCTGAGGCGGCTGTGGTGGAAGTGGAGTGCTAGGCTGACTAATCACTGGCCTCTTTCCTTTATCTACTGCTGAGACCACAGCTTTCTTTTCAAATGTTTTCACCAATTTTGGACCCTTCCTTTCTTCAGACTGCTCTCGTAAGAATGGCATCCTAGGAGCCTCTTCCTGCAAATTGCTGGCCTTATTAAGAAGTTTCTCAAAAGTTTTAATAGTGAAACCCTTCAGGAGAAAAGCAACAGGACCGTGGATATTCTTCAAAAGGATCTCCACAGCATGTTGTTCTTGCAACTGGGGTTCACACTTCATCGAGAGGTTTCGCCACCTCAAGATGTACTCAACTAGAGACTCTCCCGGCTTTTGCTTTTCAACCACGAGATCGCCCACGGTGGTGCGTTGTTGCGCTCCAGAAAATCTCTTAAGAAAGAGGTTTTCTAGGTCGCTAAAGGTTCTTACTGAACCGTTGGGCAGATCGGCGTACCATTCAAAAGCAATGCCGGATAGACTACTTACAAATTGGCGAAATAGTAGAGCATCCGACCCTCCTGCATTGCAACAGCTTGCTCGGAAGTGGGCCAGATGCTGTCTCGGATTTTCGATTCCAGTGAAAACTTTAAAAGTTGGTGGCACAAAGCCCTTTGGGTAAGGAACTAAGTCATATTCCTCGGGGTAGGGTCTACCCTTTGAAATAGACACAGTTCCTTGAGCATGGGCTAAGGCCTCCCTTACCTGATCCTCAATTAACTGCTTGATATCCTTCTGAGGTGGGATTGAAGGAATGGAGGAGACTGCAGGGTGAACTGGAGGTGTCTCTACTGGACAAGGGAGAGTCACAGGTGGTGACTCGAGAGGTCTGGAATTGAATTCTGCCCTTTTGGCCTTTTCTGTGAGCTCTCGAGCTGACTGGTGGATCATAAAAGACTCTTGCTGTGACTTGTCTAACTTCTCTTGCATTTCTCTAACTTGTGACATCATGCTAGCAAGCTGAGTCTCCAAGTTTTTTATGTGTTCTTCATCTCCATCTTTCACAGACTCATCTGACTCTGACTCAACAGCATGCGGATCATCATCCTTAACAAATCGGCGCTTGCTGGGCTCAGCTTCTTTATTAGATCCTCTAGTTTCGACCACATGAATACCCCCAACATAATCATCTTCATCTCCGAGGAGATCATCCGTATCAGGATCAAAAGAAGCCATTCCTTCTTTGTTCAACAAAATGTTTCTTATTTCCTGAACTACCTCCTCGACCGGTCTATCCCCAATTGACTTAGGGTCAAGGGGTAAGTATCCTTTATACTCGGCCATATCAAACAACTCTTCAGAATCCATAAGGGCGATGATTTCTGTAAGTTTTGGATTAGGATCTGGTTGAGACTTTGTATCCGGTTCATCTTCCATTTCTAAATCCTGGTCAATCCTCTCCTCTTCGACTATCCCAGAGCTGGTAGTCAGAAGAGTGGCATCCTCTACAGGGAGAGGGACATATTCCTCAGGAGAAGTAGGAGCTTGTAAGGTGATAGTTCCCACATCTGGTAAGGTAAGGTCCTCAGACACCTGACTAAGGGGCCTAGGAATGACACTCGGACTTTGGGGATCATCAACAGGGGTAACAGGAATGGTAACTATTGGATCCGGGGTCAGACTGGCTGTGGTAGGGCTGTCAACTGTAACAACTGGAGTACTAGCCTGAACATCCATCAATTCAACTGCACTCGGAGTAGGATCGACTGAAACTCGTTGGAGCTGCAGAATGAACTTAGAAGTTCTAGGAGGTGGTGGTAGATTCTCCAATTTAGTTCTTTTTGGCACATATCTCCTTTCAGGAGATTTAGGTCTTTTTCCTTTAAGGTCCACAGACTTTTGAACTTCAACCCCCTTTGGTTTAACAATCACAGAGGCCAATCTTACAGGTTTATGTGGGTGTACGGGGGTCTACCAGTAGAGTGGCGGCCTCTCTCGGACCCAGTCAACACAATACCCTCTGTTTGAGAGGACGGAGGGCGTGGCACCCAGTGATATCCATCAACCAGTACTGAAGTAGCAGGCTGTCTAACATACTTCTTATTCTTTCTAACGGATTGTGGGGTTAAATTCTTTGCTTCAGATACTTCTTCCTTCAACACTTCTTTTTGGAAGCGATGTGAGATCACTCCCTTCAATTGTTTCACATATTCCTCTTTAGTCTGCCCGGTCTGTGCGGCGCAGGTATGAATTATATTTCTCAAAGTCCTTGTCTTTTGGAGATGTCTTTCTTTCTGAGTTTTCTTAGTCGAGTAGTCGACCGGGCATGGTGGAGAACGAGCTATCCTAGCTATCCCCTCCTCCCCTTGAGCTGAAGCCAGGGGGTAAAAGCGACTCCCCTTTAGGAGGGGAGAGGAAGCAGGAATAGGTAGCTCTTCAACAGCCTCAGGTTCTACTTGAGCTAAGGTCTTAAAAGGTAGAACTCTCTTAGCCTTAGAGATTTTCTTTCTAAGTCTCCTCAGATAATTCTTCTTCTGATTCTTAGTGGTGAATTTAAGTCCAGAACTAGACCCTTCTTCAAAAATAGACTTAACTTCAGGGGGAGGCTCAACAACTTGTTCAGATTGTTTCTGATCATCACTGACTACTGGCAGGGTGGGTGCAGATCCCACAATTAACTCAACTACTGGGGGAGTTTCCTTACTGGCATCTAGGCTCACAATCTGGTGTCCATCCATAGAGAGCTCAAGAGTACTAAATCCCATTCCAAAAATAACAGTGCTCCCTTGGTCATTAACAGTTGAATACAATTCTCGGTCAAAGGAGAAAATCAGTTGGCCAGCCATTTGAAATTTTCTGAAAGTTAAAGAAGATGATTGAAATTAGATCTTTTTGAAAAGAGTGGTAAAAAGTATTTTATTATTATTTTTTTTTGAAAGTATGACATATGTTGGCCCACGAGGAAATCGTATGGGGTAACACATGACAACTTGGAGGAGAAAAAAAATTTTGAGGAAATTTTGAGAATTTGAAAAGGGGTTTTCTTACAGGTTCCAAAACACAACGGACAGAGTTTCCCCTTGCCCGAAGGCTTATGGAATTGTAAGAAAGCCCAAGTAAAAAGGAATAGTTTAACCCTCCCCACCCTTAGAAGTCAAAGGGGAAATGAGGGGGTTAAAACTAAAAAGTTTGGCATGAAATCAAAAATTTTGAATTCTTTTCAATTTTACAGATTTATATGTTGAACGAAAAATTTATCGACCATAAATCCATAAAATTAAATAGGATATCCAGAGATCTGATTTTACACTGTCGCCTCGCAGGCTATGCTGGGGCAGAAGGTCAAAATCAGAACAAAAAAAAAAACTAAATAAAACCAAATTTGGAGGTGGAACCTCTCTTTTAATATTTTGTTACTACTTTAGATGTTGGCCACACTCACCCAAGAAAGAAATGAGCAGAGGGACCAACGGAAGAAATGATAGTTAGAACTATCGATGAAACAAAATTTTGCCATTATTAAAGATGGAGAGAGAGATTCGTCCCACCGGGCGTGCCATTTTTTTTGTTGGTGGAATTTTGAAAACATGTTTTTAAAAATATTAGTTTTCTTTGGGACTTAAAATTGAATTCTAAAATCGAATTGTCTCGTTAGAAAAAAGTATATCACCTCGAGAGGTGAGAATAAAATTTCATAACGGTATTCAGATTTAGAATTATGAAATTCATCTTGAATATTATGACCGGATGCTAAAGAGAACTTCATATGGCCCCGAAGGGTCAAAATGAGGTTCAATTGAATATTCAGCTACAATATTCAAGAAGTGTGATCGTTAGGTTCACATCCAAAGCCTTATCAAAGAAAGATGTATCTCCCCGAAGGGGGAAAATATCATTCGATGATAATTCTTTGAATATGATAACAATGATCACTAATATTTTAAATTTTCCCAGAGAAATCCAATTGAGTTTTGAGAAATCAATTTTTTAAAATCAGGTGCGTGTGTGGTTCTAAATCTCCTACGAGCGCAAGCCCTCGTAGTTAATTACATCGTAAGAAAACGAGGTCTCCTACGAAAACTCTCGATTAAAATAATGGCAAAATTTTGTTAGAATTTCTAGGAGTGATATCAAAGTATGAATAGAATTATTGGAAAATCAAAAGGGAATGGATCAAAATTGAGCAGTTATTAACGGAGTCAAAGGATGAGAGGTAGGGGACACTTTGAGATTCCAGAACCATCCGGAAGTGTCCCAACTTAATCTAAGTGTTGGGCTTTATGTTTTAGGATTGAAATGAAGCTTTAATTAGAGTTAAGTATTTTATTAGAAATTTGGGACTATATTCCCGAAATTTGGGGTCTTATAATCAAAGATCTGCCCCGGATCCTAAATCTATTTTGGACACTGGACCACAGTCGTCCGATCCTAACTAATGCAGTGCAAGGTCTGGACTTACCCCGGCCTGGATTGGGGAGCCAGCTAACCACCTAATCGATTTAAAATACATGAATCCGGTCTTTTTATGAAAGAATGGTAGGGACGTTGTAATTAAAGTTTTGGAGAGTCGGGGCCGACATCTAGAGATTTTCCTAATTGGCCCCTTTGACACATGTTGGGTGCAAAAATGCTAAACTGGTGCAATTAAAATTTTGACTCTTTTAGTTTGTATCTAATGCAATGCATGCTAGTTAACAACTTCCAATCAAGTATGCTTGAAATTTTAAAAACAGGCTTATAAAATAGTTTTTTAGAAGACTGGACTTCCCCAGGTCCGGCACCTCGTCCTCATAGGTCAGACTATCCGGACTCTACCCGCAGGCGGGGAAGGGTCTAAAGCAAGGAAAGAGTGATGCAAAAATATGTATGCGACCCCGGGACGATCCCCGGCTAATTCCCTAGATTCGTTATCTTTCTATGTTGTTTAGACTCACTAAAATTTTAGACTTTTAAAATTATGAGTAGAAAAGTTTCACACCCTCACAAGCCTCACGTATCCAGGCGAAAAAACAAAGAGCGGCATGCAATCGCCAAAAAACTAGTAAAAACAAGTAATCCTAGAGGCAATCAAATCATCACATCAAATATAAATTAATTAATAAATGTCCATAGGCAAAGTTGCCTTGCTTATTACAAACCAGAATATTGCAGAAAGTAAAGTGGCCAGGCACCACTGACAACAATCCGGATTCTAAACCTAGTAACGACGTAAGTTATTTTGAGTGGGATACTCTCAATCTTCAAATCTTCAAATCTTCAATTTCATTCTTCTTTGGACTCCTTTTCTTCAATCTTCTTGGAATCTTCGTAGCGGATTACCCAAATGGACAAGAGGGCACTTCCCTCTAAGGGGGAAGGCCACTCTTTCCTCTTTGGGTAAGGAAGAGGTATGATCCAAATTTGGATTTCCAAATGGAAAAGGAGTGTTCCCTAAAAGGGTATCCTTTCCTCTTTGGAATCCAAGCTTTGGATCTATGTATCCCAACTCAAAATCAACTTTCACAACACTTGACACTTACACAAATTACATTGATATCAAAATAAAAAATCTAGACTCACCTGCAGGGTTATCCTAAGCAATTAATATATATAAAGCAGTTATTCCCAAGCAGTTGTATATGAGCAGAAAAGAAATTAAACACACTGGCCACGCTCTTTTTATGATTTGGGGGCTTTAGCAGCTGAAGCACCTGTGCAAAGAGTTTATAATATTTATGCATTTTTTTGATTTGCCCCCTTTTTATATTGCCCTGCATGAGCGTGGCCACCTGCAGAAAACTATGTCAACATCAAGATCGTACCTAACCTAAGGGTAATCTAGTCGCCAAACACATCAATCCATCCACAGAGTACAGAAAAAGTAAGCAGACACAGCAAAGCAATTTCATCCACAACATGCAGTGAAAACTACGAAAAACCCGGCACACAGCAGTAAAGTAAACACCGGCCTAACCTAGATCTAGAGTTGGTTGTCCTAGCACATCATCTAAAGTGTGTGAGAAAGGTCGTGTGGCTGGGGTAGATCCTAAAGTGGGTTATTAATTGAAGTTGTCTAAAAGTCTGGGTTTGTTAAGGCTTAAAAGGGGAATTTGAATTAAAATTTAAGTATTAATGAATTAAGAATTTTAATTAAACATGTTTTAAAAGTTAATTGATTACTACCTTTGTTTCACACCGAGGCCGTGAAGTTTATTTCACCTTCCTTGGGGCTAAGCTAATAGCCTCGTAGGCATGGGTTACCCAGTAGCAATCGGGTTTGATTAAGTTATTTAAATTGGTTGGAATTAAAAGAGTGGATTAATATTAAAATGAGTTAATTACTGATTTTAAAAGCTTGATTAATTTAAGTTTGCCATTAATTGATTCGTGGCGTTGTGCCACCAGGCTCGAGGAACCAGCCTCCTTAGGACACTTAGCCCCGCAGCCCGGAGTAGTCCAGCCGATAAACCAAATTAATGTAATTGAATTAGAGATTTTTAAAAATGTTAAATAATTAAAAAAAATTAATCCATTTTAAGGTTTGACACCCTTTAGAATTCATTCGTGGCGTTGTGCCACCAGGCTCGAGGAACCAGCCTCCTTAGGACACTTAGCCCCGCAGCCCGGAGTAGTCCAGCCAATAAACTTCAACTTTAGGGTGGTTGTTGTGTTTTAAAGGATTTGTTAAATGTTTTAAGCATTAAACCAATATTTTCTGAGTTTTAGAATGGTTTGAGCCTTATGAATTTTTAGAATATTTTAATAATTTAATTAAAGGGGTCAAAAGTTGAATTCTTTTATTAAGCTCAAATTCTAGAAAGTTTGTATTTTATCAAAATACTAGGCTTAATTATGAGTTGTTAGACATGTGGCACATTCAATTTTGAGTTTTCTATCAAAAGTTATGATTTTTAGAAGTTTGGATATTTATGAAAATTTTCAATTATTCCAATTAAAGACTATTCTAGTGATTTGGGCCTAAATGGATCTCAAACTCCTTGAAATCTCTCCCAAAGATCAGAGGTGATCCAAGGGGAGATTATCAAGCATTAAATTAATTCTTGGGATTTTTAATGATTATTAATTAATTAATATTAATTAAACATTGAATTTTACTTAAAATTAAATTAAGACTTAATTTGATGCCCAATCAAGGGGCTTTTAATTCTCATGGGTTAAGGGTTCAATACTGATTAATATGAAGTATTAAACTTAAATTTTGGGTTTAAAAGGGATTTATTAGAATTTAATTAAGGCTAGGGGGCAATTCTAGCAAGGGCAAGCTATGGCTCCTAATTGGTGAACCAAATGGACTCCAAATCTGATGAAATTTGGACCATGGGGTCACATGATCCCAAGGCCTGAACACACCAAATTTGGGCTCAATTGGGATACTCTAAGGTGGCTAACTAAGCCACCTAAGGTGAGCTCTAAGTCACCTTCAAAAAATCCTAGGGAGCTATCCTAAGGTTGGATTGGGGCAAAGTCAGTGGCCCTAAACTCCATATCCTAAGCATAATCAACACACAAAAAACCAGATCCTAATTCTCATTGGATAGGCTTAAATCCCAATTTGAATTTAAGGGTCAACCCATGACCCTTAAACTCAAAATTGGGGGAAAGTGCCCTTAGACCTTTAAAACAGGGGAGACAATATTTGGACATGTCAAAGACATGCCCAAATTCAATCTCCCAAAGTTCCATGCCCTGGAGACTTAACTACAAACAGTAATTGCATAAATTGAAATAATACCATTAATGAAATTAAACTTAACACGCATGCAATTAGGGCCTGGAACCATAGGGCTTTTGAAGATCTCCCTGAGACCTTTCCAATGAGCCTAAGAACACCTAATTTGGTCAAGTGTGCAGGGAGATATGGATTTTTGAAGTTCCCTTGATTTTCTGGAATTATTAATCCAGCCATTATACAGTCAGCCGCGCTTAACACGCGGCGCGTCCCGATTGGCTGGGCAATCATTGGCGCTGACTGGGTAACGGTCGGATTAATCGTAGCCGTCGGATGGCGGATCAAACGGCTGGGATTAAACGCGCTCCGGGACCGCGGGATCTAATCCGAGCCGTTGATCGAAATCAACGGCTGAGATTTCGTCTTCAACCTCCGCCTTTGCCCGAAGCCGTGAACATTCTCCGGCGTGATCCGAGCAATCGCACCGGCGAACTTCGACGAAATTTCACAGGAAGGATCAGGGGGGTGGAAACCTTCAATCCAACGGTGGAAATCCGTTGGGGTGAAGGTTTCCTTCACACTTGACCGGACTACCTAGCTAGGGAGCTCGGGATGAAGGAATTACCGCAGAGAAAGTCTCAACGAATGAGCTTCTCTATCTGGGAGCTTCAGGAGACGAAGGCGAGCAGGTTTCCTTCAGAGGCCGCGACTGGAGAACGGCTGGAGGTATGACTTCGAGCGGGACGCCGAAGCCTTTCGCCGGAGTTCGCTCGAAGCGATGGAAGGGACGGTCTGGGAGCTCGAAGGAAGGTGCTGGGAGATCGAGGAAGCTCTGGGGAACCGTTCGAAAACTCTGGGATCGTCTGGCGAGCCTTGGGGAGCACCACCCTATTCA
Source organism: Dendrobium nobile (assembly GCA_022539455.1). NCBI lineage: Eukaryota > Viridiplantae > Streptophyta > Magnoliopsida > Asparagales > Orchidaceae > Dendrobium > Dendrobium nobile. The sequence goes on along the minus strand of CM039718.1, from coordinate 14,833,068 downwards.
GCCTCCTCCCGCGAGCTCGGACGGCCAGGATTGAAGTGGAGGAGGTCGCGGATTGATGCCAAGTGGAAAGGGGCACCATTCCAGAGAGCTCGTGAGCCTCAAGCCGGCGAGCCACAGCCTTTGGAAGGCTTTCGGTCTGGGGGGACCACCGGAGCTTGCTCTCCATTGGCTCCGACCGCCGCCGGCCATGGTCTGGGTCGGATTGACCAGGGAAGGCCGATGGGGACATGCTGGAGCCAATTGTGGAGTCAAATTGGCCTGGGGAAGCTGGGATCGATCTGGTGGCTCGGTTGGGCTCGGACCTGCTTGGTTTGAGTCGAATTGAGCCCGATTCAGGTCAGACCAGACCCTGGGTTTGGTATGGGAGGCAGGTCTGGGTCTAGTGCACCCAATGCAAGTGGCAATTGGGTCCAATTTGATCTGTGTCAAAGGTTGGCTCGGGTTGATCCAAATCTGCTCGGTTCGGGTCGATTTGGGCTCAACCCAGGTCAGGCCAGACCCTGGGCTTGAAGTGGGAAGTGGGTCTGGGTCTGGTGCACCCAATGCAAGTGGCAATTGGGTCCAATCTGATCTGTGTCAAAGGTTGGCTCGGGTCCAAGTGTTTTTGGCTACTTTGGGTTAGCCTAACTATTGACCCAAGCTAGCCCAAGGCATGGGCTGGCTGGAGGAGGTGTATTGGACCTAGGGCCACCTATGGGAGGTGTTGGCCAGGTTCAATTGGATTTAGGTTGAGAGTTGGCCCAATCCCAAGAGCTATTAGGCACTTTGGGCTAGCCTAACTCTTGACCTAAATGAGCCCAAGGATTGGGCTGGTCAAGGAAGGTGTATTGGGTCAATGGGAACCCAATGGCACCTTGATTTGGATTCAATTTGATTAAGATCAAAAGATGGCTCAAGGGAGGTCTCTCTTGGGTCACTTGGGTCAAGCCATAAGGCTAACCAAGGTAGGCCCAAGGCTTGGGTGACCAAGAGGGGTCTCTTGGGTACCCAAGGGTTCATCCCATACATTCAAAGGACTTGGAATGGAGTAGATTCAAAATTTTGAAAGGGGAGGGGTGTATGAGTCCATGGGTCAAACTTGGTTGACTTGGTCAACCAGGTTGACCCAAGGTCTGGATTTGAGTTCAACAAGTTGAGTTTAATATTTGAAATTCATTGGAAATGGTTTCAAAGAGTTTGGAATTGATTTGAATTGAAATAGCCATTTGAAATCTCATAAGGGTATTTTAGTCAATTTTGGCCCATTGGTCAACTAGAGCCAAAAATGATTCTGAAAGATGCAGTTTACTGCTCAATGGGTTAAAATCAAGAGTCTGGAAGTGATTGGAAGCTTGGATAAGGGTTCCAAGGTCAAGATCTCAAAGGGGTTAGGTTCAATGGCATAGGCTGTAAATATTTGAAGGTTTTACAGCCTTTGGATTTTAATTCAGATTCTGGGGTTAGAGACCTCAAAATGAGCTAAAAGTTGGAGAGTAACCTCTAGAGACATGTCTTATCACTTTACAAGTGATAGACCTTGAATCAGAGACCATTTGAGTGGGTTTTGAAATGTTTGAAAAATCTCTAAAAAGGGTCTTTAGGACAAGGCCTTGAGACTTAGGATTTGAGTCTGGATTTCTGGATTTGGAATAGATTTTAAGTTGGAATGATTAGTATTGAAGTATCCAAATCATTTACAATCATGTGGTGATTGTTAATGAATGGATGAGGCCAAAGCTAGATTGAAGCTTGGATCAAAGCCTAGGTTAAAATTTGGATTCTCAAGTGAATTGAGTCAAAGTTTGAATATGTTTGAAATTTGAATTAATTTGAATTTGAATTGGATGGAGTTTGAGATTTAAATTGATCACAGGTAGGGATCAAATTAAAATTGGAGTGGATTAAATACAGGAATTGATTTAAAATTGAGGTTGATCAAGGGTGGAGATTGATTTGAAGTTGGAGTGATCTTAAGGTATAGAAGAATTCTAAGATTCAGGATTTAAGGGAATCCTAGGCTCTAGAATAGGCTCTAAGGTCTTGGATCTAGAAGGATCCTAAGGTCTAGAGTGGATCCTAGGGTCTAGGATTAAATCTGGGTTCTGGATGGGTCTTAGTGGCCTCATACAAAAATGAGGTCAACAACGCTATGTCACCCTCCCGGTGATGATGGTGAACCTTTTCATTTTTCACCCTCATGGAGAAGGCAAAGTACCTTAGAGGACATGGACCTTGAAGTATCTCCCCCTTAGAAAGCTTCCCATAAGATCTTCTCAGGCCACAAGAGGAGCAATGTGCAGCAAGGTAGGAGCAACCATATGATCTCCATCATACTCCTTCTCCCTCACAAATCCCACCATATCCTTTCTCTCATAAACCCAAAATCTTCTCAAAAAGCTCTTTCTCAAGAAATCACCTCCTAGTCACATTCCTCTCTATCACATTTTTTCAAAAGATAGAAGTTTTGATTTTTAAATCAGGCTCCAAGACACACTAAACTTTCAATATAGTCATTTCTATTTGTACAGTATAATCCACAATAGTACAGTATGATCAGTTCAAAATAGCCTTCATCCTGGTACAAAGGAATACGAAAAAGTATTTTTTCTAAATAATATCGTACATTATGATATAACATCATCCAGTATAATATGTTAAATTCCTTCTATTCAGACATGATGAATCATGGGATGATGAAAACTCATCTATGTATATCGTTTGGTACAACCCACTTCATACATGGGGGTTAATTTAAGTAAGTATTCAAAAAATCATGTTGTACAATACGATCATAAAGTACGAACAGTTCAAAATTTATGAATTAAGAACTTAAATTAATCTGGCAGCTAGGTTTTTTAATTAGAAATACATCATACAGTATGATAGGTATCATACAATATGATAGGTATCATACAGTATGATAGGTATCATATAGTATGATGTATTCACAGATAGCCATTGAGCCAGAGCAGATCATATAGTATGATGAAAACTCGTACAGGAGGATTGATAGAGAAAAAAATCCTTTATTTTAAAAAATCTCTCCCCTTAGGTGTGTACGTGGTTACTCAGTTTTGCATACACATTATGGCCAAACTCAAGAAAAGAAAATAATAATAAAAGAATAATTACAGGGTTATAGACTCCAAATCCTACTCTACTCAGTCTTGAATCTTTTTATTATCATAAGTAATTTCTAATCTTCCTGAAATTTTAGTACTCACAAACAACAGTAGAAATAAAAAATATTCAATAAACAGTAAGTTAATCGGAATTATTTGTCATCATCAAAATCCTATATTTGGTGTTATGGACTGCAAGAATCATCCCCTTTTTATGATGACAAATAATGTTGTTGAGAAGTAAATTAGCAAAGATTTTTTTTATTTTTTTTTCTTTTGATTTAAATAAAACATCATGAATAGAAATAGAAACAAAAAGTATTTTAATAGAATTAAAAATAACATGATAAATAAGACATACTAACTAAGGCACACAACAAACTTCTCCCCCTTTTGCATTACCAAAAAGAGGAGTAATAAAAAATTCTTAGAAAAACAACACAAAATAGAGACAAGTCAAAAAGTAAGATCCTAATCAGGTGGAGGTGGAGGTGGATGTGGCTAAAAGTAGTGGTGGATGGATGTGAATTGCTGATCAATTGAAGAGAATCTTTCCCCAAACCATCACATGTCCTTCTTGTGTTGTTGGTGATATTCTTGGATGTGAGCGTCAAGGCAGCTTTGGAGTTGGTTGAATCATTTAACCAGGTCATCGTAAGGATAGGCCAGTGTAGGTCCATAGGGTCGTGCATACCGTCTTAGTGGAACAGGAGCTCCTACTGGAGCAGCCTCTCCTTCCTCTTCATTAAAATCTGGTTCATCTAGCTCTTGCCCCTAATGAAATAAAATATAGGAGGCATCTGTATAGAAAATGGGTAGAATGTCTAGTTCACCAAGATAGGTTAATTGATATTTATGGTGAAAAATGTAACCTATTAGGTGTCCAAGGGCTAGGTTGAGTTTTCTATGAGTGGTAGGATGGCGAACTAAGATCATGTTTTGGATATAATCAAGAATTAAATCAGCTTCATCAAATTTGGTGTTGGATATAATGATGTAGGTAACAACGGATAAGATTGAGGTCATATGGATTCTATCGTCATCTTTGGGTATGATAGAAGTTCGAAGAACATGTTGAATAATTCTGGCATTTCGGGTTAGTGAATGGACAAGTGGTTGGTGTTGGTAAAAAGCTACATTCCTAAGGAAGGGATGATCTCTAGGACCTTCAGTAGAAAGCCCAATGTGTTGGGCAAGGTCTGCCTTTTGTGATTTCAACATTTTGTCGACAGACAAAGGAGGTGAGGGTCAAGTTTTCTACATTCATAGTGAGGTTAGCCATTAATTCAAAGAGAAGTTCAAAATTATAAGGAAAGGCTGCGATAAGGAGAAATTGCAAGGTAGCAGATATAAATAAGCTCATCACCACAAAATTTAAGGCAGCTTGATTTAACATTCATGATGGGGTAATTTTGCAAGCCTTGAATTTGTGGTAGTCATCTTCATCTTTGGTGGATAAGAAACAGTCATTATGATGGTGAGAGGAAGATGAGCTTCCAAGGATGAGTCAACCATGCTTGTTGGAGCTTGACATTGAGTAAGAATAGGTAAGAGTTTGTGAGGAGGCTAAGGAATGAGTGAGGTGATCATAGGTGCCCTTGGATTTATAGATTTTTTGGGATATCATATTGTACAATCGAGGATCGTACAATATATTATGTAATAATGTCATCTGGATGAATGATTGGGAAAAGGTGGTCAAATTGTTTAGTACGATATGTATTGTACAGTACGATATGAAGGATTTGTGATTGTCCCGAGGGTCATCGGTATGACCTTCTGATAAAAAGAGTCCAACGGGTGTTCATATAGTATGAACCGTTATTATATCATACCGACCCACTTTAAGTCATCCTCATCCATTTTAGTGATGTGGAACATACAGTACGAAGAAGAGATATCGTATAGTACAAAGTGCAATTATATCATACCAAACAGTTTGAATGCACAACCACATGTATCGTACAGTATGATAAGAATCATACAGTACAATGTACATTAAAGAAATTGAAGTCCGTTTGACATAGGGTTGTGATTTATGTAGTTTTGATACATCGTACAGTATGAAAGTAGATCGTACCGTACAATGAGAAAAAAGTTGTTAATTTTTAAGGTTTATGTAGTGAGTGTATGATGATCAGGAAATGTCTTAGACAAAATTTTTTATTGGTTTTTTTTTTTTTAATTATACATGAATGTCTATGACACTAAGTCTTGTCCTCAAAGTGCTAAAGGTGTTGTAGGCTAGCCGTTTTGTGAAAATGTCTGCCAATTAATCACTAGTAGCTATATTTTGTAATTTTATGTCTTCTTTAGCTATATGATCTCATATGAAGTGATGTCTAATGTCTATGTGTTTTTTTTCTAGAGTGTTAAATTGGATTTTTAGAAATGCAGATTACACTCGCATTATTGAACATGATTGGGATGGTTCCTACTAGTAATACAAGATCAAGAAGTTATTGTTTCAACTATAGTACTTGTGCCAGAGGTGCTTTTCCTATCTACCCTACATCCAACAAAATCAAAATCTGAGTACCATAAGATTTCAAAAGAAGTGATGTGCCTAGGATACCAAATTCCTAAGTTTTGGGTGCCTAGAAGATATCTAAGGATTTTCTTAACCGCAGTTAAGTGAGAATCTTTAGGTTTAGCTTGAAAATGGGCATAGAGGCACACACCAAACATAATGTCCAGCCTACTAGAAATTAAGTAGAGGAGAGATCCCATTATTCCTCTATATTTTTTTCGGTCTACTAATTTTCCATTTGGGTCTTTGTCTAGTTGAATCGTAGAGCCCATTGGAGTGTTCATGGGCTTTGCACTGTCCATCTCATATTTTTTCAGAATGTCCTTAATGTATTTTGTTTGGCTAAGAAATGTTCCACTTTCCATTTATTTTACACTAAAGCCAAGAAAATAATTAAGCTCTCCCATCATGCTTATTTCAAACTCATTACTCATTATTTTTTAGAATTCAACACATAAATTTTTATCTTAAGATCCAAATAGAATGGCATCCACATAAATCTAAATAATGAGAATTTCATCTTTAACCTTTTTTAAAAAGAGTGTGGTGTCTATAACACCCTTAACAAATCCTCTATCCATTAAGAATGAGCTAAGTCTTTCGTACTAGGCTCTAGGTGCTTGCTTTAACGCATATAGTGCCTTTTTAATTTGAATACATGATTTGGAAATTGTGAACTTTCAAATTCGGGGGGTTGTTCAACATAAACATCCTCTTTGATTACCCCATTCAAAAAAGCATTCTTTACATCCATTTGATATAGTTTAAAACTTTTGAATCAAGCAAAGGCTAAGATCACCCTTATGGCTTCTAGTCTAGCTATTAGAGCAAAGGTTTCTTCAAAGTCTATCCCCTCAATCTGGTTATACCCCTTAGGTACTAGTCTAGCCTTATTTTTTACTTTGGTTCCTAAGTCATTCACCTTATTTTTAAAGACTTATTCTGTTCCAACTACACTCTATTCTTTAGGCCTCTTGAATAACTCCCAAACATCATTCCTGGTGAATTAGTTCAATTATTCTTGCATTGCTAAGATCCAGAATTCATCTCCTAAAGCATGATCTATATTTTTGGGTTTTATCATAGAGATGAATGCAGAATGACTAACCTCCTTCCTAAGTTCATGCTTAGTTCTCACACCTTATAACGGGTCTTCTAATATTAAGTCCTTAGGATGACTAGAAGAGTATCTCCATTATCTAGGCAAGTCTTTCTAAGATTCTACCCTTTCTCCTATGGTCATAGCTTCTACTCTCTGAATTGCCTCTACTTCATCTTCTTCGATTTTAGATTAAGAGGGCTTATCCGACTCATCAAATACTACATGGGTGGATTCTTCAACTACTAGGGTTCTCTTATTGAAGATTTTATAAGCCTTATCTACAGATGAATAACCCTAAGAAGACACCCTCATCAGACTTTGCATCAAACTTTCCTAAGGGAAGTTTTCCATTAATTAAGATAAAACATTTATAACCAAAGACATGTAAGTGTGAAAGATTTAGTGTCCAATCCTTAAGGAGTTCATAAGGAGTTTTATTCTTTTTTTTTTTTTTTGAAGAAATGAAAATTGCATTAAAAGAAGAAATACAAAGGAGGTTTATTCAGCTTCGACCTAATATTCACCTTATTTAAGACATAACATGTTATATTAACTGCTTCTATCCAAAAATATCTATGACGGATGTACTTAGCTAACATTTCCATAACATCTTCTACTAAGGTTCTATTCTTTCTTTCTACTATTCCATTTTCCTAAGGGATTCTAGGGGCTTAGAAATTATGCTCTATTCCTATCTCTTAAAAGAAGGATTCAAATCTTTCATTTTGAAACTCTCCACCATGATCACTATGGATTGTTCAGATTTTGCATCCTAATTTTTGTTGAATCCAAGTGGAAAAAGTCTTTAATTCATCAAATGACTCATTTTTATGCGCTAAGAATCTTACCCAACTAAATCTAGTGAAGTCGTCTACAATTACAAAACCATTATTTTCCCCACCTAGGCTAGCTGTGCTAACGGGTCCAAATAAGTCCATGTGAAGGATTTCTAGTGGCCTAGATGTGTTCACATCCTTGATTGAATGAAATCATGATTTTATTTGTTTTCCTAGTTGGTAGACATCGCATAGATGGTCCTTAGTGAAGTCTAACTTTTGTATACCACTAACTAAGTTTTTTTGGGTGATATTTCTAAGTGTCTTCATACTAGCATGGCATAGTCTCCTATGCCATAGCCACGAGTCATCAATTATCATTTTTAAGCATAGTGAAATCAATTTTTCAATGCAATCAAGATCTAATATGTAAACATTATTTATTCATTTTTCTTCTAATATAAGTTTGTCATTTAAACTAATCATATATTTATCGAAAAGAAATTTTATGTCAAAACTTTTGTCACACAATTGACTAATGCTTAATAAGTTATGCTTTAAACCATCAACTAATAACACATTCTCAATTAAAAAAATTCTTAGAATTTCCAATTATATATGAACCCACCACTTTCCTAGTGATGTTGTCTCCAAATGTTACTTTGTCTCCAGTCCTGATCTTCATAATTATAAACTTCTTCATGTCTCTAGTCATATGTCTCGAGCAACCACTATCCAGGTACCACATACTCTCACTAGGTCTTTTGTGAGAGAACCCCTAAAAAGTCATTCAAGGGTTAGATTTGGGAACCCAAGTGAGTTTGGGTTCCTCCATATGCTTGCATTAATGAAATGTATGCTTGCTATCCTATGATGAATGCAATTTTGTTCTCCATCTTAGGTGTGTCCTACAGTGAATCATGCAAGTGTGAGCTATGTGACCTAGTATACCATAAGAGAAGCACCTAACACTAGGAAAAGGGTTCACTAACCTATGTGGGTGGTGATGCCTCTTCCAAGGTTTGAATGATTCATGATGTTGTGATGGATTGATAAACTCTTCAAGTGAAGGTGATTTTTTATTTTCATTCAAAGCCTTTATCTTGACTTATAAAAATTCGTTTACATGTTTAAGATTTGCATTTTCAAATTTCAAACGATGTTCATTGGTATCTATCTCCCATGCAAATTCCTCTAATCCCTTATACTTCATTTCTAATTCAATATGTGATGTTTTCAAGGATTTATGTGCATCAGATAATTCAATATGCTCCTTATTTAATGCATCAAACTCATCAAGCAGGGACATGTGGTCTCTATCTAAATCAAAATTTTCTTTAACTAAGTTAACATGCTCAATTTGTAAAGTATTAAACTCAATGTTAAGACTAGCATGCATTTTTTTTTACTTTCTATACAAGTCATGTATTTTCTCAAAAATAACTAACAAATTTTCATATGAAAGTTGACATACCTCATCTTGATCCGATTGATCAAGATTATCGTTAGCCATTGGACACTTATTTGTTACCTCCTCTTCTGCATCTTCTTCTAACGATTCTGAGGCAGAGTCAGCCCAAAATGCCTTTTGTGTCTTCATCTTCCCTTTCTTATATTTCTCTTTCTCCTCACCTTTTTTTCTTAGTTGGTTGACTCTTTATATTGGGACAATTAGCTCGGAGGTGACCTAGTTTCCTGCACTCAAAATAAATCATGTCATATGAAACTGTAGTAGTTATTTAGCTTTTACCTTTGTTCTAGTTATTCTGATGACTCCTTTATTTTCTTTTCAGAAAATTCTTGAACAGTTAGGTCATCAAGGCTATGTAATCATCTTCATATGCTGCAGAACTTTCACTTTCTGAGTTGTTCGCTTTCAATGCCACCGTTCGATCCTTCTTTTCTCCTACATCATTTTGCCTTTGACTCACTCCTTGCTCATACGCAATGAGTGACCAAGGCAAATTGTCAATAAAATAAATATTTAAATCTTTAGAATCAATAATTGTAGTACTTTTAGCATCATAGCAACTCAGTAAGCATCTATGAATCTCATTAACTTTTTTATAATTAAAACTTTCTCTTTTTAATGCATACAAGGATTTCACTATTTGGGTGAACCTAGTGTACATGTCAGATAAAGTTTTCCTAGATTTCATATAGAAAAATTTATAATCATGCAATAGAATATTAAGTCTAAACTGTTTAACCTCACTAGTTCCTTCATACGTGATACACAATCTATCTCAAATTTCCTTACCAGTAGCACAATTAGATACTCTTATGTAGTCCTCAAATTTTAATGCACAAAAGAAACAATTTAAGCACTTTGCATTTAATTATGCTTGATCTCTATCCTCATTTCTTCATTCACTAGAAGGCACTTGAGTTTTCATGCCATTCACAAGTTTAAACGGTGCAATGTAACCTTCTTTAACCAACATCCATATATGATAGTCTATAGACTATAAAAATATAGACATTCTAATTTTATAGAAATCAAACAGAACATTATCAAATAGAGGTGTACGGGTTATAGAATAACCCTCTGTAGTGTTACAATTACCAAAATGAGCCATGATCAATTTTTAAGGTTTTCTACAATACTATTTTTGAAACCTCGCTCTAATACCAATTTAAAGTACAAGATGCACCAAGAGGGAGGAGTGAATTGGAAATTTATTGCAATAAAATAATAATTCTAAATAGGAGATCTAATTTTATTTGTGTTTTTAAAATTTAAACAAGAAAATTAAAATGATGCAGAAGCAAATTCTTAAAATATGATTGCAACAATGAGTGGTAAAATTTTAACTTGCTAAAAAAAGAATTAGAGTATGATTTTCACCAAGAAATTATAACAAATGTAAAAATGCAGAATGTAAATAAAGTGCAATAAGGGAAAAATCACACTAGAAAATTTATAGTGGTTCGGTCACTTGACCTACGTCCACTCCCCGGAGTCCTACACCTTGGGAATTTCACTACTAAATACTAATTCTCCTTTTTCCCCTACAGCAAGGTGAAAAGCCTTTACAAACCTCACTTTCACCTTCCCGGCGTGGTGGAGTACCAAACACTATGTCACCCTCCTGGTGATGGCAGCTAACCTTCTCATTTTTCTCCCTCCTAGAGAAGCAAGAGTAGGTTAGAGGACACAGACCTTGAAGGATCTCCCACTTAAAAAGATTCCCATAAGATCTTCTTGGGCCAAAGGAGGAGCAACGTGCAACAAGCTAGGAGCAACCATGTGATCTTCCTCACACTCCTTCCCATGTTCTCCATCCTTTCACAAACCCAAAATCTTCTCAAAAAGCTCTCTCTCAAGAAATCACCTTCTAGTCACATTTCTCTCTCACACATTATTTAAAAAGATAGAAGTTTTGATATTTAAAACAGGCTCCAAGAAACCCTAAATTTTTAATATAACCATTTTTGTTCATACAGTGCAATCCACGATCATATAGTACGATCAGTTCAAAATAACCTTTTTCATTGTACGAAGGAATATGAACAAGTTATTTTTCTAAATAATATCATATAGTACAATATAACATCATCCAGTACGATATGTTAAATTCATTTTGTTCGTACAGGATGAATGTTGGGATGATGAAAACTCATCTCTATATGTCATATGGTACTACCCACTTCATACAGTATGATATGTTAAAGCTTCACGTCATCCGATATGATGTTCACATCATCCAGTTTGATTAGTATAAAAACTAAGGGATCGTCCTGTACAATGTTTGGGATGATCAAAAATAGTCTTGGTATCTTGTACAGTATGAACCATATCGTACTGTACGATCGCCAATCAGTAATTAATTTTTTATTTAATTGACTAATCACGAGGGCTAATTTAAGTAAGTATTTAAAAACTCATACTGTATGATACGATCGTATAGTATGATCAGTTTAAAATTTATGAATAAAGAACTTACTTAAATTAATCTGGCAGCTAAGATTTTTAATTAGAAACACATCGTACAGTACGATAGGTATCATACACTATGATTTGTTCACAGATAATCGTTGAGCCAGAGCAGATTGTAAAGTACGATGAAAACTCATACAGTACAATCGATAGAGAAAAAATCCTTCATTTTAAAAAATCTCTCCCCCTGTGTGTGTGCATCATTGCTTAATTTTGCATACACTTTGTGGTCAGGCTCAAGGAAAGAAAAATGATAATAAAAGAAACATTACAGGGTTATAGACTCCAAATCTAACTCTACCCAATCTTGAGTCTTCTTGTTATCCTAACTAATTTGTGATTTCCCTAAAATATTAGTACTCACAGACAAGAGTAGAAATCAAAAATATTTAATGAATAGTAAGTTAATCGACATTATTTTTCATCTACAAAATCTCAGATTAGGGGTCATGGACTGCATCATAATTTTAGTAGTAAAAGACCTAGTGGGGGCATTATAACTTTGGGCTATCTAGTTATTAATAAGATTACACATTTTAGATATCTTGGGTCTTTTTTTTTAGAGTGATGGTGAAATAGATGGGGATATTATAAGTAGAATTCAAGTTGGATGGTTGAAGTCAAAGAATGCATCTGGCTTAGCATGTGATAGAAAAGTCCTCCTCAAATTAAAGAGAAAATTTTATAAGATGGTGGTGATACCTACAATGCTTTATGGTGTAGAATGTTGGCCATTAAAAGAGAAGCATAATACTAAGTTAAGTGTTTTAGAGATGAGGATTCTTAGGTGGATGAGTAGATTTATCCTTAGAGATAGGATACAAAATGACCATATATGTGAAAAGGTTGGAGTAGCTCAAGTGGAGGATAAGATTAGAGAGAGCCATCTTAGATGGTTTTGTCACATAAAATGACGTCCTTTCGATGACCCAGTTAGGAAGGTAGATGTATTATATTTTACTTATATTAAAAAAGGTTGAGGTAGACCTAAAAAGACTTGGTTATAATATATTAGAAAGATCTTTCTTTAATAGATTTAAACAAGAATTTGACTTTTAACAGGATACAATGGAGAAAAAGATTCATGTAGCTGACCCCACAGTGGGAAAAATGCTTGATGATGTTGTTGTTATTATCCATATTCACAATATATAAATAAAATTTTTAAATATCAAAAATAAAATAATAGGAAATGACTTTACTCTTAGAAAATATAACAGTGGGATGACTTTTACTAGCATTATCAGAAGGACAACATGATTATATTTTAAGCTTGATTATGTATTAGAATGAACATTCTAGAATATATTACACAATCTTCAACATTATATATATATATCAATGTGTACTCTCTTATACGTTCATATATGTATTAAAATGCACTTACTAATGGAACATCACATACACTTTCAAAAAAAAAAACATTAATGTATTTTTATTACTAAATATTATTTATACTTAAATTAATTTCATTTAGCAAAATATTCATCAATCTTAGGCTAAGATACTTAGTGTAAAAGGTATTAAGAGAGTACATGAAAAATTCATTCATAATTCATAAGACAAAGTGTAAAGGTGGAAGGTCCTACGTTAAATGATACATGTGATCCTATCCCCAAATATCTTAAGCTTACAATTTCTACGGTTTTATGATTTTTTAAGAGAATATGTGAATGAACATGGACAACCCTGGGGTGGGTCATGTCTTCATTAAATTAGAAGGATTGATCTATAACTAACTCAGTTAGTAGATATCTCTTACATTAACTAATGTAATTTCTAATTTCCCACTAATAAGCCTAGAAACAACTAAAATTAAACATATATATAGAATCATAAATTTAGAACCCACTCTGAAAAAACCTAGCATTTGGTCTCATGACATCAAAATTTATGCATATTTCATCTTGTTTTTAGAAGAGTGCATATATTGGGGACCCAAAACTCCTTTTAGTTAAAAATGGAATCCTACTTTCCTAAGCTCAAAAATCTGACCAAAAAATATCAAAGATGGTTTGTGTAATCATGGCGACATTGGTGGTTAGTTGTGTTAGGGATGCGTGTAGGTGGTGTTAATTATTTTTTTAAATTTAAAAAATAATGCAAACTTATTTTGAGTATTTAAAAATAATTTGATTCACTTTTTTTAAAAATGGATTTATTTAAAGAAAATAAAGTTAAAATATACCAAATAAGCATGTTTAAAATTTGATCCAAAATAGGCCCTTCAAATGTAAAAAGTTCTTTATTATTTCAGTTTGGTTGTACCAACTTATCAAATTAATATGATTTTGGAAAACTGGTGTGTGAATCAATTGTATCAGCTTTCTCGTTCTTCTTGAAACCCTCCTCCCAAAAGGAATAAGGTAATTATTGATGCTTCCTTGTTGATAACAAATAATGAAGGCATAAGTGGCACGTTCAAAGACCATAAAGGAAGATTTTGGTGTGCTTTTGGGTTCAACTGTCTTCACATGGATAGTTTGTAATTGGAACTATTATATGTTCCATTTTTAGGAAAGTTCTACAAGAGATGATGTTTGAAGCTAAAGGTATCATTATAGAAGCTAATAACTATAATGTTATCAAATATATTCAAAGTATGAAGAATAAGAAAGAAGTCAAGGAGGACATCTTAAAGCCAAATGATTTATCTTTTCTTAGTTATTTCACTCAAGTGTTATTTCACCTAAAAAATATTTCCTTGGCTCTTGATGACTGTTATTTTCTAAATTAATTTTTCTTGTCACATAAGTTGTAACATGCATTGAATAGTTTATGCATATCCTTAATCTCCATATCATCTTTTTTTTTCTCAATGACATCCTCTTCAAATTAAAATGACATTTATTGAAAATATTTTTCTTACAATGATCCGTTATACTTAAATAAGTTTTATTTATTTTCTTTTATTTTGAATTTGTGCACATTCTTTGTCGATATTTTCTAAAGCTCAAAAATAAAAAAATTTAGTGATGGTGAAGCTCTTACTAAAAGTGAACTCTCTATCTTTTTTCTACCTGATTACTTCTCACCCTAATTGGCAAGTATACTGGTATCCATGATTTTAAATGTTTCCATTTGTGCTTGAATTATACTAATGTTAATTTCCTTGCTAGATGCTCTCAACATTCAATATTGACATACAGCATAGAAAGAAGGAGAACCAATGTTATGATTTAATTAGTTTCCAATATAGTCCCTTTATTATTTTGGAAGTATATTTAAAATGCTAGTAAAAGATATAGTTGCTCAAATATTTCTAATTTGTTCCTTTGTTTCAATTTTTCCTCTAAAAGGAAAATATAGAGGAATAAAATATCTTAAGGGAGAAAAGAAATGAATAGTTAACAAGTTACCTTGTGATCTCTTCATAGGTTAAAATTTTCCATATGTGCTTTCACTATAATCTTAATTTATTTCACATATAATCATAACAATCAATATTCACTCACAACATAAATATAGAAATAGGGAATGTGTGAAAACAAACTAATTTAATTAGTTCTTACTATAGTAACTTTACTATTTTGGATGTAAATATATATATACTGTGTAATTCTTCATGAAATGCTAAACAAAATGTTCATTTCTCAAACATTTTGAAGAAGTTGAACCACCTACATCAATGCTATAGTTTACTGTTTATAATATTTTTAACTTTACATGATTTATGTTGGAGACCTATCATATAAGAGTTTTTTTTTTTGGGGGGGGGGGGGGGGGGGTGGGGGGGGGACAATTAAGCCAACTAAGGAAAACTCATAATCACATCACATAGGCAAGCTTCAAACCCATGACCTCTTGGTTAGTATCCAAAGCTCCCAACCATCATATGAAAGTTAGTTGTGTCTAGCATATGGAAAAAAATGTGGTATTTTCAGAGATTTATTTTAAGAGAAATCATAAAGTAATTATACGTTGTCCCTCTAATTATAATTCAGCATAAAAAAAATTAATGTATAGCATAAAATTGAAACATAATTTTTTTTCACTTCTTATACATTCTTCTGATGTCAAGATAATTTTTATTTTTGGATAAAGATATATATATATATATATATGTATATATATAATCATAACTTGTTAAATCATAAAATATAGTTAAAATAATATAATATTAAAATTTATTAATTATTCATATATTATATTCATTTTAATTGTGTTAAAAAATTTTAAAATGTTTAGCATTTGATATTCTAACCTAGATAATCTTTTTCACTTTCGCTCAGCCCGCACCGCTAGGGCTTTGCTCTAACTCCCTCTAGCAGCTTCTTTGGGTTGTTTTTACTTGCCGTGGAGACTCCTCTCCTTCAGGTCAGTATTCCACTCTCCCTGGTTGTGCTTTGGTCTTAGTTTCTGGTTTTGGTCTGTGTTTTTTTTTTTGGCATTTGTCGGTATGCCGCCGAAACTTTGTGATCCAAGTTGTTTAGAGGAAGTTTCCTCTTCTCGTTCATTTTTAGATGTCCTTGCTGGATTGTCTTCTACTTCTACTTTTCCCAAACTGAGGGTATCACCTTTTTGCGGATTACCTTCTGTTTGGATTTCAAAAAATGAAATCTCTTCTTAAGTTGCTCCGTTCCAATTTTCCCTACTTGGTTTTTTCCCTTCAAAACGACCTTCTCTCGATTCTATTAGGCATTTTTTCTTTAATCTAAAATTAAGTGGGGAATTTTCAGTAACTCTGTTGGACCCGACGCATGTCCTCATCAAGCTTAAAAATGACCTTGATTACTGTCGGGTTTCTTTCCATGGATCACACCTAGTCTATAATTATTACATTAAACTTTGAAAATTGTCACCACTTGTGGATATTAGTGTTGAATCACCAATTGTACCCATCTGGGTATCTTTCCCTCAACTACGTCCCCATCTCTTCTCTCCCAGGATTCTTCATGGACTAGGTTTGTTCTTTGGCAAACCTCTTAAAATTGATACTGCCACATCTATTGGTTCCAGGCTGTCTCTTGCTCATGTCTTCGTTGAGTTGGATGTTACCAAATCATATCTCAATAAGGTCAGTTAGGCCATGAGGTTTTTGGGTATGTCCAAAAAGTGGTTTTTGAAGATTTTCCTCCTTTTTGTTCTTCTTATAAGAAACTTGGGCATTCTCCTGGTAACTCTCGTCCTGTTGCTGATATTCCGATTTTGGGCATGTCTCCCCGTAAGGATTTGGTTATTCCTGATGCGGGTATTTGTTCTTCTCCTTCTGTAGATGTTTCTGTGAGATCCCCTCATTTAAATGATACTGCTCTTTGTGTTCCGCCTGTGGAACCTTTGCCCATCATTGATATGGTTTTGCCTTCTGTGTATGTTGCTGGTAATACTCAGAATAATGTTCCTGTTGTTGATCCCAATTTGAACGTTATGTCTAGGGTTAATCTGGTTGGTGTTGGTGATATTTCGTTGTGTGAAACAACTAATATTTTGGATGGGTTTGCTCAGGCCATTGTTGGCCAGTGGGTTTGTGTTTATGAGCCAGTGGTTGATAATGCTAATGTTCTTGGGGTGTCAAGTCTGTTTTGTTATGTTACCACTATTGTGGTGGGGGTAGGGGATCTACTGTTGCTGCTGACTGGTTGTGTGAGTCTTAATGAAGATTTTGGGGTGTGAATACAGTTGCTTCTCCTATTTTTAATGTTGCTCTGGAGTCTTCTTTGACTATTGGTAGAAGTGATGTACGTGGTTGGAGGTGGTGTTAATGCTGGGTAAGGAATGGTGGTTATTTCTAATTCTTTGGTCGATGTGCCAGTAAAATTGATCGAGCCCCAAGCATTGGTGTATCATGTGGGAGTATTGTGGAGGTTCTGATCCTGGACATGATTGTAAATTGGTTCATGAAAGACTTGTTGTCTCTGTCGCCTCTCGTGGGAAGTTTCATGGGAGGGGCAGAAGAGGTAGATAGACCTTTTATTCCATTGCTTGTTGCTTTCTTGCTTTCTCTGGTTGGTATTTTGGAGTTTTGTTCGATTTTGTGGGACGTGGGTTTATTGGAAAATGATGTGGCTGGGGCTCGTTTCTTCATCGTCGTAGCTGGTGGCAACCTTTGGTGATGCTTTTTTGCTCAGTTGGATAGATTGGAATCTTCGCGTCAATCTTCGCCAAATTGGATGGTTCATGAGTGGCTTCGAGGAAGCTAGGAGCCTCGGCCAATTACTGAGCCCTTAGATTGATTTCACTTTGTATTTTCAATTGCTTTTTCGGCATTTGCTCTTTTCCTCTTGTACTTCTTTTTTGGTTTAATATATTTTTTATTTTTGAAAAAAAAAATTATATTCAAACCTAGATTTTCTTTGATAAAATTTAACTAAAAAAAATTAAATTATTGCTCATCATTCAATTTAATATATACTTAAATTATGTATATTTAATTTTATATTAATAAATTAAAATAAATTTTCCTTTACATTAACTATTCCTTATATATAAGATCTACTTTACATCTATTTTTCTAAAAAATGAAGGAATTTGTTATCAATGTTCTAAGATTGAATTTTGTTTACACCAAATTAAAGCTTCTATAAAATAAATTCTAAATAATTATTGAAATAATAATAATATTTACTTAATTTAATATAAATTGAAATATAAGTAAACTATCAAGTGACGTGACTCTCTTAAAACAAATAAGGTGCTAAAATTATGCAATTTTGTCTGACTAATTTACCAAATGACATGTCAATCTTATAAAATAATTATTAAACTATTTAGGCTTTGTTTCAGGTATTTATACCAAATTATTTACTAAGAAAAAATTTTCTTAATAAAAAATTTTATTTTCCTTTTATGGTATAAACATCATTTCTTTTATTGTGTTTCTATCCATATGTTAGATTTGAATATTTAAATTTTATAATTTCTTATTTCAGGATAAAAAATTGGGTATTATTTGCATTTGAAGTTTTACTTTTGTAATGGATACATAAGAAACAAATCACCTCCCATCTATATAAAGTCTGATTTGTTAAAATTTTCACTTTGGTTTTCATGCTGCTTTCATGCTCTTATATCCTTTGGGTATGGCTACCATTGTGGTTGAATAAGTATTTTTTTTGGAATGTGGAAGAACATAGATTGTTGTTGCATAAAGATGCTTATCACTTGCTATGAAGTTGAGGTATGAACTTCCCTAATCTCAATATGACTTCAATATAGTGTTTGGTGACATCAAATAGAAAAAAGAAAAATCTTTCTAATTGAAATAAACTTTGCCTCAAAGTCACAAGGAAAATGTTCTTTACACCACGATCCATCATCTTCCCATACTTTCTATTCTTCCTAAGCCACCACATCTACAGAGGCGTTCCTCTCCCAGTGAAGCAAGGGTGTGGAGGAAGCAAAAAATCAAATTGAAAATTTTAACAAAAATGGCATTAATATCGAGGGGAGATGATTTGCACCTTATTACTTAACTAGATTAAAAAATCTTTAAATGCAAAGAACACCCATTTTTGTTTTTATTAAAGAAGTTTTTATATTATTTTACTATTTAAATCTATCATATGTATAGATGCAAAATATGAAAATGGTGTTTAAACCTAAAAAGAAAAAAATAAACTAATAAGAAAAAAAATTAATTCTTTTAATAGGAATATCAATATCCATATGGTCATGGGCAAAATCCCCTACTATATGTAGTATATCTCAATATATATATATATATATATATATATATAATATATATATATATATATATATATATATATATATATATATATATATATATATATATATATATATATATATAAGAAATACCCTTTGATCAACGAGACTATTGGCATAAAAAAAAGTTATGTTCTTCATTTGGACTGAATTAAAAAGAATTATTTTAAATCCTTACCTAAGTAATACTTAAACACATCAAATTTTTTACTTTGACTTCATGAGCTTCTCTCCCTGAAGCTGTTAGGTTTCATCTAGTGCATTGCCCCTGCCGCCTCCCATCATTCATATTCTCTTTCATATACATCTCCACCTTACCTCCCTTTGCGTGTCTGGTGTTGAGATCCTTCCTTCCTCATGTGTCTAGTGTTGAGGCCATGTCTGGTGTCGAGGGAAGTTCCTTACCTCTTCTCTTGCTCATTTTTTCCCTTTTGGTTTTGTTTTCTTGATGATGACACTTTCTAAACACTTGGATCTTGATTTTCTCGATTGTAAAAATCCCTCAAAATCTTTCAAAGATGTTCTTTCTAGTATTGATTCCTCGGATGCTTTTTAACATCACAAAGTAACTACTCTCTAGTGTTTGAAGGATTTTTTGATATCTGATGACGAGGTGCAGCATCTTGTGAATACTTTTGAATTTGCTTTGCTAAGAAAGTTTCACATGCGTAGGCCTCTACTTGATTCCATTTGAAAATTTTTCTTTAATTTAATACTTACTAGTGAATTTTTTGTTATGTCATTAATCAATGGCATGTGCTAGTTAAGTTAGTGAATGATCTTGATTATGGAAGGGTTTTAGCACATAGTTCAATTACACTAGAAATTATTTTATGAAATTAACTAAGTGGTAGCCATTTTTTGACATGAGGAATCACCTATCATTCCCATTTTGATTTCGTTACTAAATGTTCATCCTCATTTCTTCTCTCCTTGCATTCTCTTTGGCCTTGGGTCCTTATTTGGCTGACTTATTCAAACTGATAATGCCACCACTGTGGGATCATGACCATCAATTGTTTGCATTCTTGTTGAACTTGATGTTACCAAAGTGCATCCTGAATCAGTTTGGTGCCCTGGAAACTTATGATAATGGTTAGTAGGTGGTCTTTGAAACTTTTCCCATCAACAAGTTCTCATTGCAAGGCGTTGGGGCATCAAAAAACTGAATGCTTAATTTTACATCCTCATTTGAAAAAACCTGTTGTTCCTAAGTCAATTTGAGTAACTTTTGATAATGACCAAATTATCATTGGGCATTTTGATGATGTTTCTTTGATTGATCATATGGTTGTGCTTTATAATGTGCTTTTAGGAAATGATTTATGGCCCTCTCATGTTAAATCATTAACTGAAGGCATATCTATTAAGAATAAGGTTGATTCTCCTATGGTTACCCCATTTATTTCTAACTCTCTCAATATTTTGGAATGCTTGGGTAACAATTTGGATAAATCTAGTCCTATGTATGATATTTCTAGTAAGCAATTAGTCTCTTCTTCTAATGATATTATTAAGCCAGTTGATGGTTTTTTTTGATGTGGTTAATATTGTGTCTCTCACTAATATTCATATGAATGATGCTAATCTTCATATTGATGGGTTGGATGCTTCTAATTGCACCCTTATTATTGATTTACCTATTTATTTGATGCTTTATGTTGCGTGTGTTAGTTTAGAGCATTCTACTAACCCTATAGATCATTCTGATTGGATGTAGGATTTATCAGGTCATAAATGTTGTAATGGTGATCTCTATATGTGTTGTCCTAATGTGTCTTTAGAGGATTTTGAATTGAATGTGTTAGAAATTGTTAGTTATTGTTTCTCTAGGGTGTTAGGGAAGAAAAATAAGAAGAAGAAAGGGAAAACTATTGAGCTTAATCTTAAAAATATTGTTATTGCTCCACGGTATCTAAGTCTATTATTTAGTAAGGCCTTTTTATTTCTTGGCCGTGGGGGCCTTCTATTGCTATGGTTTGTTTCCTGTAGATTCTTTTGTCGGTCTTCTATTTGTTTTTTTGGCATTGTTTACTCTGTTCTATGGGTTTCTCCTATCTCTACCTTTTTGGTGCTTGCTTTTATTTTTTTGGAGCTAGGTTTTGTGCTCCTGTTCCTCTCTTTAGTCCTGATTGGGTTGGTCTTCCTTTGGTTCTTTATCTCTTTTATTATTCTTATTTTTTTTCAATTTGTTCTGCAAGATGATGCTATCTTGAGACTTTTGGGTTACATTTGTTCTTTTGTTTTCCTCAGGAGGTGTTGGTTGGTGGTTCTTTGTTGGCTTTGGTCTCTTTTTCCTTGGTGGATCTTTTTCTTAGTTGGCTATTGGAGCTCTATTGTACATCTAGATTGGCTCTCTTTTTTCGAGGGTTGGCTTCTCGTCTCCCTTTGTTTCTCTTTTTCTATTTCTTTTTGTAGTATGTTGGATCATAGGCTCTTAGGTTTTTCTTCAAATGTTATATTTTTAGAGAGCTTTAGATCCTTTAAGGACTTGTACCTTTTTTATAATTAACACATAGACCCATTTGTGGGTTTTAACCAAAAAAATATTTTACTTTATTTCAACCCTACTCCTAAAAAACATTTAAACATTGTCCTTGAACTCCTCAAACCATAAAATTCTAGATTATTTTATAAGATCTTTTTTTGTATCTTAAGCATGTCTAAGAATTCTAATATAAAAATGGCTATGTTAGATAGAAAAGAAGCTGACAATGATTAGAATATTTTACCAAGATATAGAAGATATCATTGGATGAACCCTTAATAAGCTACAATAAAATCAATGTGTAAGGAAAATCTCTTTAATGTTAAAATTATAATAGTCTAGGAAAGCATAATTAATGATGTAAAAAGAAAATTTCTTTCTCACTTAATCATATTTATTAGTGTAATATACTTAATAATAATAATCTCTCCAATAGATTTATGGGCATTTGTTTGATTCATGTTTAAAACAATATTAAATATTACCAGATACTCAATACTCCAAGGTAGCATTTATTGATTTTTATAGGTCAACATAAATATAAACCTTGGAACTAGAAGAATTTCCCAGGATTATTCATTTGTATAGGTTTGGAAAATGAAGTGATAACCTTAAAAAATAAAATCAATCACTGGAACATTCTAATTGGACCACCTCACCCATTTGAGCACATGTATGTCCAGTAGCCCTTATAAGGACCAGCCCAATCATTTTCAACCAAATTATTCCAACTTATTTCCCCAATTATTTTAAAAAGAGTAAAAAATTTTAATCATAGGTACCTTAACCATAATTGACCTTTAAAAAGGCAAATATTCAACCAAATCATTTGGATCCATTTGACCCAATAAGGTAAATATGATTGATGGCAACATGAGTCAAATTGAGCTTAAATAATCTTTGAAAATTATTTTACTTAGTTAAACATGATGAATTAAGCTCAAACACCTTTGACTAAAACCAATTTGGTTAATTGACCCACTTTCCCAAAATTGGTCCAAAAAGAGCATATGAACAAAGCTTAATTAATATGGTCAAATTAATTACAATTTGTGATCTCAAACTGCTTAAGCGAATTCCCTTTAATAATTTTTTTTATTTTTTTTTCCCTTTAAAATTTTTTTTTCCTTTAATAATTTTTTATTTTGAAAAAAGCACACACAAGAGCCTACATGTTAAATAACAAGGAAGTTACAAATCCTTAAAGAACCCACAGCTGTCTAAAAATATAGCCTTTGAAATAAAACCTATGAGCCACAACATCTACCTATTACAAGAAAAAAAGGAAGGAAAAAGAGTCAACACAAATAAGCAAAAGATGACCCAATATGCCAAAAAAGTAGCAGGGTGAACCACAACCACTCAAAGAAGCCTCAGCAACCTGCACAATCCTCCTATAAGAAATAAACAAAGAAACAAGTAGAAGCAAAACAAGAAAGTCCCAACCAACATAACCTGCACCAACAGGGAAACCCTCAAGAGAACCTAAAAGCACCAACAATAGACAGATGAGGAAATCCAAAAATCACAAAAAACACCCCCATCTATATAACAAAACTTAAACCAAAACTCCTCAGCCAAAACCCAGACACCAACAAACCTAACCAAAACCACATAAACCAAAATCACATGGCCCAGCCAGCAACCAAAGACCCTCCAACCCAAAGACAACCAACAGAACAAGCAAACAACAACAAGTATAAACAACAACCACAAAAAATTATTCCTTTTTTAATTTTCTACTACATCATTTACCACCTCCATAAAAAAAAAAAAAAAAAAAAAAAAAAAAAAAAAAAAAAAAAAAACTTCTTCAACGATGCGAACAACCTTCAAACTATACATCGCTTGAAACACATTCTTAGAATCATTAAATTCTTCCCAAACACCCCTGCGAGGTGAGAAAACAAACCCATCTAGCCAATTAGATTGATTGAAGAAATTATCCTTCATGTTCAATGACAAATGAGATTTCATAGCATCATTAGAAATTATGAAAATCAGAACATCAATAAAAGGAACATTTCCATTCAATCTTACATTACTAGGAGACAAAGCCATTTCAGAAGAAGGCAAAGGATAAATGACATTAGCTAGATTAGAGGATCCATTCTACACCACATTGTTAACATTGTAAAATTTCTTCTCAACAACAACAGGTAAAATAGTTGTTTGATGGTCATCATAAGGACAAAAAACCATTTTTTTACCCACCTCATCAATCATACCCTCATGTAGCTTCAAATAAATTTTTCTCTTTAATAAATTAAAACTCAATTTCTCCTTATTTAGATCAATATATTTCACTTGACAATCGACCCTATATGAGCCTTTAAACCAATTTGACCAATTTATCTTCTATTAACAAAATCATTGAGATCAATCTTCTTAAACTACTTGATTAAAAAATAATTAAATTTAATAAACCACTTGATAAGTTCAATTAACCAATTAAACAACTTCCTCCAAGGTGAACCTTTACATAAGATATTTTATTCATTTCTATTTGTCCCGTTAACCTCAATGTTTATTATTTGATTTCTAATATAACAAAAATATTATAAACTCCGGTTCAACAGAGTTCTAGATACATATCTCAATAATTAATTATGGTTTGTTGAATCGTAGAAGTCTATATAATGTTTTTTGCATACTTAGAAAATAAGCTCACAACGAAATAACCATTCTTGCAAAAAACTTAAAAATCATGATTTTGAAATTTCATTCTTGGATTTATTTCAATTGCATTAAAAATAATATTTAAGTTGAATTCATCTTTTTAAAAGAAATTTGTGTTGCATTATTTTCCTTTTTCTAATATTCATTTTCATATTATTCATAACTTTAAATCATTGTTTAGCTAATTAATAAGGAAACAACATTTCATTTAAAATGTATAAATTCATATAACAAGGTGTTATTGTACGATAATTATTATCTTGCAAAGTTTATCATGGTAAAGCTTCTTATAAATTTACACAAGAATTTAAGTTAAATAGTATTGATTCAATAAAGGTATTTTCCTTGAAAAATGCTTATTAATTTTTACATGTTACGACTTCAAATTTTATGATTTAATTTCTTTTCTTGTTATATAGTAGTTAAAAACTTATGATAAAGTAAGGCATAAATTTAATACTTTTTACTTTGATACAATTGTTCAATATGATTTCTATGGTTTTTAGTTTTTAATTTTTGCCAAAAAGGACCCTAACAAAGATAAAGTATAATATAATTTTATTTAATATGGAAGGATTATCTTTAAGGCTAAATTAATTTTTTTTTTCTATTTTTCCTTCTACCAAAAACTACTAGATAAGTTATATATATTCCCAATGATATTCAAGCTTTTAGTTGGTGACAGTAGGGCAAGAGATGCCTAGAGCACAAGTGGCCAAAAGTACCATTAAAATTTTCATGAGTGTAATCACATTCTCTACCCTTAAGGAAACAAGGAGTGAAAAATTCTCCTAAATGCCTTAAAAATCTATGTCTACAAGAAGAATTAGATAATAATTATGGTTATAGAAATAAAGTTCAATACGAAGTTAGTGAATGCATACAAGTCCAACAAGAGAAGAAGAGGTTGCAAACCATCCAACTCTATCTTGTATGTTCTAAGTCTATTTAATCTTCTTGTCACAATCACACAAAGACATTCATACTGGCTAGAGGAAAGGGGAAGAGGGAATGGCATTGTTCCTTGATTGTTGCAACCCTACCCATGGTCATAGGTCCACATATTGAAGTAGTAGATGCTTGGTGCCCTAGAGCTAAAATGTTATGCTGTGCTGGGGTTCCTTCGTACCCTATATGCTCTCCTCTTTGACGCCATTTTCATGGCATCTATTAGCTATTTCATCCTTAGGTAACTTCTTATTTCCTTCCTTTTTGCTTTTTCTATGCTGTTTCAATTTTTCACCTTTCAGTTTCAATTTTTTTGGGTTAAATATCGATAAATAGGTTGAAAAATCCTAGTTTTTTTAATGGGAGTTCCTCTTATCATTCATTTAGGGATGCTTTGTCTAGTTTGCCTCATTCTTTGGTGTCTTTCCCTGACCACAAAATTTTGTCTCAATGCGGGGTTACTTTCTTTGTGGATTTTGGAAGATGAAATCCTTGTGCTTGTTGTTCCATTTGAGTTCACTTTGATTGGAAAAATCCTGGGTCATATACCCTCTCTCAATGCAATCATTTTTTTTTTTTTTTGAATCACAAATTGATAGGTGATTTTTCATTTATTGTCCTCAACCCGAAGCATGTTTTGATCAAGCTTGTTAATGACATAGATTATTGTAGATTTATTGCTCATCATTCTTACTTTGTGAATATCTATTTTAAGAAATTGGGTAATTGGACTTTGTGTTTTATTATTGTGGTTCAGTCCCTAATCATTCTGATTTGGGTTTCATTTCCCAATCCATGGCCTTACCTTTTCTCTCCTCAAATCCTCCATAGTCTTTGTTTCCTTTTTGGCCAGTCTCTTAAAAATGATAGTTTACTTCCTCTAGGTCTCAGCCATCGGTCTCTTATTTTCTGGTTGAGTTAGATGTCACCAAATATTTTCTTAAGAAAGTGTGGGTCGACCACAAAAATTTATGTTACACTTAGTCCATTGTTATGGAGGATCACTTTCCTTCTTATTGAGTTTGCTACAAATCAATGGGCCATTCAAAATTTGAATGCTACATTTTACATCCCCATCTTGATCTTTCTCCCACTGCGAACCCTCTTTCAATTATTGAGGGTATTCACCCTCCTAGTTGTTTACATGAATATATGCAAAGTAATGGTTTTGAATTGGTTTTGCAAGACATTGAGGAGGTTTGTGCTGTTGGAAATGGGTTGTTACCTCAACCTCTAAATGTTGGTGATAACAACCTCTCATCTGAGCCTGTTTAGTTAGTTCCTTTGGTGCCTATGGATCTTCCTATTCATGCTCCCATATTAAAGAATTTAGGCTTTAATAATGTTTTTTGTTTTAGGTAGAATAGACTCAGTTGACCCCATTATTAATGTCTCAAACAGTTAGTGACCTTTCCTATTATGGATGTGGCTTGTTTCATTCAAGAGGCTTGTGTGGCATTCTCAGCAGCCGCTGGTGAGATTATTATGGTAAATACTACTCTTGGTTTGTCTCATAATAATTTGGATCTGATGAACAATAATTTGTGTGATGTTAGCATGGTGGCTTCTTCCTTTCCTTCACTCAACCTTATTGCGGAACTATGGTTTGTGATTTTGATTATAGCAAACAATTCTTGTTTCTCTACGACTACTTTCTACTGACATTTCAGGTCCACACGATCAGACTATAATTTTGAACCAGCTCAAGATTGGGTAGACTAGGTCTGAGTCAGTTTGTACTCTTTTTCTTTTCTTGAGTCTAATGTATTTTTAGTTTGGCTCCTAATGATTTGTAACATGAAAGATTTTTTAAGGTTCCCTAAAGATTTCTATTTTTTGTAACATCGTCCAGGATGATATTTATATCGGCCATGACGATCTGTCCAAAAGTAGAAACCCTAATTAGGGCATCCTCATTAAAGCAGCCTTCATAAGCTGATCGGCCTGGACGATACTTGTATCTGCCAGGATAATAGGCTCAATTAAAAAAGAATCAGCCTCCATGATCAAATTAGGTATTCTTTATTTTAGGCAATCGGCCAGGATGATATACACATCATCCAGGACGATCTAACTCAATTATGCCTAAATTGATCTGGTAGATTTAGAAAGCATTAATGGTTGATTGATACAATCACATTGTCTGGGACTATCATAGGATCGTCTGGGATGATGGCCTGAACGATTTACATCGGCCAGCATCTATTATGGGCGATGATCAGGATGATTGAAATCAATTTTAAACTAATCGTCCGAGATGATCGCAATATCATCCAGAACGATGTAACCAATTTTCTTCTGATCGTCTCAAATCGTCCCGGCTGATTGGGCTTATTTTGTACTGATCGTACAGGACGATATTAGTATCGTCCTGGACGATAATGTCGGCAACTTGTATTAATGAGATCATTTTGAGATCTTCTATTTAAGCTATCACATGACACTTTGTAAGTGTCTTTGGCAGCCATTGTAGCTTCGTTCTTTTGGGGGGAGACTTGAAGAGAGAGCTTGAAAGGGAGTGATGAAAGGGTGGAGTTTGAGAGAGGGAGAAGATCCTGTGAGGAGGGACTCAAGGGAGTGTGGAGGGGGTTCCACACGGTTGCTCCGGCAAGCTCGCACCTGAATACCATTGGATTCAAGACTTGTCTCAAGGGAAGTTCACCAAAGAATAAGATCTCTTTGGTGTCAAAAGACCCAGCGACTCCGCCGCACCAAGGAAGGTGGAAGTGATTTTGTAAGGGCTTCTCCGCCTAGTTGTGGGGCTAAAGGAGAGACACTTAAATTAGTACAATACTTGGAGGGTGCCTCTAAGGAGTGGACGTAGGTCAAGGTTTGACTGAACCACTATAAATTCGGTGTGTTCTTTCTTTATTACTTCCGCATTTAATTTCTGCATTTGGTTTTTATTGTGGTGATATATTTTTGGTTTGTTGTCTTTGGTTTAAAGATCCTTCTTTTCCAATTTACATCTCTTTTAATTAGCCTTGGGCCAGTTCATAAGGGCCTAACATCCCAAACAAACTTTCAAGTGGTATCGAGCACTTTCTAGTGTCATCTTAACACTTTCAAGTGGTATCATAGCCATATTCATAAAATCTAGTTTTTAAAAGCTTTTGAATTTCGATCCATGGCTAATTTTTCAAATCATAAGATTGTGAAAGGTTATTCAATCACCATAACACCATTGTTTTAAAATATTACATTTGATTTTTGAAAAATTTGCATGTCTATTTTTTTGCAATCGATTGATTTTTTTATGTGGCATATGATTTTAACTGGTTATTCATCACCGTCACATATTTTAGATGGAATTAAAACTAACATTCCTTTTAGTCAATGGAATAGAGATGAACGAATCGATGCTCAATTGAATGCAAAATCTTTAAATTATTTTTCTGTGCTTTAAATTTTGAAGATTTTATGTTAGTATCCACGTGCACTACTAGTAAGGAAGTTTGGGATAAACTACACACCATATACGAAGGCACTAGTGAAATCAAGCAATCCAAGTTGAATATGTTAATGCATAATTTTGAACTATTTTTCATGAAAACTTATGAGACGATCTTAGACATGTATGCCAGGTTCATTCAAATTGTAACATCATTGCATGCCTTAGAAAAAGAATTTTCAAATTTTGAAAAAGTTAACAAAATTCTTCATTGTCTACTGGATAAGTTCAATGCTAAAGTAGTTGCTATTTTTGAAGCAAAAGACTTGAATGAATATTCTATTGATAGTTTGATTGGCTCACTCATTGCCTACGAGCAAGGTTTGGGTCAAAGACTTTTGGATGCAGGTGAAACGATTGTTCTAAAAGCTGAAGATACAGAAAAAGATAGCTTAGTTGGTGACGAATGCAATAACTTGTCAAGCAAATTACAAAGCTCGCCAAAGCATAAGTAAAAGTGGAAAAAATGTAAAAATGATAAGGATGTTCATATTTCTTCTAACGTTATTTGTTTTCGATGTAGGAAGCCTGGACATATGAAAAATCAATGCCCTAATTTAAGAATTCTTCCTACAAAAGAAAAGGGTAAGGCGAAGCAAAATTTAAATTGGGGAAATAATGAAAAGCAAAAAATCTCATGGGCAGACCTGGTTTCTGAAGCATCAGACCAAGAGAAAGATGATGGTTAAAAGCCTTGTTATGTTTTTGTGTTGTGTTTTATTTTTTTTTTGTTATTTTCAGTTTTTTTTATATTCAATTTTATTTTGAATTTTTGTTTTGTCTATTCTTTGAAATTTTTGTTTCGTAGAATTTTTCTTTGATCATCACACACATTCACTTTTCTAAAAATGAGAAATCTACTTCCTCTTTTTTCTTGAAATCTTTGAAAAGTTATGTTTGACTTCTCTAAAAACAATCAAAGGAAGGAAACTCATTCTTTTCTTTCAATCTCTATTTCCTAAAAGAGGTTTTCTACTTTTGATTTAAAATCTTTTTCATCTTTTAAATTGGTTTTTGAAACTAAATTTTTTATCTCCCTACATTTTATTTATCGCATAGGAATCTTTTGCAAGTTGTTGAATTAATTCATAATTTTCTTAATCAAGAAATTTGCTTTGTCAATAGGATGGGTTTACTTTTAATTTTTAAGATTTAAGAAAAGTAGCATATTCAAAAAAATTGGCCAATGATGTCAAAAATAAAAGATGCGCAAAGACGTCAAATTAAAAAAAAAATAAGAATACACAAAGTGTATCAAAAGATGCGCTGTGCGCCAACCAATTGTCAAGAGGCATAAAATGAGCCCATAAAGTTTAATGCTTACCATTCTTGTACTTCTTAAAAGCTTAAGAAAACCCTTGATACTTTCGATACTTGAGTTTGAAAATCTTGATTCTTGATTCAACAATTCGTGCATTGATCTTCTATTAGATATATTTTGATAGAATGAGTTTTTGAAAAATGATTGTTTCTTTCTCTAATTTATTCCTTGATTTAGATATTGAATTAAAAAGTTTTTAAGCCTCTTTGAAGAACTTGTGTTTGGATTATAAAATTTTGGATTTCCAACCTTTTATGGGCTATTTGTTGTCAAACCAATTCTATTAAGTTTTTGATTAAAACCAAGAGGTAATTTTCTCATTTTAAGAATATTTGTTTTTTCACTATATCAGGGAACGTTTTTTTCTTTTGTTCGTTTTATTTTTTGTTTGTGCATCCTCTCTTTTTGATAATGTCAAAGGGGAATATCGTACTATTGAATTTGTATCTTTTTTTTCAAAAAATTAAAAATAATAAAAATATTTTTATCTCCCCTATTTTTTAAGGTGTTATTCTAGTGAGGGGGAGATTAGATGAAAATATTCCTTTTTACAAATTCAAATTGAAATGTTTGTCATCATCAAAAAGGGGGAGATTGTTGCAGATCTAGGGTTTATGATTTTGATGATAGCAAACAATTCTTGTTTCTCTACGACTGCTTTCTACTGACATTTTAGGTCCATACGATCAGACTATAATTTAGAACCAGCTCAAGATTGGGTAGACTATGTCTGAGTCAGTTTGTACTCTTTTTCCTTTCTTAAGTCTAATGTATTTTTGGTGTGGCTCCTGATGATTTGTAACTTGGAAGATTTTTTATTGTTCCCTAAAGATTTCTAGTTTTGGTAACATCATCTGGGATGATATTTATATCGGCCAGGACGATCTGTCCAAAAGCAAAAACCCTAATTAGGCCATCTTCATTAAAGTAGTCGTCATAAGCAGATCGGCCTGGACGATACTTGTATTGGCCAGGACGATAGGCTCAATTCAGAAAGAATCAGCCGCCATGATCAGATTAGGTATTCTTTATTTTAGGCAATCGGCCAGGACGATATACACATCATCTAGGACGATCTAACTCAATTATGCCTAAATTGATCTCGTAGATTTGGAAAGCATTAATGGCTGATTGATATGATCACATCGTCCGGGTTGATCATAGGATCGTCCGGGATGATGGCCTGAATGATTTACATCGGCCAGCATTTATTCCGAGCAATGATCAGGACGATTGAAATCAATTTTAAACTAATCATCCGGGACGATCGCAATATCGACCAGGATGATGTAACCAATTTTTTTTCTGATCGTCTCAAATCATCCCGGCTGATTGGGCTTATTTTGTAATGATCGTACAGGACGATATTAGTATCGTCCTCAATAATAATGTTGGCAACTTGCATTAATGAGCTCATTTTGAGATCTTCTTTTTAAGCTATCACATGACACTTTGTAAGTGTCTTTGGCAGCCATTGTAGCTTTGTTCTTTTAGGGGGAGACTTGAAGAGAGATCTTGAAAGAGAGTGAGGAAAGGGTGGAGTTTGAGAGAGAGGGAATATCCTGTTAGGGGGGACTCAAGGGAGTGTGGAGGGGGTTCCACATGGTTGCTCAGGCAAGCTCACACCTAAATACCATCAGATTCAAGGCTTATCTCGAGGGAAGTTCACCAAAGAAGAAGATCTCTTTAGTGTCAAAGGACCCGGTGACTCCGCCGCATCGGGGAAGGTGGAAGTGATTTTGTAAGGGCTTCTCCGCCTAGCTGTGGGAGCTAAAGGAGAGACACTTACTTTAGTGCAATACTTGGAGGGCGCCTCCAAGGAGTGGACGTAGGTCAAGGTTTGACCGAACCACTATAAATCTGGTGTGTTCTTTTTTTATTACTTCCGCGTTTAATTTCTGCATTTGGTTTTTATTGTGGTGATATTGGTTTTGGTTTGTTGTCTTTGGTTTAAAGATTCTTCTTTTCTAATTCACCTCTCTTTTAATTAGCCTTGGGCTAGTTCATAAGGGCCTAACATCCCTAATGAACTTTCAAGTGGTATCAGAGCACTTTCTAGTGTCATCTTAGCACTTTCAAACCTTGCCCTATCACTTCATATTATGGTTTTGAATGAAAAAGTACCTTTTGTTGATCTTGTGATTTCTGTTATCTCTAATAAGGCACTGAAATCTCAATTGGTGTTGAATTTGAAGGATCCTTGTTTGGATCAATCTGATTGGCTTGACGAGTCTTTTTCCTTGCCTTGTGGGGGTCATGGTGACAACTTGGATAGGGTTGATGATGAGTATTTTGCTATATTTAATTTGAATGTGAGATGCATCATTTAGAAAGCCTTTTCCTATGTTGGTGGCATGAAAGTTTGGGGAGGTTATAAGACGTCGATGAACTATTTCTAGGCACACCAAGAGGTGCAGTGAATTGATACTTTTAAAAAATACTGCAATAGTAATAACACTTTTTTAATGTTAGAAAAAAGTTTAAAAAGAAAATATAAGTAATTAACTTAAACAAACGGGGAAGCATATCTGAGTTTAATTTTTTTTTTTTTTTTTGCGTCATAAATATATCAATCAAGATATGAAAATTTTCCTTTTAGCAAAGAAAAAAACTAACTTAATTGTAGTTAATATTAAACAATGAGATTCATGTAGTAAATTCAAATAACAAAAATAAAAATGCAAAAATGTAAAAGAAAATAAGATATGTAATCATATTGTATGATCAATAGAGACGATATTTGGTCATCTTGTGATTCGTCCTGAATGAACTGCATTTCAAATAAAGTAATCGTACTATATGATTGGTCATTCATACCAGTGATCGTACATCACTAACAAATAAAATTGAACTTATCGTAATATAAGACTACTCATTTATACAGATGATCATACAGTACTAATAGGTCAAATTCTGAACATAATACTAGATTATCCTTCGATTGTATTATTCGATCTTTGATGGGTGAATTATATTTTTAGGATATTTTGAAGCCTTCTTTTTAAGCTATCCCATAAGACTTTGTAATAGTCTTTTTGGCATTCATTGAGTTGATTTCTTTTGGAGAAAGCTTGAAGAGAGAGCCTTGAGCTAAAAAGAGAAAGAGTGAGGTTTATGAGAAAGGGAGAAATCCTTTTGGGTTTCAAGGGAGTGTGAGAGAAAGTTCCACACGGTTACTCTAGAAAACTTGCACCTGAGTTCCTCTATGTATCAAAATTTGTCTTGAGGAAAGTTTTGGGAAGAAGATCTCTTTGGAGTCAAAGGACCCCGCTACTCCGCTGCACCAGAAAGAGTGAAAGGGATTTGAGGTTCTCTACCTCTAAATGGATTCTGGTTATCTACCACTTCCAGGAGTGAGAAAAAGGATTTGAGATTCTCTTCTTTTGAAAGGATTTCAGTTCTCTGCTATCTCCAAGATGGAGAAAAAGGATTCAAGGTTCTCTTTATGTGAAAGGATTTCGGTCTTCTGCACACTGAATTGGTGGAAGAGATTTTATAAGAGCTATGGGGACTAAAGGAGAGACACTATAGTGATAGTGCAATACTCTGAGAGGAGGACTTCAGGGAATGGATGTAGGTCATGGTTTGATGGAACCACTATAAATCTGGTGTGCTCATTCTAATTTTTTACTTTCAACACTTTATTTTTTTGTATTTTATTTTCTATTATAATTGCTTGGCTGAAAATCTATGATTGATATTGCGTTGTAAAGATTAGACTATCATCTCTATCTTTGTAACATTTGATAAGTGTACTAGCTTTCGCATTAAGTAATAGTATTGCTTTCATCTAAGTGTGCTTTAGGGATAGTTCATTAAGGTCTTACAACCTCCACAAACTTTCAAAAATGTTAACTTAAAATTCTATAAAATTAAGATAATAAAAAAACCCTAAATCATAAACCAAGTGAATGCTTTGTATACTTCATATAGAGGAAAAATGAATAATTAACTAACTTGGATCATTTATGTTATTACTTTAATTTAAAGTTATAAGTTATACCTTTATAGATTAATTTTAGAAATAAAGATGAATATTTAGAATTAAGTATTAGATATGAGTATATTAAAATTAGAAATTATAAGCAAAATGAATTTAAAATTAGTAATCTTATTAAATCATTACATTAAATTCAATAAAATTGTAAAAGGTTTTAAAGCAAAAGCTCATATGCAAAATTATTAATTGTGTACTACATATAAAAAAAAAAAGAGAAGGAACCGTGAAAATAGTTCTAAAATAAAACAAAAAGAGAAGATGAATACATTCAAAAATTAGTATTAGTCAAAAGCTTAGAATCCTCTTACAATCTTATACTTAAATTTATAAAGGATAAATAAGAAAACTAATACAACTGATGGTGAGCTAATGAAAGTTTTAATTTGAACTACTAAATATCTAATCATTAATCACTTTACAATCCAAAAATTAATAATTAAATCTATAACCTATGAATTTAGATTAAGAAATAATAAGGATAACTAATTAGTATAATTATTAGTATTTTTTCCAAACTAGAATTATAATCTTATTCATTTTTACTACTTATAGATAGTGATGTATTATCCTATATTTTTAGTAATTTTAATTTTTCAAATTTTACTTTGGTTGAACATTTAATTAGAATTGTAATATCTTTATTTTACTTGAGAATTAGCAAGAGTTTAAGCTAGTGAGAATTTAATAAGTGTAAATAATGTGTTATTTTTGTGTTATATTTTCAAAAAAAAAAAGTACTATTTTAGTTGTGTTTTCTAAAAAAAAATACAAAAAGGCACAAAAATTCTAAATCACATCTAATACTATAGCGTTGGACAAATTAAGGTCATAGAGCCATCAAAGGCATCATCGAAGAACCACAACATTGACATTGCAGTGCCAACTTTTTGGTTGGATAGTGCTGCAACATCAAAATGGTCATCTTTGCGGTGCCATGCTCTCTATCTTCCAATGTCGTAGCATCAAAATTTATAACAACTTGGCACCAAAATTGCCTTTCTAGCATCGCATTATTTGAAAGTCAGCAATGCCACAGTGTAGGAGTTTTAACTTTCCATGGACACAACCTATTAGTGGAATGATGTGGCTATTCACTATGTAATGGATCCACATCAACAATCACCACAGTGGAGCTAAAATAATAGTGCAGTAGTACTAGTTCATTTGTTGGGTGTAGTGACACCAACCTTTCAAGTGTCATAGTGCTAGTTGCCTAATTTATGTTTTTACATAAATACTCATTGTGTTATACTTGTAAGTGAGTTCAATCACATAGATAATTTTAGTATAATTTAGTGTGCTTCTCTGAATTTCTCTTAGGGGGATAGCAAAGTGAATTTAGGGAAGTACTTGAAACCATCATTAGAGTATTTAGTTTATGTTTATGAAAGCAATTTCTATAAGTAAGAAAAAAGGAGTGTAGAGGAGATTCATTGAATCATTTTGATGATATCTATCTCTTATACTTTCTTTCTATCTTACTATCAATGAAAATGAGTTTGCTTGAAGTCTTCCCAATGTTTGGCTGAATTATCTAATTTTTTATTAATGATGTAGATATCATATGAAGTACTAATGAGTTCATTATTTATTTAAATGACTAAAATGTTGTTTTCAATATTATTAGATATTAATTTAATGCACATAGTGGTCATATGTGTAGTTAGAATTAGGTATAATGTGGAGCCTCGAAGGAGGAAAGCATGCATAACTAAGAATATTGAATTAGTATGCGACATAACTGGCATAGGGTATGAAATATACTAAATTCCTAAAGAGATGATATAATCATAGGAAGTTGGTGGACATTTTTTGCACCTATAAGCTTGACAGAGATCTAAATTTGAATATAGTCTAAATAACATCAGAATTGAAGAGATTCATTAGGAAAAATATGTTACTTATATTCATAAATCCAAAACATTTTATCCATATAGTGCATTCATTATCTTTATCTAATTTTATTTAAGTGATTGAATCTCTACAAAATCTATTTTTATTGAGTAGGATAATTATTACAATTTTAACAAATAGTATTAGTATTTGCAAGTGAGAATTTCTTCCTCATGGAAATGATACTTTACTCTATCACTATATTACTTTATTCGGTATGTGTACTTGTGCATATTAAGTGAGGTTTTTATAATTTTATGTCAAATAAAATCTAAACATTGTTGAGGATTTCTATAACCCTAAATCATTTCATAATTTTATAGGTTTCTCCATAACCCCCATCACAAAGCTATTGATTTCAATCTTTATGAGGACTAGATGGTCTTGCATCCTCCAACTTTCCATGTTACTCCAATAGGATAATGAGAGGAAAAGTGGGCTGAGTTTTTGATCTCTTATGTGGATCTTTCATGTGCATCTCTCTCCCTCACCAGCTCATGGTTTATTTTGACTCTTTCATGTAAGAGGGCTATAGATCTCCCATTTTCTCTAAAGGAAAATTTTAGACAATACTCTCTCTAGAATATTTTGGCGAA
Source organism: Dendrobium nobile (assembly GCA_022539455.1). Classification (NCBI taxonomy): domain Eukaryota; kingdom Viridiplantae; phylum Streptophyta; class Magnoliopsida; order Asparagales; family Orchidaceae; genus Dendrobium; species Dendrobium nobile. The sequence continues at coordinate 14,796,581 of CM039718.1, read as the reverse complement.
AGCAAAGCTAAGAGGGACAATTTTATTGTCATATGGACATAATCCTCTCCCATACACTACAACAATTTTTGAATACGGAGAAAAAGAAGAAAAATGTGAAGGGCCTCTCTCTCCTTCTAGAGAAGATTTTGGCTACCTACTAGCTCTCTCCCTCATGCAAGAGAGTTGTTACTATTCTACTATCTTTCACCCAAATCAAAAGTAAGAAAGAGAGAGGGTTATTTTGGGTTATTATATTGAAGTTTTAAAGCAACCAAGGGAAGGAAAGTTTATACAATTCAACCCTTTTTCATCCAAATCAAGCACTAGAAATGTGAGAGGGAGATGTTTTCAAAGTTGTTATTCATTATCTCTCCATTCAAATTATAAGTAAATTATTTCCTCTTTTTGCAATCTTCAAATTAAATGAAAAAGTATCATTGTATATGATTTAAGTTAAATCAAAAGCAATAGAGTTAAAGAAAAGGTTGTGGTTCAAGTGAAATCTATAGTTGGGTTTGATTTCTGTTTATGTATATATTTATGACTAAATTAGTGTTTTGTTGGAGCACTAGGTTTTTTTTTTTTTTTCTATTTTTGTTATTAATGGATCATTGCTATGTTAGAAAACTTATATATATGTGTGTGTGTGTGTGTGTGTGTGTGTGTGTGTGTGTGTTTGTGTGTGTGTGTGTGTGTGTGTGTGTGTGTGTGTGAATATCTTAGTTGTAACACAAAATGCTTTGGTATCAAGTTTTATAAAGTGGTTGACAATATTGCAAGAACTATATGTAAGAGTTCATAAATGTGTAAGTATACATGTATACATGGTTTACGCTCCAATGATGTATTTGCATATTCAATGTAACATTTCATGGATAAAACAGGAGGATTTTATTTCTTGGAGTAATGATGAGTTGTATTTGTTTTCTTTCCTCAAGTTTCATTTCACATGTGCTATTGAGTTATCTTTACTCTTCACAAACAAATTGAAAGAAAAGTTTATTTCCCTTACATTTTTTTTTCTTTTCCCTTACATTATTCCATGATTAATGTATAAAAGGTTTGAATGCTAGATTTCTTTGCTTGATTAAAATCTGAGATAAGGGCATTCACTCCTCCTCTATTAAGGATTAAAACAATTATAGTATGTATTTCTTTCTTAAAATAAAAAAATTAAATAAATAGAATCACAAGATTTGTATTCATCCATCAAAGACAGAGATTCACAATTTATGTGTTCTTTGGTTTGAGGCAAATGAAATACAATTTACTAAACTTGTTCTCTTCTTTAAAATTCATTTAATGGTTGTTGTAATATTGCACTTTCTTCTTTAAATCGCATAATACTAAATGATCATTTATGATTACTAATTTCTTGAAATTGAAAGGATGACATATAGATAAAAAATAAATGAATAAAAATTCTTGTTTTTGTGAATAAATGTAGACAATAACTAGAAGAGTTTTAATCTTTTGGTTGGATGAAAGGAATGTTAATACCCCTTGAATCTCTCACAAGAAACCTAGTAAATCTTCTTTGATAAATCCCATTTGATTTGGCACTTTATGAAACTTTTCTATAAGTAAAATTGATGGTTAATTTCTATTTGCCATAAACATCATCTATTATGGGAAAATTGGTTGAGAAAATATATTAGTGCTCTTAATAAAGGGTTAGATGAAGAAAACCACCTCTATCTAATTAGGAGTGCAATTTTCAAGCGTAATTTCACTTAACGATCTTGATTAAAATCATATTATGTTTCAAGATCATGCTTCATTTAACGCTTACATTCAAATTCGTGGGGTTATTTTGGTTACTATTTCAAATGCAATGAATTAATGTTTGATAGTTCACTTTTAAACTTCTTAAAATTTATTTTGCATATAACTTGTTTTACTAATTTCAAAAAAAAAAAATCTAGAAATATTACACATGGTCATTGCTTTTGTTATTGTGAAAGTTCATTTATATAGTTCATCAATAGTTGATCTCTATGTGCATGTCAAAGTCTTCATTCAATCATGATTTTCATGAAATTAAATTCATTAAATGAGACATTCTCTACTCGGTTATTATTATTGATTATTAAATTTATGGTTAAATGTTCTTTAAATAAAATATATTTCATAAATGTATTATAGCATGACATATAAAGCATCATTAGAATTATATTCATTTACAAAATTTCATAAATGCTAAGTGTATGTAATTTAATTCTTTATTTGTAATTTATATGCACAATAATTCTCAAATATCATTATGAATTTCATATGTATATAATTTAGAAATTAAAATGCATTAAACTGTAACACATGCCTAGTGAGTAAGACTTTTTTTTATTCGTTAGAAGCAAAATTTAAGAAAGCGTAGATTTCATTAATTACCCAAACTTAGCTTTATTTCCTGAACGCTTTTTTAGGATAGAATGTTTTTCATATTTAGGAGAATTCTTATTTTATTTTCCTTAGTCTTAATGCAAATAGATCTAAATACATAAAATAAAATAAATATATGAATAAAAATAAAAGAAAATAATCAAACATAAATAAACTAAAGCAAAAGAACTTAAATAAATAAAACACATTTATAAATTTAATTAAAATTAAATTAACAATAAATTCTGAATAAATTAAAATTAAGTAAAAAATGAAAAAAAATAAGAATTCAATGAAAATTAAAAAAACCCAAAATAAATTAAAAAATTAAACCCAAATAATTATAAAAAATTAAGTTAAAACCAGATTTATAATTAACATAAAGTATTAAAAATTAAATAAATTAAATAAAAAACATAAAACTTTAAACAGAATTTAATTTATTTAAATTAAATAAAATTTAATAATTTGTCCAATTAAACATAATTTAATTAAATGATTCATTAATTAAAAATTAAATTAAATCAAAGGCCTTCATGAATCATGTTCACCTCTTTTTGGAACATACAATTTCACTAGATTTATAGGCTTTTAATAAATCCTTTATAAATATATTAAAGCCTTAATAAGAAATAAATTTAAAGCTTAATAAAACCAAGATGAAGATTGTGATATTTTGTTTAAAAAACCAAGCACGTAGGGCAACTGGTCTGAAGGAGGATGAAATAGGCCACATGGCTCTGGAATTATAATGGCATATACCAATTCTCCAGTTAATCTTCAATAAATTCTTAATAAATTAAAGCCTTCTACATTATGCTTGATTTTTTTGGAGAGCATATATGTATTTGATTTATAAGGCTTAGGATGTGAGGTATTTGAACTAATGTCATCATAACAACCATCTCCTAAATCACTAATTAAAATACTAAAAATGAAATCTTAAGGTCTCTATGTAATTATTCTATCCTTTATGGTGAAATGATTGCATTATAATCATAAGCCTTAGGACTTGGACATTAATATCTTTTTCACTTTGTAGCCATTAACAAACATGATTCTTTAAATCTAAAATAAAATAACTCAAATAAATAATACACATTAAAATTCAATTAATGAAATCCTAAAGTATTAACATTTAAACTTAATTCTAGATCTCCTTTGGCTAATAACCAATAAGTAACTTAAACATCAAACCTTCTAATACAAATCAAAGCCACACAAATTTTACTGTAGAACTTGTTTGCTAGGACCACTTTTTCTAGTTTTAGGCTAGGCTGTTAATATGTTTTGGTGTGATGTGGATGCCTTAGCTTAAAGGATATCCATGGTGTGTCTGTTTAATTTATATTCTTTGGATGTTACAACATGCATGATTATTTTTTCTTTGGTGCACTTTAAATTTATTAAATTACATACACTTACATTGCACCCATATATGGATTACATTTAGGCTTATGGTATCTTTTTTGTATTGCAAAAAATGACCAAAGTAGAATGTAACTAGGCTTACTTGTAAAAATGAAGAGTTAAAGTACAATGTAAATAGTTATACATATAAATGCAAGAGTAAAATATAAATGTAAAGTATTTAAAATGTATTTAGTTCGAGTTGAATAAAATAAAAATGCTGTAAAGGTTAAAGTTTCTTGATTATATATATATAGGACTCTAGAAAAGAAAATTCTTCTCTTCCTTTTGAGAGACATTATCTTTTGGGTTCCTAAAGGATATTTGGAGCCAAAAGATAATCAGTAAGCACATTTAATCCTACTTATTTCACAGGAGTAGAATATAAGCACATTGTAATGGAGCATGGCCACTTTATTTTTACAACAAATCCTATGTTGTATTTATATTTCAAATAAATGAATAAAAGATTTTATTCATACATTTGTTTTATACATTATATATGATGTTATTTAGATGTATTTACATATTATAATGCCTTGATTTGAGTTTCAAAATTAAAATCCTTGATTCCTTGGGATCAGAGCAATCCTATCTTATATTTATAAGGTGGTTAATTATTTTAAGATGTTATCTAGTAGCGCACACCAGGCAAGTATAAGTCTATATTGTATGCCCCTCAATATCTTTCATAAGACCCAAATAAATTATAAATTTTAATTTCTTTTAAATGATTACATCAATCTCTAAGCTTTTAAACTCAATTTTTAATCATATATATATATATATATAATATAATCCTCACTTTAATAAAAAGTTTTCTCTTTGAAAATATAATTAAGTATAGAGGCTTGCCTCAATAAGGAGTCTAGAACCATGTTTAATATAAACCCTACTTTAGTTTACTAATATAGGGAAAAAGTTTTTAGATGCAAATTAAACCCTATTCCATGATTAATTTCAAAATCAAAATGATAGGTGAATGTAAATTTTATCTTTCAAGATATATTTCTCATAATTTATGCTGAGTTTGATTATGAAAGTAAATTTATTTATCTTCTCAAGTTGGTAGTGTAGCATTAGTCTATATAATGAGGTAATAAAATGTAAGTTATACTGATTTGTCTAAATAAACACTAAAGGGAATCCATGATCATTCATTTATTTTGTCCATAGTAAATTCACATTAACACCTTTTTATTTTTTAAATCAATTATATATATATATATATATATATATATATAATTATTTCTTTGTTTCTAATATATAATATAAAGCACAAAAGAAACACCTAAACCTTTAACTCATAATTAACAAATTAGTATTAAATTATTTTTTAACTATAATTTTTTTTAAAGAATAATAGAGTTTGAAGAGGCTTGATTTGAGCTTGATTTGACTAGATTGAGGCAATTCAACTTAATTTTGTTTAATTTTTTTATCACATTTGGGTTGATTTTAGCTTATTTGGTTTGTGACTTAATCCTATAAGTTAATTTAAGATTAGTTTCAATTTGATTTTATTCGATTTGAGTTGATTTAACCCTATTGAATGATTCAATTTAATTAATTTTAGCTACATCGAGCCAAAAATTGAGTCAAAATTCAAATGATTAATTAAGTTTGCTTAAACTAAATTATCTATGGTAAAAATTAAATTAATATTGTTATTTTGGCAAAATTGAACCAAATTGATTCAAGAATTATGTCAACAAAAGGATATTTTTAGAAAAAGAAATGATGTGAACACTTTTACCTTAACCCCTCTAGTAAAGCAAGTTAAGTTATTGAGAGCTTGGTATATCTTTAAGAAATTTGTGGGGTGTCAAAGATCACTTCAAGTGTTTTTGTTGGCTATTAGATGGGCTAGAATAATGGTTTTCTCTTTTCAAGTACAAAACGATTTACATTTTCTTCATTACTTGGCAAGAAGAGGGATTTCTCAACATAGTGATGATTGAAAGAAATAATAGTGAAAAATTAGGTTGGAGGGCTCAAAGCATGGACATATATATTAATATCGAACTAAGTAAAAATTAGTTTGCACCCCATTTTCTCTCTAGAAATATATTTTATTGAACCATTTCTTTTTCTTATTTAAAATATTAATAACTTTTGCTCGATAGATTAATTTGTAAAGAATAATGATTTTTCATCTTGTATAAACCTTTAGATTTGTTTTTAGTTGTTGAAAATCATATTGTGCAACCTAGTCAAACAACATTATTAGTAATTCATCTTTGAAAGTGTTTTTTTATTTTTTACTTTTGTTGCTTGATTGATCATTCGTGATGGTAGAGATATGGAGTTTAAAGTCATAGCTTTATATGAAGATCCAGCACACCCACACACACTTAGATAAAAGTGAGAGCGCAAATGTTATAGAAGACACTAGCATTTTTATGTAGAAAACCCTTGAAAGGGAAAATCCCACAAGGCCTCACCTAGTTGAAATGATTCTAGTAGAGTTCATTGTTGGTTACAATTAACTCCTTCCTCAAGGGAAAGCGTTGGCACAATGTAGCACATATACATCATCTACAGCACATTACATGAATGAAGTTAGAAGAATCCAATGGAATGAGAGTAATTCTTAAGAGATTTTTAGCATACTTGATTGGTAAACTAATTATAGTTTGGATTAAGATTGGAGGAACCATAGTCGGGCAACAAAAGTCAGAGGGACCGTATTAGTGTGATAGTGATTGGAGCTCATTGTTAGATGACAGTGATCAACGGGATCATAGTAAAAGTGATGGAGATGAGAGGGACAATAGTCATGTGATGAAGGTTGCAGGGACTATAGTTGGGTGATGGTGGTTGAAGGGACTATAGTTAGACTATTATGATCATAGGGGATATAGTCGGGTGGCATTGGTCCAAAGAATATAGTCGAGCATTAGTGATATAAAAAAACTATTCATGCAACATAAGTTTGGGGACCATAATTGAAAGGCAATGGAGGTAAGGATCTTTGTTGGGCAACTGAAGTCTGGGATCATAGTCGAGCAGTAATGGTATGATTATCATAGTCAACAAGAAATTGATGTTGAAAGGACTCCAATTGGGTAATAGATGTTAGAGGGTCCATAGTTGGCAGATAATAGAGGTTAGAGGGACCATAATATAGGTCTTTATGGTAGGAAGGACCATAGCTAGGTAATTGTAGTTGAAGGGACCGTAGTTGATAGATGATGGAGGTTGAAGGGACCATAATTAGCTAGTGATGGAGGTTAGAGAGACTATTGATGGGTTGATGGTAGAGCTTAGAGGACTGTAGTCAGGTAAAAGAGGTCAAAGGGATGTTTGATCGATGTTACCTAACTACGGTCTCTTTGACCTCCTTATCTAACTAAGATCCCTCCAACCATAGTTTTATGTTGATTGCTATCACTTTAACCACCTTTATAAGGTAGCAGTCCTTCTAACCTTCATTACCCGTCGACTAAGATCCTTGTGACCTTAATCACTCAATGAATATGTTCTCTTAAACCTCCATCAAGTGTTGACTATAGTCCTTGTGATCTCAGTCGCTTGTTGATTATGATGCCTTTGACCTCCAACGCTTGACTACTACAGTCCTTTCGGCCTTAGTAGCTATACTAAGCCTACTACACTGCCACCATTTTTTATTGCTTAACTACTTACCCTTCAACATTTGTTGCCTGACTACTTCCTTATGACCACCATCGTCCAACTATAGTCCTCTCGACCTCGACGGCCCCCCAACTACAATCCTCCATCTGTCATCGCCTAACTATGGCCCTCCGACTATTACCACCGGACTACGATCCTTCTAACCTTAGCAACCTGACTATAATTTTCTAACCACTATTGCTCGACTACGATCCTGCTGACCAAGTAAATAGGCTAATGATACCTTAAGAATAGTTCTCATGCCATTAAATTCTTCGAACTCTCAACAATGTAATGTGTTGCATTTATTGTATATTTCCAACATTGTGTCAATGCCTACCCTCCCAGAAGGACATCATTTATTATCAATGACAAATATAAGTTGAATCATTTCAACTTTTTAATCATTTTAATTGGGCAAGGTCCCATGGTTTTACCTTTTTTCTAGTAGTTTTCCAACTAAAAATTTCATTATCTCTTCTATCTCTTGCACTTCTCTCTCTCTCTCTCTCTCTCTCTCTCTCTCTCTCTCTCTCTCTCTCTCTCTCTCTCTCTATCCATCTATCTAACTTTATATGTTGGAACTTCGTATAAAGTTAGGATATAAAACTCTCTAGTTTTCTAATTTCATAAATATTCATCCAACAACTTTATATCTTGTTTACTCTTAATATTAGTTTTATATAAATATATTTGTTTTTATTTCTTGCTAAATTTAGATTTTAGTTTTTTTATGTCACATGTTTAGTTAGCTAAATAAAATAAAAAATATATAAAAACTCACCAACCCTCTCCTCTTTCATTCACCTTAACCTTTGCCTTGTAATTTCATTCATTTCCTCACAATATGATACAATTTTTGGCATCAAATCCTCTCCAATATGAGCTCTTTATTTTTTTAACATAATTTATTTTAATTTTTCCATTAAAATAGAAAAAGGTACATAATAGTACAAAGTAGAAAGGAATCATCTATGCCTCCCCAACACAAAAAACAAAAAGGGGGAGAGCATGCTTTCTAAGAAAACCAAACAAAGGAATAATAATAAAAAGAGCATAGAAATGAAATTACGAGAAGCCCCTCATCTTAAAATGTGAGGTCCCACATGGTATTGTAAAGGGCACTAACAAAGAAAACAAATGACCACTCTACAAAAGGGTTCAGCAGTGATCTCCTTTGATTATGGCAACTAGTATAATACAAATAAGAGGACCTTAACATTGGTCATTAAAGGGGATCAGTTCCCCGCCCAAGATCTCATTAGATGCTTTTTTTCATTTTTCTTATGGCAGTGGTTACAAGCCCCAACTGATGCAGTTCTTTTGATAATTGACCATGAGACACACTAGGTCTTTGCTTGGAGAGATTCAAACTATTATTGGATATATTCCTCTATTAAGATTTCTAAAAAGTGAAGAAAATAGGCTTTTGGATGGAAATAGCTAATGTTGTTAAGAGTCACCTCATTTCATTTCCTCTAGAAGATGTAGCAGGAAATTGGACTTTTTTCTTAAGCTTTTATTTTCTAGTGATGACATTCCAAGTCCCCAAATTATCAGCATCAAAGGTAGAGGAGGAAGGTTGGAGTGATGGAGGATCGGACTACAGAGTATTCACAGGACTAGCTTGATTATGGATATCCATTATAGTAGATTGATGAGTGCTATCAACATAGTTACCAAGCTACAGCTTAGCCTTGCGAGGGCAAGACTCCACTTTATGGCCAATATTTGTATAAAGGAAGCATAAATGATTAAGACTCTTTGAAAAAAATCTGCCATTTAGGCCCATAATTTAAAATAAAGGGAAAAGTTTGTGTCAAATCAATGCAAACACAGATTCTAGCATAAGAACTCTGACCCCAAGAGGATGCTTACTCATATATCCAAAAAAGGTTCTCCAATCATAGTAGCCATATGAGCAATATTGGAAGGATCCAAACACTTCAAAGGAATCCCTAGAAATAGAATCCAAATTAGTGAGGTGAACCCCTTCATATCCTTAAGAGAAAAGGTATGTGACCACTGGTCTAGGCCAATAATGCTTCCAACCATAATCCAAGGTCCACCCCTGAGGATGAAATCACGAGTGTTAGGCATTTAAAAAGTATAAATAAAGTAATTTGGAGCTATGGTGATCAATTGATACTTTCCAACATCTGATCATCTCCTTGAAAGTTCACCATGAAGCTAAGCATAAGATATTCACTTATTTAGAAAATTCTCAACTAGAACACATTCCAATTTAGAAATATTTTCATGAACTTTGTCAATATTAAGGCTCAAGAAAATTCTATCCTCATTTAGCACCTCATGATTAAGAATCGTGCTTAAAGGGGTATAGGAGGGCTTTCTCCAAGTAAAATGACTAGGGCTTTGATCGCCAAACACTTTAGACTATTTTGGGAAATTATATTTGCTAGATTGGGGTTGAATTCTGCATCAATTGTGCCCAAGTTAAAAGAAGTAGCCTTAGAAGCATTAATAAAAACAAATAATGTGCATTGTTCTATAGCATGAGGCTCTTATGCACTAACATTGTAAAAGTTAACACACATATAAGAATCCAATCCAACAAAGCTTCCATCCAAACCATTCAGACAATTTAATCCAAAAATTGTATTCAGGTCCCTATAGTTAGACATTCGAAGATCATCTATGGCATCCACACATGAGATATTTGATTCAGGATTATGAACCTATACTTGTAGGTTACATTCTGACTTATGCTCACATATGGAAATCCCTAAGGATTAACGAATGGATGACCATACCATAATGAACTCCTTAAAATTCAATGTAGCATGCTTACCCGACATCTACTTGTTACCCCTACCGGTATGATCAGACCCCATTATAGAGATGCAAAGTTGGTCATCATCCAAAGAATTAAACAGTTACTTATGTTCCTCAAACAAAACATCAACATCAAGAATATCACCTAACCCAGCGGCTTGAACATCCATAAAAACCTATTTGCATACCTTTAAAACCTTGCCTTCTAAGACCTTCCAAAACGTGTTATGACTTGAAGCTTTCTTACCACAAGTACCCTCGCCAAAATGGGGAGATATATTTATTGAGTTTTGAAAAAAGGGGATTTGTTTTGCATTGGAAAGGTACAAAGAAAATAAGAATTTAATTTCTTTGAGAAAAATTGATTTCTAGAATTTCAAATTTTGAAGTCAAACACATTATTATGAATGTTATTTCACCTCAAAAGGCAAAAATATTATTCCCTAATGGGTTTAGACAATAAAACTATAAATTTCATTCAGATTATGATAGTCAAATTCAAGAAAGAGCTACATATGACCCTAAAGGGTCAAAATGATGCTTGATAGAGTATTTGACTATAATAATTTGGATGAAGTATCATTAATTTCATATTTGAAGTCTTGATAACAAATGACATGTCTTCATGAAGAAGGAAAATATCATTTATTATTGATCATCCAAACATGATGATAATGATCATTGTCAGTTTTGATTTTCCCAAAGATAGTTAATTAAATTTTAAAAATTAATCTGGGTTCTTTAAATCTCCTACAAGCGCAAGCTTCCATAATTAATTATATCATTAGAAACCTAAGTTTCCTATAAAAACACTCAATTAAAATAATGACATAATTTTTATCTAGAATTTTTCAAGGTGTTATATTAAGGGAAGTGAGGTTTGAATTTTAGCCAGGATTGGATCAAATTTTTAGCACTTATTTCTAGAGGACAAAGGAGAGGAAGTAGGAGGCATTTTGGGATTTTGAAGCAATTCAAAAATGTCTCGGTCTACCCTATGTGTTGGGCTTTATGTTTTGATTTGAGGAGAATTTTTAGTATAAGTTATCATTTTATTAGAATGGTGGGATTGAATTACCAAAGCTATGAACTTAAAATTTTAAGTATTCCCCTACTCTTAAATCTAAACTGAGAACTGAACAACTTTGACCAAACCTAGCTAATGTAGTGCAAATCTAGACTTATCCTAGTTTGGATTGGAGAGCTAGCTAACCACTTATGTATTTAAAATTCATGAATATGATCTTTAATAAAAAATAGGTAGGTTGTTGATTAAGTTTTGGGGACATAGAGCCAACATCTAGAATAGATCCTAATTGGTCACTTGACTTATGTAGAGTGATTATCTAAAAGAAAATGCAATCAAAATTTTTTACTATTGAATTAATTACTAATTCAATGCATACTAGTCAACCTTGAATGTATAAATCAATATGGTTCAATTTTTAAAAGGATTAAAAATAATTATTCCCTAGATATTACACAATATCACCTTGATTAAACAACACCCTCATAGGTAAGGAGGTTTATCAAAATTGGCAGGCGGGGAGGTGCCTGACAAAGATGAGAAGAAATTAATATATATGCATGTAAACTCTTGATGATCCCAAGATTACGTCTTAAATTGTTATAGTTATTATGTGAGACTAAAACTTTTTAGTTTAAGAAGAAAATATTTTTTAATTATAACATCACGAGCCTCTAATCGTATCCAAGCAAAAACAAAATACAGTATGCAAGAAAGAAAGCTAAAAAAGCTGGCAATTCTCTACTATGAAAATAAAATAAATAAATCAATCAAATAAAATAATCATTAAATAAATTCAAAGTCCATGTAGCAAGTGCCACTTAATTTATAACTCAAGATCTGCATAAATTAAAAGTGGTTGGGAACCACTAATAACAACCCAGATTATAATCCTAAAATGACATAAGTGACTTTGAGTGGAATATCTCTTTGTCTTTACTTCTTCTTCCTTTTGTGAGCTCCTTAGATTTATCAGGTTTGGATATCTAAATGAAAAGAAATGCCTCCCTGAAGGGGTATTTTCTTTTCTCTTTGAATATTAAAATTATCCTAACTTAGATCTCTAAATGAAGAGGAACTCTCCCCTAAGGGATGTTCCCTTCTCTTTGGATTCTAAGCATGATGGTGACATCCCATCTCAAAGTGGACTTTGACATTTATAACTCAATTAAATTACATTATATAAAAGAAAGAAAATATAACCATGCATGGTTATCTTAAGTATTTATAATAAAAATCAACATCAAAAGAAGTTATATATTTTACTTAAAATAAATCATAGTCACGTTTGTCCATGCTCTTTCAATTTTAAGAGGCTTAGCATGCTTAGTACCACCAAAAACAATCATTAATTTAACTTTAATGTTTTCCCCTTATTTTTATCCCTATATAAGCATGTGTTGAGATAATTGCTTCTTTGTTTTGCATGTTTGATATTCTTGCAACTTATATATTTTTTATGATTCCAAATATTATGGTTTTAATTATTATTTCTCCTAACATTTTTTGAAAGAATTGTTTTTCTCTTGTATGTACTAATATTTCAAGAAAATCATACTCTGGATTATTGAAGACTTTAAATCAAGATCAGTTTAGAGTTTATTATAATTGAAGTATGTATTTTCCATTTTATTGAGTTTCATAGAGTATGATTATAATTGAGTAACTGAGCACACACACAAGGGTACAGTTTAAAATTCATATGTTTTTAAACTGATCATACTGTACGATACCACTTCGTACAGGATGATCTGATCAGTTATTTTCCCCCAACGAGAAATGAAATTATTTTTTCTAAGTATGGTTCGTACGAGATGATCCCAATTTCATACAAGGATGAACATCTCAAGTTTGTTCTCAAGAATTGATTGTACGTGACGATCAAACCTTCATACAGGGATGAATGCCTCAGTTTCGTTCATGCATGAAAATTTTTTTCTAAGTCCTAATCGTACGGGATGATCATAATTTTCATGCAGGGATGAATGCCTCTGTTTTGTTCTTGTACGAAGATCGTACGGGATGATCTTAATTTTTATACAGGGATGAACGCCTCTATTTTGTTATCGCACAAAATTTTTTTTCTAAGTCTGGATTATACAAGATGATTCCTTTTTCGTACCAAGATGAATGTCTCAGGTCTATTCTCGGTCATTTCATCTTGATGTTTCCTACAAACGAAAATTGAATTTTCTAACTGTTCAACCTGGACGAACTTAGTTCACACTAGATGATGATTATGTACAAAATGATTTCATACCAATTCATAATAGGTTTGTATGTAACAATATTTGAACTATTAATACGTACGAACATACAATCATATTGTATGATTGTATACACTCTAAATTAAAAATTTTAATTTTTTGGATGGTTATTCGTTTCTTTTGTATAAAAGGTCCACTAAAATTGACGTGAGAGAGTCTTATCTATGTAATTTTTTAAGGGCAATTAAAGGAGAGAGTGTGAGTGAGTGTTGGAGAGATTTCTTACAAATTGAGTGTTAAGGGTTCATAAGGTTACTCAAAGATAAGGATCTCCTTGTAATTGTGGTTATCACTCTTCCTCTTGTCTTTTTAGATTGCTCGTGAGAAGATCTTCAGATAAGATCCGATTCTCTATCAACACTTGGGAAGTGTGAAAGGATAAAGGTTCTCTGCCTATACTTAGAGAGTATGAAAGGACAAAGGTTTTTTGCCTACACTTGGAGGGTGTGAAAGGATGAAGGTTCTCTACCTACACTTAGAGAGTGTGAACAGCCAATAGTACTATGCCTACACTTGAAAGGTGTGAAAGGATGAAGGTTCTCTACCTACAATTAGAGAGTTTGAACAGCTGATGGTACTTTACCTACACTTAGAGGGTATGAAAGGATGAAGATTCTTTGCCTATACTTGAAGGGTATGAAAGGATGATAATTCTCTACCACACCGGGGATTGGTTGAAGAGAGTTTTTATAAAGGCTTTTCCACCTTGCTTTTGGGGGTAAAAAGGAGACACACTTTTGATAATAGTGTAATACCTAAAGAGGGAGTCTTCAGGGAGTAGATGTAGGTCGTGCTTGACCGAACCATTATAAATCTTTGTGTTATTTAAATTCTGCATTTTATTTACTACAATTTTTTTTCCTGTGATTAAAAAGTTTCATTTTAAAAACTTTAATTAACTTGCTTTGTTAATCAACCGATTTCACTTTTAAAATCCAAGAGAATTTTTTAAAGTATCAATTCACCGTGGTTAGCCTTGAGACATTAGCTTAGGTTTAACAACCTAATCAAGATTCAATAAGAATCAATAAGTGGTATCAAAGCCTTATTTCAAAATCATAAGTTTAGACTACTTTTGATAAACGAGTATGGCTACTTTTGGAAACCAGAACACACCTGAATGATATTTGATCACTAGACCTCCTTTATTTGATAACATCCCTTTCAATTTTTAGAAAACATGCATGTCTACATTTTTATAATCGTTAGATTATCGTATGTGGATCATAGTTTATGAAGGGTGTACAAAACCAACTAGATTAGTTGATGGTATTAGAGTTGAAATATCCTTTGCTGAATGGATTATAGAACAACGTGACTTAGCACAGTTAAATGCAAACTATTTAAACAGTTTCTTTTATGTACTTAAGTCAGAAGACAACATACAGGTTTCCAATTGCAAAAGTGGAAAAGACATATGAGATAGACTCTGTATTACTTATGAAGAGACAAATGAAGTAAAGAAATATAGACTGAACATCTTGTTACATGATTATTAATTATTTAGCATGAAACCAAATAAATCCATTTCTAAAATGTATACAAGATATACTCAAATTATCACTTCTTTACATGCATTGAGTAGGGAACTAACAAATGCTAAAATGGTTAATAAGATTCTTCAAAAAGTATGAAATGGATAATGCTAAATTTGTTAGTACACCTATGAGTTCCTTAATTCAGTTAGATAAGGATGCAATGGAAAAATTTGTTGATCAAAAGAAATTTAGGGGAATAATTATATCTTTATTTTATTTGACTACTAGCAGACCCGATATTTTGTTTAGTGTTTGTTTTTGTGCTAGATTTCAATCAGATTTAAAAGAATTATATTTGACAGCAATAAAAAGGATTTTGAGATTTTTTTTTTTGAAACTCAGAACTCAGGGATTTAAGATCCTAAGTTTTGCTCTTCATTTGAAATAATTGGATATTCAGATTTAGACTTTACAGGTTGTAGGGCTAATAGAAAGAGTACTTCTAGAACTTATCAATTCATAAAAAATTTCTTAGTTTCTTGGTCTAGTAGAAAACAAAATTTTGTAGCTTTATCTACTACTGAAGCTGAATACATTGCCTTAGAAAGTTGTGTGGCACAAGTTCTTTGGTTGAAATAATAGTTGATTGATTTAGGATTTACAATAGGCATAATTCTAATTTATTGTGATAACACTAGTATTATTTGTACTTTAAAAAAACTTATTCAACATTCTAGAACCAAACATGTAAACATAAGGCATCATTTCATAAGGGATAATGTATCCAAAGGAGAAATTGAACTGAATCATGTTTTAACTGAAAAATTAACTTGCAGGTATTTTTACCAAACCACTAGTCTTTGATACTTTTAGCACATTAAGAACAAGGCTTTGTGTGATTGATTTGAATACTTAATTAAAAATCTTCTACAAATTTGATATGTATCTTTATGTGTTTTCTATTTTGTATTTTATGTGCTTATTTGTGTTTGTGATTTTATTGTTTTATGTTTTTGTGTTGTGTGTGATTTTGAAATGATTTCACATCGGATTTTTTATTTTTGTTTGATCATGCGAATTTTTCTAAGTGTTCAATTTGTACTGTATGAAATTATTTTTGTACCGTATGAATTTTGTTGCATTTCGATTATTATTTTGAACTGATTACGTAATGCTTTTATTTTCCAATACATATCATATTATTCGATCTCTATATCATCCCGAATGATACGTATTCATTTGTATGTACCCATCTATACGGTTATCCGAGAAGAATCAATTATTATAACTGATCATATGTACAAACCCTAGTTCGTAAGTATAAACCATATGTCATTCAATGAGGGGGGACAAATCTAACTATCATTAAAATAATCTTAAATAATCGATCATCCCGGACGAATATCTATTCATATATATGATCGTATGGTCAAAAAGGCTGTATGAAAGGATGCCTTATAACTTGCATGATTATAAAAAGTCATTTCATTTCAAACGTATTCATTCGTACATACAAATTTCTTTTTGTACGTATGAGTCGATGTATCATATTATATTAATCTATTTTTGTACGTACGAAATATCATTTTTCTTTAAATAGGAGGGCTTTGGAATTCATTTTCATTCACTTCAATAGCCTTCTCCAATCCTTCAAATCTTAGTAATAGCCAGTTCTAGTAAGAGGAGTAGACTCACTAAGGGTCCGTCTTCTAGGGGTGGAGATGAAAACTCTCTCTCCAGGGCTAACAAGGATTCTTTTCTAAGGTTTGCTTTTGCAAAAATTACACCCTATAGAATTCTTATTCAAGAGGATATTCACTTCCAAGTGATGCCTCTTTTCGCTGCCACCCAATTTGCTTTTATCCTGACCCTCATTCACTTCTATAACAAAAAAAAATTTCACGACTTTTTAGCCAACATGACCTTTAGTACTTATCAAAGTAGGATAAGTTCTTATGTTTTAAAGAAGTGAGTTAAAATAACTAAGGAAGATTTGGGAACCATTTTGCACTTAAGGACTCAAGGAGTTATAGCCCACACTTAGACTTCTACATCTAATTTTAACTGGACTAAAATAAATAAAGTTATTATAGAAATTGAATAAGTATGTCATTTGCCTAGGGTCTCTACTTTGAACCAAAATGTAAGGATCATCCAGCATGTCCTTAGAACCTCCATAATTCCTAAAGCTGGTGACCATATTAATATTACTCCTCTTCTGTCCATTGTCATATATTTTATCATGACTGGACAACCAATTGATGAAGCCTAACTTATTATTGAATATATTCATGGCTTTTTTGAAATTGGATATGTCTCATATAAGAGGAAGAAAAACATTGCCTTAAGACACCTAGTATCATATATACTTAAGAAAAAGTACAATCTTGTTCATCCTAATCCTCAACTAATGCCTATCTACTTCACTAATGCTTCATTTCGAGCACTTTTGGGAGAGATGATATAAGTGAGGATTCTAAAGGAGAAGGGGGAGCACCTGCACCTGCGCCTGCTCATGGACCTAACTTTTAGGAGATGGTCCAACATTTTGACAAACGAGCGAGTCATTTTGATCAGCACTTTGATCAAATTCATACTCATTTAAATCAGCATAATGCACAATACCAGCAGGACATAGGTTGGATTCGAGGTCAGCTCAACTCGGTGAACACCAATGTGGCTAATGATGAATAGCTATTTTACTTTCTTCAACCAGTCATCTCCTCCAGACTAGGGCCCCTCAAATCTATAGATGTACTTCTTGCATGTTATCTTTGCTAGTTCTTAATGATGTGATGTGATGATTTTTATAGTTTATGTACTTAAGTTTGCTTAGTATTTTTTGTACTTATCTTGTTTTGATATTGATATCAGTTGTGCTTCATTGTATCACCTTTTTAAAATTGATATCAATAAAAAAATGTCTTATTTTGTTAAGTTGTTTTTATACTCTATTTGAAATACTAATGTGCCTATATAATAATCCTGACATAATTGATCTAAAAAGCGTTATAATTTGAAAAGCAATACAAAAAATTAATTTTATTAGGAAACCTAATTTTTTAAAAATATAAGTTAATTTAAGCATATAAAATTTTAATATTATTATTGCAATTTTTATGTCTTATTATTTTTATTTATCTTTTCAATATAATTATCTTTATACTTAGAGAAGTTTGAGTGTTTAGATTATTGATTTTGGAAAGATCAATTAAAAATTGAGAATTGTACAAATGTATAAAAATCGAAAGAATACACAATGATTCACAAATTGAAAAAAGGCATAAAATTAACTCAAATATAAAAAGAAGCATAAAGTGTGCCACTAACAATTGAAATGATGTGCAATGTCGTCAAATAAATATATTGATAAATATTCTTTCCTCTATATTTTAATCTTCAAATTCAAATTAATCTATTGTTTAATTATATTTTGTATTAAAAATTGACTTTAATTAATCTTCATTTCGTCACTTTTACGATAATTCTCCTTATCTAATTGTCTAGATTATTCCATGACCTTGATATATTTATCTTGTCTATGTTATATTTTAATTTAAATGTTATGAATCTTTATTTTTCTCTAGTGAACATTATTCTTCTTATTGCAATTATAATTCAATCTCTTTCAGGATCAATTACCAAAGATTTCTCATATGACTTCTTTCTTGTATTTTTTTTCTTCTTCCTTCTTTTTGTTATTGTCTGAAAGGGGGAAAATATTATTTATTTATTTGTTTATATTTTTTTTGTATTGACGGGGTTGTTCTAATTTTTTTGTTTTTCTGTTTAAAGTGTTTTTGTGACTGTTTGGAGTGTTTTGTGGTTTTTAGGAAAATTTTATATATATATATATATATATATATATATATATATATATATATATATATATATATATATATATATATATATATGTGTGGTGTGTGTGTGTGTGTGTGTGTGTGTGTGTGTGAAAAATAGATTTGTACTTAATAGAAATTCCATTATATTCACATGCTTATTCATTTAGAGGGAGTTAAGGAGAAATTTAGGATTTTCAATTTTATTCAAACAATAATTTTTTTTGTCATCATCAAAAAGGGGGAGATTGTTGAAATAGTTACTTCTTTATTTTGCATATTTGATATTCTTACAAATTATATGTTTTTTTATGATTCCAAATATTATTACTTTGATTATTATTTCTTCTAACATATTTTTGAAGAATTATTTTGCTTTTGTGTGTACTAACATTTCAAAGAAATCATACTCGGAATTATTTAAGACTTCAAATTAAGATCAGTTAGAGTTTATTATAATTAAAATTTGTATTTTTCATTTTATTGAGTCTGAGAGAATGTTTGTAATTGAGTAACTTAGCACATATACATCGGGGGAGAGTTTAAATTTATATGTTTTTAAATTGATCGTATTATACGATATCACTTCGTACAGGACGATCTAATTAGTTATTTTTTCCCAACGATCAATGGAACGAATAGAAATGAAATTATTTTTTTAAGTTTGGTTCGTATGACATAATCCTAGTTTTGTACAAGGACGAATGTCTCAGGTTCATTCTCAAGAATAGATCATATGGGACAATCAAACCTTCGTACAGGAGTGAACGTCTCGAATTCGTTCACGTATGAAATTTTTTTTCTAAGTCCTAATCATACGGGACGATCTTAATTTTGTACAGGGATGAATGCCTCTATTTTATTCTCGTACGAAAAAAAATTTCTAAGTTTGGATCATACAGGATGATTCCCTTTTCATACCAGGATGAACATCTCGGGTTTGTTCTCGATCATTTCATCTTAACATTTTGTACAGACAAAAATTGAATTTTCTAACTATTCATCCCAGATGAACTTAGTTCATACCAAACGATGATCGTGTACAAGATGATTTCATACCGATTCACAATAGGTTCGTACACAATAGTATTTAAACTATTCATATGTACGAACATACGATGGTATTATATGATTATGTACGCTTTAAATTGAAAATTTTAGTTTTCTGGATGATTTTTTATGTCTTTTGTATAAATGGTCCACTAAAAATAATGTGAGAGAGTCTTGTCTATGTGATTTTTTAAGGGAAATTGACAGAGATACTGTAAGAGAGTGTTTGAGATATTTCTTACAAGTGGAGTGTGAATGGTTCATAAGGTTACTCAAAGGTAAGGATCTCCTTGTAATTGTGGTTATCACTCTTCCTCTTGTCTTTCTAGATTGCTCATGAGAAAATCTTTGGATAAGATCCGATTCTCTTTCGACACTTGGAAAGCACAAAAGGATGAAGGTTCTCTGCCTACACTTGGATAGTGTGAAAGGATGAAGGTTCTCTGCCTATACTTAGAGAGTGTGAAAGAATGAAGGTTCTTTGCCTACACTTGGAGAGTGTAAATAACTTATGATACTCTGCTACACTTAGAGGGTGTGAAAGGATGAAGGTTCTCTACCTACACTTGGAGAGTGCGAACAACTGACGGTACTCTACCTACACTTGGAGGGTGTGAAAGGATGAAGGTTCTCTGCCTACACTTGGAGGGTGTGAAAAGATGAAAGTTCTCTGCCGCATTGGGGATTGGTTGAAGAGAGTTTTTGTAAAGGCTACTCTTCCATGCTATGGGGAAAAAGAAGAGACACTTTTGGTAATAGTGCAATACCTGAAGAGAAAGTCTTCTGGGAGTGGAGTAGGTCATGTTTGATCGAAGCACTATAAATCTTTGTGTTATTTAAATTCTGCATTTTATTTACTACAAGTTATTTTTTTGTGGTTGAAAAGTTTCATTTTAAAAACTTTAATTAACTTGATTTGTGAATCAACCAATTTCACTTTTAAAATCCAAGAGAATTTTTAAAAGTACCAATTCCAACCCCCCCCCCCCCCCTCTTGGTTAGCCTTGGGATATTAGCTTAGGTTTAACAACCTAATCAAGATTTAACAAGAATCAATAGTATGGCCACCTGCATAAAAATATATGAGCATCCAGATCATTCCTAACCAAAGGGTAAGATAAAGCTCATCAAATTAATTCATAGATTACATTAAAATTTAAAGAAACAAACACATTAATCACTTCTACTAACCAACATGTAGTGAAAATCATAAAAAATTTAGTACACAAGCAGTAGGAAAGTAAACACCGGCCTAGCCTAGAATTAAAGTTGGTTGTCCTAGTAAACCATCTAAAGAGTGTGGGGTAGGTTGTGCGACTTGGATATATCCCATGCTTGGTAATTTATTAAAGTTATCTAATGTTTAGATTTATTGAAAGGCTTAAAGGATTTTAGTTTGAGTTTAAATATTAGTGTTTTAATATTGATTTCAAAATTTATTTTAAGTTTTAATTTATTATTATCTTTATTTACATCAAAATCGTGAAGTTTATTTTACCTTTCTTAGGACTAAGTTAATAGTCTTGTATTCCAGGGTTACCTAGTTGTAATTAGTATGAATTAATTGATTTAATTGGTTGTTATTTAAGGGGTTAACAATTTTTAATGAGATTGATTTATTACTAATTTTAGTATTTTAGATTATATTTTCTTGAATTTTACTTTAATTATTTAATTTTAGGATTTTTTTAAAAATTGTTTACTATATTAAATTAAGAGGTCTGAATTTGGCTTTTTTATTTAAGTGAAAATTTGGATTTTTGATATTTTTCTCAAATATTAGACTCCAAGATGAGTAGTTAGACACTAAGATTGCTAGAATTGGATTTTTCTAGATTAAGTATGAATTTTTTAAGTTTTGACTCAATTTGAACTACAATTAACCAAAATGTTGACTTTTATACTTTTACTTAATTTTGGAGGTTTAAAATTTTTAATAAATGCTAGACCCTTGACGGAGTCAAATTCCTTTGAGTTTGCTCAATTTTGAATTTTTTGAAATTTGAGTATTTAATTGATTTTTTAAATTAATTAATTGAAACGGCTTTTAATGATTTTGATCCACATTGATTCCAAACTTCTTAAAATAACTCCTAAATGTTGGAAATGACCTAAGGGAGTGTTCTCAAGTGTTTGAGAATTATTTAAAATTTTTTATAATTTTTAATTAATTAAATATTAACTTTTCTTTAAAAATTATATTAAGCTTAAATTAATGGTCCATTCAAGGGGTTTTTAATTTTATTAAGTCAAGGGCTTAATTTTGGTTAATTTTATTTATTATTTTTATTAATTAGATTAAATTTGAGTTAATTATGATTTTTTAAGTTTCAAGGTTAATTTAGGTGTTAATCTTGAGTTACTTAAATTTTTGGCTAAATGGCCTTTTAAAATCAAGGAGCTCCTATCCTAACATAGGTAGTGTCACTTTTTTTAAGTGTTTTGAATTTCATCCTTATAGGATATATAGGATGTATGTATCCTTATAGGATGTATGTATCATTATAGGATGTATAGATTTTGCACAAGTTTACTAAGACTCATTCTTAATTATTGTCCTTAATATCCCTATAGTTTGATAGGTTTGCAGTCATGGTTTCTAACTCTTAACTAATAAACAATTTTTCACACCACAGCAAGATGAATGACTAAAACTCTATTAAATGATTTATAGTTAATTTATTGAAATCATAGGTCACATAGTGACTTATGAATTTAAAAATTCAACTATAAGGAATTGAATGCATCAAATTGAATTGAAGGCATTTGAAGATGTAAGAAACATCTCCAAATTAAGCTCAATCTAATTTGAGGTTATGATCATGCATAATCTGAGAATTATATATATAATATAATATACAATTGAAAGCAAATTTCTCTTAAATAATGTATGATCATAACTTTAGTTTATTTTTTAATTAAAAAGGGTCTCTCACTAATTCCATAGAGCCATAGCATGGATTTATTGGATTTGAATTGAGTTAGTTATGAATTTTCAAAAATCTAAATCAAAATTTGACCTAGATTATTATAAATTCATAAACTAAAAGTATTTGTATCAAATAGTTTTAGGAAAATCAGAGATCAAATATAAACCCCATAAAACCTCTTCCAAATTTTAGATCAAAATGATTTATTCATATTTATTTTGAAATGAATTAATCTTTTTTTATATAATTGAAATACAGTAAAATATGTAATTCAAATTTACTTAAAATCATTTTTAAAATGAAGTTCTCTTCATTCTAAAACCATAGAGTCCAAAAACTCCAAAACTATTAATAAAAATATTGGCTTTTTTCTAACAAACCCTAAACTCATTTTGGCTTATTTCTAGCAAAATGTTAACAAAAATATTTAAATTATTTAACAGAGGTATTATAAGATTAAAGTAATAATGGGGAGGCATTTTCTAAGCTTTTGATGCAATCCTTAAGATATTATTTAAAAAACTATATAATTGCCTAGGGTTTGATTGTTACCTTTATACAGTTGATATCAAGGGATAGGAAAGACTCGTTCTTATCACTTGGAGTTCCTCTAGAGATTATATGAAGGCTCCAAGCTTGAAGGAAGCTTCTACAAGGAGTTCAAAAGTTGGGACAGACCAAACATCAATTTTCCTTCAATCTCATCATTGACAAGCGCCAAATGCCATGGAATTGGTCAAAAAAGGTAAATGAAGACGTGGAGAAACAAAAGGAAATGTTCTTTTCTTTAGGGAGTCAAGGAAATGGAAAATAGGATTGAAGCAATGGTTTCGTCCCCTTTGGACCAATTCAAATACTGGTGGTTTAGTGAACAACTTGGATCACTCAGAAGTCCTCATTGGATGTTTGACAGCTTGCCAAAATAATTAGGAGACAAAGGAGCATATGTCCTTAGATGGAAAATGACCCTATGTCATTCGTACATGAGGAGGGTACCATAAGCCATTAGGCCAAGCTAGGGGGTAGGTTCTGGTTCAGGTAAATCCTTGGAGGGATTTAGGTTTAGTTTAAATGATCTGGATTGAAGCTTTGGAGGGAAAAGCCATGGGGGAGAGAGCTCTGAACAAATAAGCTTTCTTGGTTCTTTGTTGACCCTTTGACCATTCAAAGGGGTCAAAGGAGCTGAGGTGGAGTCCAGGCATATCCAATGGATATTTGAGTGGATAAATTGGCTTAATTTTGAACATGGGAGACTTGGTTAATGTTGTTTGATCTTAAAATTAATTTTGAACTATGAGTTAACTTATTTAACTAGTCAACTTAGTCAAGGTAATTGAATTGGAGTTTATAAAGCATATAGGAGTTGTTTGAGTGATTTGCAAGGGTTCTAAGTGGTTAGATCAATTACATGAGTAAGGGAGTCTTTATATGGTAAATTTTGACCACCCAAAGCTTTCAGGATTTTTCCCTTCTTTCTCATAATGTATGATTAAGGAAAGAGAGAGACCTCAATTTCCATATGAGGTGGATGGAGGGAAGATTGGAACATGGAAGATGAATTTGGTTATTATTCACCATAGGAGGGAAACTATTAGAGATAATAAGGTCACTAGAAGAGGGGGTGTTATTGTTCTTGCGTAAAGTAGTTTTAGGCAAATTAGTTTATCTTTTTTGAGGTTGTTGAGTGGGATCTATGGAGGCTTGAGAAACATTAGGACAATGACTTATTTTGTGCCTAATAAAGCCACAATGGAAGCAAAGGTGAGCGATCCCCACATATTCTGCTCTTTAGAAGAACTTGCCATAAAGCTCATAGATCAATACTCTAGGGGGAAACTTGGTACCCAGATCCATCCTCATGCAAGCACGAGCAAAAGCATTTATCTCCCAAGAGTTTGTTTAAGCATCAACTCATAGTGGTTATCCAAAGAAAATAAAATATCTGAGCAAGGGTGGTGTTGTCTCAATAAAAAAGGGGCAAGTGAGGCAAGAGAATCCAAACAGGAGAAGATCGGCCCACCATTAATTGGGGAGAGAAGGAAGAAGATCAACAATCCAAACTAATAATAAACCCACCAACAACCCACAGTCCTCCCATAAGGACAACATCACGAACGTCGGTACTTTCAAAAAGGCAAATGAAAGAGTCTGGAGAGATTGAGAGGAGATGAAAATCTCCAAACATTAACCATTTTTGCTTCAATTCATTTCTTAGCACAAAAAAGCAATCTTCATCTAATAAGCTTGTCTACTAGCCCTCTTTCAAACCTAGCAAAGTTGGCATGGACGGAGTTCATATTCAAATTCATAGAAGAACCATCCTCTGACATAGCTGTCGCCTTAGAAACTTCATCAATTTTGAATACTTCCAACCTATTCCATGCGTTGGGGAGGTCTTTTCCATGTTTAACATCATAAAGATGCTTGGAGGAGTGTTGAAGAGAAGTAGTTCGGCCACTCCATCAAGTAGTTTTTGACGAGGCATTTAAACAAACATGTGATGCAGTTTGCAGATTTAAATTTATCATGAATTGCTACATCTGATGGATTTACACACATGCAATCAAACTCAGAAGAAACCAAGGCTTTTAAAATCGGACCGATCAATGAACCGGAAGAAGGAGGGGTTAGAGGTTTGATGGTTCGACTAGGGTCGAACCGGATGACGTAATAAATATTTATTATATTTAAATATTATAATAATGACACATTTATTTATAAATATATAACAAAAATTGAAAAAAATTATAATACTTTTACTTATATAATTCTTTTCTATTTTAGTATTTTCTGTTCTTTAGATTATCTTATCATCTAAAGCATAATAGAAGAAGGATGGTAGTAGTTCAAAGAACATGTTTTTCTTATTCTGTTGTTCCAGTGGGAATCCTAGTTTGATTTTTTAATTGTTTGGAAAATATATGGTGGGACTAGGGGAAACTAAATCGAAACGCAGAGAGTGAGAAAGAACAAAAAATAGAAAAGAAGATTAATGTACCTGTTTTCCAATTTACACAGCTGCAAAAGCAAGCAGAACAAACAGACTTGGACAGATAGATAAAGCTCAACATGAAGAATTGCTGCCTGTAATCTAATGAGTAGATAGATATTGCAGAGAAAATTATATAAATCTTAGCTAGAATTTTGTGGATATGATTATAAGCAATGGAATCATGGATGAACTTACCTGTATTGGTAGGGATGGTGCATCATCCTCTTGAAGAAGAGGCTCTGACAATAGGTCTTGACAAGACTTTGCCATGGTGGTATCTTTACTCTCTGTGTAACGAGCTTAGGTGACTAGATATAAGCCACAGATGATGAGAAGTCCCCCAAAAATGTTGCGATCAATAAGATAAGAGAAGCTTTTAAAACTTAATCGGTCGGAGAAGAGACATAACAATCGGTCGGAGAAGTTCTTGAAGAACTCATAGTCGGTCGGAGAAGAGACCTTGAGCAGAAGAAGGAAGCTTTGGTTCCACGTTGGCTTCACAAAAGAGGAACGACGTTGACGAGTTGGCGGGGAGCTGTGGAGTAGTGACTCGTGAAAGCAGCGCAGACGGGGAAGAACCGAAGGCAAGCGAAAAATGAATAGGGTTTTCGGTCTCGTTTTTGCTTTCCTATCAGCGCTTCATCGTCGCTTGATTAAATCCAACGGCACAAAATTTGTTTCGCCCGGACCGTCCGGTTATGAAAAACTGGAGCCGGTTTTTCGGTTCAACGGTCGAACAGGCAGTTCGAACGGTTCGATATCGGTTCGACGCGAAAATGATTCTCAGGCGAACCGTAACCGGCCGGCCGGCCTGTTCGCGGTTCAATTGGTTAACCGGCCAGTCCAGTCTGGTTTTAAAAGCCTTGGAAGAAACAATAGAATTCAATGGAGCATTCAAATTCCTACATTGCTTTGCAATAACATATCCACAATTGCTCAAATTCTGAATGTCGGTTATTGGTTTTATCTTTGTTTTTTTTGTTTTTTTTGTTTTGCTTTTTATTTTAAGGAAACCTGCATGAGGGCCTACGTGTTAATTAAAAAACATATTACAATGTCCTTAAAGGGAACCTTCAGCTCACTATTGCTCGAAAAAGATACAAAACAAATCAAAAGAAAACCTAAGAGCCGATGGTTCCCTGTTCTACAATTTATAAAATAACCTAATAACATTCTAGATCTACAAGAAAACAGGACCCAAAAAAGGAAGAAAAAAGTTAATACTTTCGGCACCATCTTCCTATCAAAATTATCCAGCTTATCCCCAAAAATCTCATTCCCTTCAATCTACAAGAGAATCATACTGCAAAACCAACATGTATATAACATGAAATATGCAAGATTATAACTAATCAATATAAAAAACCAAAGGATACAAAATTTGCAATAACCAGACAGATCACTACCATCAACAATAAAAATATGACAATTGATAACCACCAGGACATTCCAAATACATAAATATGGAGCAGCATGAAGCCCAGATCGAATACCTAATCTCAAATTTATCACATAGCAATGATCATCTTTTAATTCAACTAGCCAAATAAAATCAGGAGAACTCACAGTGCAAAACCGAAAAGGATTGCCATTTAAGCTCATGCGTGTAATATCCGTGATGCTACCAAACACAAGACTTACTTGCCACTCCAGCCTACTCCAAAACCCATCCAGGCTCACAGTGAATATCGGCTCTTTGTTGGCTTGAAGTTGAGGTAGTGTTTAGGGGTTGGTTATTAAGAAAAAGATTTCATACAAAATTTTTGAAACACCTAAATATTTTGAGTTTTTTTCTATGAAAACAATTTTATTAGTTTAAAAAATAGAAATATCTTACAAATCATATCTTTATCATCTCTTTTAATCTTAATTTTTTAAACAAAAAAATAAAAAATTATTACATTAAAAAATGATGCTTATTTTATATTTTTTTAATATTGCCCTTAACTCATATATAAATACTAAACCAAAAGCTTAAATTTTTTAGTTAGGCCTGGTTCCCTAATATGGATGGGTTTATATTAAAGAACAGAATCTCAAACAAGAATTTCAGCCATCCGATTTACTGCGCAAATCCAACGGCCAAAGCGCACCAAATTCAAAAAATTGGATGCAGAGAGACCGCTATTAACCCTACCCCCGACCGTTTGAAGCTCGTCTTCCCTCTCTCTCTCTCTCTCTCTCTGTGTTTCTTTCTGTCTCTGGCTTGCTCGTTTGTTCGCTAACGCTCTCTACTCGGATTTGTTTTCGTCGCCATCCTATTTGAGAGAATCCATAAGTGAAGGAGCCACTTGTTTCTCCACTCCATTCACGGAAGAATTCATGGAAATAGTTGCAGCGGCAACATCAGCCAACCCGAATCCACAAGGTTTTGATCAAAGAACATTATTCTTTCTTTCTCGATATGCAATATCTTCTTTACATTATCACTTGACTATATGTAAAACTCCTAAGATCTGTTTCCAGTCCAAACTCTTGAAATCCAATTGGACGGTGGCTTTCTTCCTTCTGATCGTGGTACAACTGAAGATCCCCCTTTTGATTCCATGACTACAGTCCCTTTCGAGGAATTCAAAGACCAGATACTTGACACACAGAATCGTTATATTGTCTTGGAGGAAGAAGAACAGATCCAAGAAAACGGTCCGTTTCTCTTATTATTAGTCTGGTTTCCTAGCATTAGAAGTATTATTTATGTTAGTTTATGGACTTTTTTTTTTTAATTTGGTCCATTCTTTTCAGATTTGAAGCCGAACCTTACTTCCCTCGAGCATGTTCTCGCAAATTATATTCTGGGCGAGGTTATGACGTATTCTTTCTTGCTTGATTCTTTTATGTTTGCTTTCTTCACTACTTTCTGTAACATTTTATCTTACGACAGAAGTTTGAAGATGACTGCTTCATTCCATCTCCTATGCTCAAGGGTACCTCGAATCTGTCTTTTGGCCCAGATCTCATTTTAACCCTTCAGAAAATTGGTATTGTTGGTCACTTTTGTTTCTTATGCTGCTAGATGTTTGATCTTATTAATATTATTATAATTTTTTTAATTGCTTTTTTCCTCTACTCTTTAGGGATAAAATACAACAATTTGTTGGAGAAACATCTGGCCAAGAATTCTGAAGCTGAGCTTCAGCATGCAAAGTTTGAAATCTTACTCAATAAATGCCTTCAAGAATGCCAGCCCAGATATGAAGCCCTTGAAAAGAAGCATAATGAGTGTCATCATCTGATTGCTGAAATTGATATGTTGCGGGCTAAGTGTAAAGCTCTTAGCAACAAATGTCTTCAGGAATGTCAACCTAAGTATGAAGCACTTAAAAGAATTTTAGCTGAAGAGACCGCTGAGAGGAAGCGATTCTATAATGAACTGATTGAAGTGAGAGGGAACATTAGGGTTTTTTGTAGATGCAGGCCACTCAGCCCCGAAGAAACTTCCAAGAGTTATAATTCTGTAGTAGAATTTGATCCATCTAAAGATACTGAGTTGCAAATTACCTGTGCTGACTCCTCAAAAAAGATATATAAATTTGATCATGTTTTCAGTCCCAAAGACGACCAAGGTAATGCCCTTTTTAGTGTTTTATTAAAGTACTAATGATGATAGGATAGCTACATTATGCCTGCAGAAACAATATATGATGTTTTGATTCCTTGTTTTCTACAGAAGCTGTATTTACTGAGACTTTGCCAATTGTCAAATCTGTAATGGATGGCTTCAATGCTTGCATATTTGCATATGGGCAAACTGGGACTGGGAAGACATTCACTATGGAAGGAACTCCCGAATGTAGAGGTGTGAATTATAGAGCCTTGGAAGAACTTTTCAGGATTATGAAAGAGAGAATGGCTTTAATGCAATATGAATTTTCATTTAGTATGTTGGAGGTGTATAATGAGAAAATCAGGGATCTTCTGGCAGATAACTCAGATTTAAATGCCAAAAAGTAGGCTTTTTCTTTTCTTTCATTATATATTTGGAATCTATAGCTAATCACTTTTTTTAGTTTTTATTATTGTAATTTTTTTTTTGGTAAATATTATGAAGGTTGGACATAAAGCAATCAGCAGAAGGAACTCAGGAAGTTCCTGGGCTTGCTGAAGTTCAAGTACGCAGCATAGATGAGGTGTGGGAGATGCACAAATCTGGAGGAAGAAATAGATCAGTTGGGTCAACTAATGCTAATGAGCTCAGCAGTCGTTCTCATTCGTGAGCATTACATCTCTTTCTTTCATTCTCACTTGCTCAACATGAAGGATCTAATTTTTAAAGTTCTTTTATTTCTGCTTGATTATTGGATATTTAGTACTTTTCTGAGAAACTTGTAATTTAGTGGTGGAATGTTTCTTGCTTGATTAGCATTTTTTCTGTTTTCAGGTTGGTCCGTTTGATGGTCAAGGCAGAGAACTTGGTGACTGGG
The DNA here is from genome assembly GCA_022539455.1 of Dendrobium nobile. Classification (NCBI taxonomy): domain Eukaryota; kingdom Viridiplantae; phylum Streptophyta; class Magnoliopsida; order Asparagales; family Orchidaceae; genus Dendrobium; species Dendrobium nobile. The sequence goes on along the minus strand of CM039718.1, from coordinate 14,766,374 downwards.
GAGAGGAGCAAAAGCTTCCTGTGGTTGGTGGATTTAGCAGGCAGCGAACGTGCAGGCAAGATTGAAGCTGAGGGAGAGAGGCTTAAGGAATCACAGTTCATAAACAAATCCCTCTCAGCCCTTGGTGATGTTATATCGGCACTTGCCTCTAAGAATTCCCACATTCCATATAGGTATCACTTTTGCTCCACATACAAACATCCACCACATGCACTGCACAATTCTAGGAGTGATTGCTTGCAATTATTTCTCACCTTTAGTATAGTTGAGAGTTTTTTGAATCTCCCTAGAAAATACCACCCACAAACTTTTGATTTACTTGATGAATTCTAAAATTGTGTTCTTTAACATGCTTACAGGAACTCAAAACTAACTCATTTGTTGCAAAGTTCTTTGGGTGAGTATTTCAGCATCTCTGTTTTTTGTTGAACTCCTTTGTTCTTTCTCGGTTAAAGAGATAGAAGCATCAATAACATCTTCTATAATTCTAAAATCTTCCATAATTCTTATTTAATATCGAACTAGAATGTTTTACAATGTTACTTATTGCTTATTTGTTTCAAAATAAAATAGGTGGGGATTGCAAGACTTTGATGTTTGCACAGATTAGCCCTAGTTTAGCAGATTTAGGAGAGACACTTTGTACTCTTAATTTTGCTAGTAGAGTGCGTGGAGTTGAGCATGGCCCAGCCAGAAAGCAGTCTGATCCTGCTGATAACTTCAAGCTTAAGCAGATGGTATAATATATGTGACTTTTCTGTATCTCCATTGATGCTCTTTTATTTTGTGGTGACTTTTCTCTTTGTATAGGTTGAAAAGTTACGGCAAGAAGAAAAGGAAGTGAGTAAACTCAATGAAAGCTTGCAGATGATGCATATCAAATACGCATCACGAGAAAATATTTTTAAGACTCTTCAAGAAAAGGTAAGGATTCAAGAAAGAAAATGATGCACGGTGTATCTTATGAAAACTACTTGATTCTTAGGTGCCCTTAGACAAAATGAAATTATTTAGTTAAATAAATAGGTTCTTTCAATTGATCGCTAAGTTTTGACCCCTAGCAACCCACAATGAAAGCTGTGGATGATATTTGCTTATGTAGCTCATGTTAATGATAATTTGTCATGTCACTGCTTTAACTTGTGATTTTCATTTCAACCCGATTGCTTGGTTTTCTTCTTATGATAATTATGCTGTATTGACTATGGAATGGTCTTTTGATTAACAGATCCGAGAATCTGAACAAGCATGTAAGAATTATCAACAAAAGGTGTGTACTCTCTCCTTTGAGAAGAAAGTGCAAGAAGGAAATTAAATTAATTTGCTTGTTTTATCTTGTGTTCAAATATTTAGAGTTGACTTTATAAATTTTCATTTTCTATTCATTGTTATTGTATGTTGCATGAGATATTAAATATATTCTGCAAAAATTTTTTTAAACAAATTCCATCGAAGTTAGCATAGAAATGCCCCTATCTTTTTCATTCCCATGCCTTCTATCTACATCTGCATTCTTTACCTTCCATTGTAAATTTTTATATCACTTATGTTTATTTTTCATCTTATTATCTTCAATAATACCTCTGATTTAGTTTTTTTATTCTCAAAGGATGTTTGCTGTTTATCTTATGGCTTGTATCTTCCCTTAAATTAGCACCCTTTACTATGTATCTCTCATGTATTGAAGATCAAGGACCTGGAAAACCAGCTAGCTGAAGAGAAGAAAGGCAGAACCCATCTCACGGCAACAAATGAAACATCTAGATCTTTTCGACCACCATGTGCTCTATCCAAGCAAAGGCCACCACTAGCTAGAATTACAAATAGACTACCTCCTTTGGCTCCTCCTCATAGAACAGAAAAATCTTCTCTTAAAAATATGGAGAATGCTTGCTCAACAATCAATGATGTCACCAGAAGCTTTAAAAGCAAGCATCTTGGAAGAGCTAGAAGAATCTCATTGTCTCCAGTTGTTTGCAATATATCAAAAAATAGGAGGGCCTCAATTGCTGCTACTGAACTAGAAACATTAGCAACATTGTCTGAGAAACATAATATGAACCATGCCAGTGTTACGACAAAACTATCTCAGTTAAGGATACCAAGGAGGAGATCAGTGGCTACATTTACTCCTTTTCAAGAGACTCCAAAAAGCAAAGAAGGGAAATGCATTAGCAGCTTCAAATACCCTAGCACTTCACAGTTGCAAAGCTTGTGGAAATCCAGGGTTCCCAATCTTCCTTCTCCAAGGCAGCAGAATCATATTCAATCCAGGCTTACCAACCTTCCTTCTCCATTACAGCGAAATCAACTTTTCTCTAGCGGTGCGGTAAACAGCGCTCAACATCTGAACAAATTATGTTATAGCATTCAGAAGAGAGTCATGTTGGGATCACCAGCACAAGGAAGGCCAAGCAAAATTTTGGAGTCCAGGTTTAACGAGGCTGCCCTTCAAGCGAAGGAGATAGTAGGACGGTTTGGAACTGCTCAGCGAGTTTTGATTAAGAACCGTAGGAGAAGTATCATGTAGAAAGAAATAAGAATGAAACTTGATTTCGTGTTTGCTTTACATATTCTCTTATCGATGTAGAAGAAGAATTGTGACTTACAATGACCTTGAATGATGTGTGGCCAATCTTTGACTTTTTAATGAAAATGGATTCCAGCTGTTTCTTTTTTACTTGTTATTCTCTTGCATAGAGTGGCGCACTGCTGTACTACTATTTTTCTTAATGCTTGGTTTGTATCACTGAAGCACTAAGGTTTTACGGGCTGTTTGGTTGCAAATAAAATAGCAAGATTTGTGAAGCTGCTTGTGCTGGTGAAATAGGGAAAATTATTATGTCTGAATATTCAATTAAAATTTGTCATGTGGGTTGTGTTTTTTGACTGAGCTTTTTATTGCGCTTTACATGCATTTTACCTGTGTTTTAACTGCACTTTATCTTCTCTTTTGTCGCGCTTGACTTAAAATTCCGCGGACACGTGTACATTTCACATGCCAATATTTTAGTTGACACCGACCGTATCTTATGGCTTGTATTTACCCAAAAAAAAAAAAAAACCGTATCTCTACGTCCGGTGTCCGGACCTAATAATTTTCCATGAAAAAGAGGAGTTTGGAGAGGTCTAAGGGCTTGGGAACTTGGAGTTGTTACCGTAGCGGAAAACATCAATAGAGGGCGGCGAGGAGCAGAGAGATCGAAGACTGAAACGAGGGCAGCCATGGCATTTGTCGACGAGGTTGTGGGGGGCTTGAGCACAGCCTAACTAAACCAAACGCTTGGAAGTATTTTCTATACTTGACGCCACCGTTGTCACATATGCCCCCACCAAGGGTTTAGATTTTATTTGATAAATCACAGTTAAATGAAAAAAAAAAAAATTTTGCATATAATATTTCTGCTCTGATTTTATCTTTAAGCAAAAAGGTTTGATTTAATAAATCTAGAATTCGGAATTTGAGTACTATCGTGTCTATTAAACTAATTGTTATGCCATTTAATAAATATTCAATAGTGAAAGTAACATTTAGAATTAAATTTGACATTGGACCCAGAAATTCAATTAATGGTGCATAAATGTTCAATTTTCAGGCCTCGAAGTGTCAAGTAATCTTCAAATAAAAAACTTTCGAAATTGGCTTATGAATTATTCAAACTATATATTTTTGTTATGAGGTGAGTGCCTTGATGAGCTTAATTTGACGAGCATTAAGATCGCTCATTTATAATATTATTAAGATACAAAGATGTGTAAGAATTAATGGAGTTCTCTAACTCTTGTAAGAACTCGCATAATAATTTATGTAAAAGAAATCGAAACAAAAAAAACTTGAATTTATATAAGTCTTTAATCCTCAAGATCTTAAACAAGATGATTTTCACAATCTTTAATCGGAAGAAAACATACCTTGATTCATTTTGAATTCGTCGAATTTCGAACTACGGTTTCTCTCCCTTCTCCCTTCACTTTCTTCTATCATGAGTTAATCCTCTATGGAGCAAGATAACTCCTCTATATGAGAGAAAGAGAGGACTAATAGTCAATAACTTATGGGAGTTATTTTATAACAACTCATGGGAGTTATTTTACAATAACTCATGGGAGTTATTTTTACAATAACTGCTCATAGGAGTTATTTGATCAAACGGTCCATAAACGAATGATCAAATTATCTTTCTTGACCAATGAGATTTAATCATAAATAATTAAATTTCAATAATTCAAATATATGGGCCACATAATAGTTTCTATAATTAAATATATATTCTTAAATAATTATTACGATGTCTTGCATAATTAATATATTTAATTATTCTAACATTCTCCCACTTGGCCCATGTGAAATTATTCAATTAATAATTTAATTAACATTAGCGCAATATTTAAATCCTCTTCCTGAAATTGGTCAAATCATAAATTCATTGTTAAGTACAAAATTAATACGAATCATGGCGGTCATACACCATTAGTTCGATGCATTTCCTTTCATGTATCACAATACTAATCTTATACTTAATATGAAGCATAATAAGATACATACATAATGGTCCAACAATAATGTCTTTACTAAGACAAATCCCATCAATATTCACAAAAACATTTATGTGCACATATCATAATAAACAGGATACACTAATTATCAGAAACAAAATAAAAGAGCTCAAAGTATCAAAATATATAAAGAGCAAATAAACATAATCTTAATTAGAATTTTCAGTAATGTCCATCCTAACAACATGTTCATGAAATGTCTTCGGTGGCAACCCTTTAGTTAATGGATCCGCAATCATAAAATTGGTGCTAATATGCTCAAATGATACTCTTTGTTTCTGAACTTCTTCTTTAACGGCAAAGTATTTTAATTCCATATGTTTAGCACCCTTTGAATACTTGTCATTCTTAGAAAAGAAGACTGCTGCGGAATTATCATAATAAATTTTCAGCGGCTTGGCAATACTGTCAACAACTCCAAGTCCTGAAATAAAATTCCGCAGCCATAATCCTTGAATTGTGGCCTCAAAACATGCCACAAACTCAGCTTCCATTGTGGATGCAATAATGACGGACTGCTTCGCACTCTTCCAAGATATTGCTCCTCCACTTAAGAGAAACACATATCCAAATGTGAATTTTTTAGAATCTAAACATCCAGCAAAATCTGAATCTGAATATTCAATCACCTTAAGGTGATCAGATCTTCTAAAAGTGAGCATGTATTCCTTTGTTCCTTGTAGATATCGTAAAACTTTCTTTGCAGCTTTCCAATGATCAAGTTCTGGATTACTTTGATATCTACCCAATATTCCAACAGCAAAACTTATATCTGGTCTAGTACAAGTCTGAGCATACATTAAACTTCCAACAATAGATGCATATGGAATTTGTTCCATTTATTTATGTTCCAATTCATTCTTTGGGCATTGTATAAGGCTCAATTTATCTCCTTTCTGAATTGGAACAATGCTTACTGAACAATTTTCCATCTTAAATCTCTCAAGAACTTTATTAATATATGCTTTCTGAGACAATCCTAACATTCCTTGTGATCTATCATGGAATATTTCAATTCCTATCACATAGGATGCCTCACCCATATCTTTCATTTCAAAGTTATTTGAGAGAAATTTCTTAGTTTCATATAATAAACCAAGATTATTAGTAGCAAGTAAAATATCATCAACATACAAAATCAAAATTATAAACTTGCTCCCACTAACCTTTAGATATATACACCGATCAACAGTGATTTCTTTAAATCCAAAAGAAGTGATGGTAGTATTAAACTTGAGATACCATTGTCGGGAAGCTTGTTTAAGTCCGTATATTGATTTCTTAAGTTTATACACCATGTGTTCTTTTCCTTCAACTGAAAACCCTTCAGGCTGATCCATATAAACTTCTTCCTCTAAATCCCCATTAAGAAAGGCTATTTTCACATCCATTTGATGTAACTCTAAGTCATAATGAGCCATTATCGCCATAATAATTCTTAATGAGTCCTTCCTAGAAACTGGAGCGAAGGTTTCTTTGTAGTCAACACCATCTTTCTGAGTAAAACCTTTGGCAACAAGTCTAGCCTTATATCGTTCAATATTGCCTTTAAAGTCGCGTTTAGTCTTAAAGACCCACTTACACCCAACTCTTTTGGAACCTTTAGGCAATTTAACGATGTCCCAGACTTTATTATGATCCATTGATTTTAACTCTTCGTTCATAGCATCTAACCACTTATTAGAATTCATACTTTCTATGGCTTGTGAGAATGAAATTGGATCATCATCAATTCCTAAGTCAAAATCTGACTCTTGAAGATAAACCATATAATCATTCAAAATTGCAGATCTTTTAACTCTAGTAGATCTTCTTAATGCTACTTCTTGTGGTTCATCAATTATAGGTTCATTGGTGACAACTTCATTTTGAGATGTATAATCATTCATTTGTTCATCCTGTATATTATCAAAATTTTCAACAACTGCAGGAATAACAACTTTATTAGAAGTGATGGGCAAAGGAATTTTCACCCCAACTTCTTTAACCTCTATATTACGAGGTTCTATACTCCCACTAATTTCACCATTTTCAATGAATATAGCATTTCCAGTTTCAACAATCTTCATACTATGATTAGGACAATAAAATATATACCCTTTAGATTTTTCTGGATAACCAATGAAAAAACCACTGGTTGTTCTTAAATCCAGTTTTCTTTCATGTGGATTATAAATTTTTATTTCCCAAACATGCAGGTGCTTTAAACTAAGGTTTCTTCCTGTCCACAGTTCAAAAGGGGTATTTGGAACTGCCTTACTAGGAACCCTATTTAACAAATACATAGCAGTTTTTAAAGCATGCATCCACAAGGATAAGGATAAAGAAGAATGAATTAACATACATCTAACCATATCCATTAAAGTACGATTTTGTCTTTCTGCAACACCATTTTGTTGTGGTGTGCCATGCATTATGTATTGAGCACAAATGCCACGCCTTTCAAAAAATTTAGCAAATGGATCAGGACATTATCCAGATTCATCATACATTCCATAAAATTCACCACCTCTATCAGACCTTATGATTTTCACTTTTTTATCTAATTGTCTCTCAACCTCATTAATAAACACCTCAATGATGTCTACTGATTGAGATTTTTCATGCAATAAGTAGATATAACCATAACGTGAAAAATCATCAATAAAGGTAATAAAATATTTTTCACCACTAAATGAAGGCACATCAAAAGGTCCACATATGTCAGTGTGTATAACTTCAAGAAGCTGTGTGCTTCTTGTGGCTGCCTTCTTAATTGTGTGTTTAGTATATTTTCCTTTAATACAATCCACACAAATACCAAGATCAGTGAAATCCAAATCAGGAAGGATTTCATTCCTCACAAATCTTTGTATTCTTTCTTTGGATATATGACCCAACCATTTATGCCACAAGTAAGCAGAATTTTCATTCATTAAACCACGTTTTGTTCCAATATTATGATGCAGGGTTAATAAAGTCTCAGCAAATAAATTATCAAGTTTTAATTTATATAAACTATCACAAAGCACACCAGAACCAATAAGTTGATTACACTTAAATAAACTGAAACATCCACTTCCAAACTTAAAACAAAAACCAGCTGTATCAAGTTTCGATAAAGAAACTAAATTTCTAGAAATAGAAGGTACATAAAGAGTTTGAAAAAGATCTAAATGATGTCCAGTATCTAAAATCAAACGATTTGTTCTAATGGCTTCAACTTGAGCTTTGACTCTATTTTCCATGAAGGCAAACTTTTCATTTGGCTTTATAGTTTGGGTCGTAAGAAATCCCTGCATGACATTTGAAACATGAGTGGTACAACCAGAATCAATCCACCAAGTATTATAAGGAACCTCAGACAAATTTGATTCGAAACATATAAAAGCACTAGGCTTACCTTTCTTTTCAAACCAAGCCTTACGTTTTAGGCAATCTTTCTGATAGTGTCCACGCTTGTGACAGAAATGACATCTATCATTCTTTGGTTCCTTCTTTTGGATTTGGACAGATGACACATTAAGCTTTAGGTGTCCTTTATTGCCCTTTGGATTCTTCTTTCTTGATTTTCTTTTAAAATCTGGTTGATCTATGAGATTAATTGAGTGAATTCCTTGTTTCTTAAGTCTTGATTCCTCCTGAATAAGCATACTCTGTAATTCGGTCACATTCCATTTATCTTTAATAGTATTATAATTAATTTGGAATGGACCATATTCAGGAGGCAATGAGTTTATAATAAACTATACAATGAAACTTTCACTCACTTTCATTCCCATAGTATTCAATCTTGCTGCTATATTAGTCATTTCAGTAATGTGCTCATAAATAGTACGAGAACCATCAAATTTCATGGTGGTTAACATACCCATTAAGGTTCCTGCACGTGACTTATCAGCAGACTCAGATTGAGAAATATTCTCCATAGACTTAATAAATTCTTTAGCATTATCTGTTATTGGAAGTGTTGGCTTAATAATGTTTGCTTCAGTCATTCACATAAATATTACGCTTAATCTATTTGATCTTTCCCAAGCTTCATGAAAAGATCTTTCTTCAATACTGCTTGTATCAGTAAGAGCAGTAGGCTTGTCATTAAGTATTGCAAAATTCAGATCCAAAACTCCTAAATGAAACTGGATTTGTTCACTCCATTTAGAATAATTAAGCCCATTGAATTTTATAATAGATGAAGCTTTCGAATGAAGAATTACAGAATTAGATGCTGCAAAATAAAATACAAGACTCTCACATATCGATGATTAAATTCAAAACATAAAACAGATTCAGATAACATTTAATTAATCAATAAAATGTATATTGAAGTTCTCCTTTGGGTGATACTACAATATACAATGATAATCATAATTGATGCTTAAAATAAAATTCTTATAATTGATAATTATACATACTCCAATTAAATATATTTGCTATCTTTGGATATACTAAATATATTTAATTAAGTATGATAATTTAAATGACTAATCAACTTTTGGGCGATTCTTAAATATTTTGTAGCAATTTGAATGTTAATTACTCATGATAAAAATTTCATATAACATTATGTCATTCTGTTAATAGCATCGCATACTCACGAGTAATTAAATATTATCTAATTGATATTTATGAAAACTTTCTAGTTTGACCACTTTGGTGATTAACAAACTATGCTTGATATAAATATCAAATTAAATAATTATGACGATGATTATTTCAAATAAATGAAATACATAAAAAAAAATACTTAATGTATATAATTACATATACTAACAGAATCTCTTTAAATGCAAAAAAAAAATGGATTTACGTCATTAACTTTCATATGACAAATCCATTCATAATGAAATAAATAACATAAATTATTTCCAAAAGAAAAAAATAGAAACATAATTAATTTGCCACAAATTAATCGTGACAAAATTATGATTCAATAATTGAAATCGATAACAAATAATATGAATTTGATTTCATTAGAAAGAATCATTAAAGAAATTGAAGAGAAACTTAAACGGAAAATCACTAGTTTTTAATCATGCTCTGATACCAACTGTAAGAATTAATGGAGTTATCTAACTCTTGTAAGAACTCGCATAATAATTTATGTAAAAGAAATCGAAACAAAAAAAAAACTTGAATTTATATAAGTCTTTAATCCTCAAGATCTTAAACAAGATGATTTTCACAATCTTTAATCGGAAGAAAACATACCTTGATTCATTTTGAATTCGTCGAATTTCGAACTACGGTTTCTCTCCCTTCTCCCTTCACTTTCTTCTATCATGAGTTAATCCTCTATGGAGCAAGATAACTCCTCTATATGAGAGAGAGAGAGAGGACCAATAGTCAATAACTTATGGGAGTTATTTTATAATAACTCATGGGAGTTATTTTACAATAATTCATGGGAGTTATTTTACAATAACTGCTCATAGGAGTTATTTGATCAAATGGTCCATAAACGAATGATCAAATTATCTTTTCTTGACCAATGAGATTTAATCATAAATAATTAAATTTCAATAATTCAAATATATGGGATACATAATGGTTTATATAATTAAATATATATTCTTAAATTATTATTGCAAAGTCTCGCATAATTAATATATTTAATTATTCTAACAAGATGCACATAAAATTGCATGACTAATAGAGATCAACTCTAACTAGAATGACCACTTCGGCCTCGTTTGATTGCGCCATCCCTTTTGAATAAGCCGGTACAAATGCAGTTATCAGTAAATGGAGTTCTCCCAAAAATTATTTTAAGCAAATTATTACTTGTTTGATTTCATCTTTTTTATGCTGCCTATGCAAACTTAAAAGCCGACTAAAATACATATTTTCCCTCTAACCATCAGTAAGTATTTTGGAGACGACCCAGACCTTGATCGCATCTTCAATGCGATCAACTTTCAAGAGCTCCAATACCCTGACGGTCCTCTGCACCACTATCGGAATCACTTTGTTTGCATTCAATCAAATAGAGGTGTTCCAGCAGATTGTAAGGCAAACATTTGAATTGAGCGGGGCTAGAAATTTTGGGATTTTATTCCTTTGCTTCGTTTATTTGATTATAAAGGATTGGAGAAGAATCTTATTAGGTTGCATAGTAGAAGGAATTCTTTCTTGCAGGAATTGATTGATGAGCGCATGAGAGATTCAGCATCTGCTTTTGATAATGAAGCTAAAAGAGATCGGGAAGAAAGGGGGAGGAAATGCTTAATTGATAGTTTGCTTTCTCTGCAAAAAACTTCTCCGGAGCAGTATTCGGACGAAATTATCAAAGGAATCATGGTGGTAAGCCCTAACTGACTAATCATCTTGCTTTATTTGAAATTAAAAGTATAATTTTATTGCATATAAAATACTCAATACAAATTCTTTCTTCAGGTCCTTCTATCTGCCTGTACGGATACGTCTGCCCTAATGACAGAATTGGCGCTCGCTCTGCTTCTATGCAACCCAACAGTTCTGATGCAGCTCTTCCCTACAATTAAGAAGGAACCTGCAGCAATAAAACAGTAAAGAAAAAAACCAAGATACTAAACCAGCAAGTATATTCATCATCTCCTTCTCCTCAAAAGAAGTATTATATCTACTTCTCTATGGAAATATAGCTGCTAAAAATAATAATATACTAGAAAATACTAGATAATAGGATGCCTAGCACAAAAAGTTAAAACATTTAGCTAGAAGAAGTGGGCAAAGCAATAGCAGCAGGGAATAAGCACGGCTCCTCTCCATGTGGTCCCCATCAGGTCTCCCCTGCTTCGGAAGAACTCAACTCTGATGAGTTAGTCATGGTGATGGCTCCATCCAGAGGATGGTAAGGGTATATGTCTGCAACATTAAAAGTGGAGGAGGTAGAAACATCCTGGGGAAGATCAATGATATAGGCATTATCGTTGATCTTTCGTAATACAGGAAATGGACCAAACTTTTTTGGATGTGATTTCGGACATGAACCCAAGGGGAATTTGTCCCTATGGTATCTTAACATAACCAGATCTCTCGAATGAAATTCAACATGTCTACGGTGTTTGTCTTTGTCACACTTATACTTCGAACTGTTGTATAGCAACTGGTCCTTGACTTCCTTAAGCACCTCTGCATATTTCTCGGCGGTTTGAGTAACAGATGAGCTTCGCCACTTTGGAAGGATGGTCAAATCTACAATATCGTTAGGTATTTTTGTATAAACTATGCTGAATGGACATTTACTCGTGGCGCGGTTGGGCATGGAATTAAAAGCAAATTCCGCTTGTCCCATCACTTCTTCCCATTGCTTCGGTTTTTCCTAGACTAAGCATATTGGCAAGTGTCCGGTTGGTAACTTCAGTTTGGCCATCCGTTTGTGGATGGTAGGCCGAGCTCATCTTCAAATCAGATTGAAATCATTTTCAAAGCTCACACCAAAAGTGGCTAATGAACTTAACATCCCGGTCCGAAGTCAGGCTGCGAGGAATGCCGTGTAAGCGCACAACCTCCTTGAAGAAGAGTTTGGCAATGTTGAGAGCATCGAACGTCCCTTTGCATGGTATGAAATGGGCCATCTTCAAAAATCTGTCTACTACTACCATTATGGAATCGGACCCTCTTTTGGTCCTTGGTAGACCTAAAATGAAGTCAAGGCTGAGGTCCTCCCAAATCGAATCGGGCACTGGCAATGGCAAGTACAAGCCTGTGTTTTGGGCAGAGCCTTTATAGCGTTGGCATACGGCGCAATGTTCAACAAATCTCGCGATATCCCTTCTCATGTGTGGCCAAAAGAATTTGGATTGAAGTTGCTATAGTGTGCGATCTCTGCCTACATGTGCCGCTAGTCCTCCACAATGCATTTCCTTTATGAGCTATTGGCGCCAAGATGACAATGTTACGCATAGGGAATTCCCCTTGAAAAGAAAGCCTTACCTGATCGAAAAGTCCACCTTTGGTGTACCAAAACGGCATTGCTCCCACTCGACAGCAAAGTCGGAATCAGTGGAATACAAATTTTTCATTTCCTCTAAGTCTATAACTTCAGTTTGAAGTTGAGTGAGAAGAGCAGCCCGGTGACTAAGGGCATCTTCTACTCGTTTCATCTTGTCAGTCTTGTGTCGGACCACGAAACTAAATTTCTTTAAGAAGACAACCCACCTTGCATGCATTTTATTGATAGTCTTTTGGCTGTTCAAATATTGCAAAGACTGGTGGTCGCTACACAACACAAAATCCTGATGCAACAGGTAGTGCTCCCATTGCTTAAGCGCCCTTACTACTGCATAGAGATCTTGTTCGTACACTGTCCATTTTTGACGCGATGGACTTAATTTTTCGCTAAAGTATTCAATGGGCTTTTCCTCTTGATATAGAACAGCTCCAATACTGATTCCCGATGCATCGGTTTCTACTTGGAAGGCCTTTTCAAAGTTCGGCAATGCTAAGACGAGAGCATTATAAAGAGCATATTTCACTTTTCAAAACTATTTTGTTGAGTTGTGGACCAAGAGAAGGTAGTTCCCTTCAGCACATCCGTGATTGTAGCCATAAGAACATTGAATCCTTTGATGAAATGGTGATAAAAATTAGCCAAACCATGGAAGCTTCGTATATCTGTAAGAGTATATGGAGTTGGCCAATCTCGGATGGCGGCTATCTTCCTCGGATCCGCATGAATTCCCTCGTGGCTAATCATAAATTCCAGAAAATGCACCAAAGGAGTTGCGAACTCACACATGGGTAAGTTAAAATATAGTTTATGGGTTTGCAAGGTTAAGAATATATGAGCAAGATGCTGTAGATGTTCTTCCAAGAAAGAGCTATAAACAAGAATATCATCGAAATAAGATACACAAAATTTACCTTCAAAAGGTTTGAGGATTTCTGCCATGACTCTCATAAAAGTAGAAGGAACGTTGCATAAACCGAATGGCATAGCCCGCCACTCGTATAGTCCCTCCCTCGTCTGGAAAGCCGTCTTTCACTCTTCACTAGGTCTAATGCAAATTTGATGGTATCCGCTGCATAAGTCCAACTTCGAGAACACCACGGACCCGTGCAATTTGTCCAGCAAATTAGAGATCCTATGCATGGGAAAATGGTATTTCATAGTGATTTTGTTGATTGCCCGGCTGTCAATGCATAGTCTCCATTGCCCATTCTTCTTAGGAACAATGAGCGCAGGTACCGCACATGGACTAAGGCTATGCTGGAGGAGATCTTTGACAATCTCTTGCAGCACTTTGTGCTCCCGGGGACTCATACGGTGATGCGGTAGATTCAGTAGTGAAGCTCCGGGAACAAAGTTAATTTGGTGTTGAATGGCCCGAAGCGGCGGTAACTTAGCCGGCAATTCGGACTTGTTGATATCCGCAAATTCATGAAGAAGACTGCGAATTGCTTCTAGAACAGGGGGTCTATCCTCCGGGTTGGTGCCAGTCGTGGTCACAAGAGCGAACAACATTCCGTCAACCTGCGGGGTAAGTAATAATTCGTGTCCGGAAACAAGATAAGCTACTGCCTTCCCCTTGGCATCCTTGCCAATAGAGTCTGCGGACTACGGCAACAAACGCAGCTTTCTTCCCTTCCAATCGAAGGAGTAAATAGTCGTCATGCACTCATAGGTGGCATTGACGTCGAACTGCCACAGTCTCCCCAAGATAATGTGGCATACATCCATATCTAGGACATCACAGACCACGTCGCACACATAATGTTTACCTATGGAAAAGGTAACTAAAAAAGCCTCTGCAACGATGATCTCCGTGCCACGTTTGACCCAACTGATTTTGTAGGGATGAGATTTCTTTGTAACTTTTAACTATAAGGCATGCACCACCGAGCGTGATATCACATTCTCGGTACACCCACTATTGATCAAGAGCTCGCACACTTTGCCTCCGATCATACATCTTATCTGTAATAAAGCATTTCGCTGCGAAGGTATGGAATGTCTCGGAGCCAATAAAAGCTTCTCTAGAATGCACACAACTGGCTCTCCCTCATCTCCCGGAAGATCTTCAGTGATCGTCTCCTCCTCCGAGCATCCTTCGTTACCTTTGTCTTCCTTAAGATTATCACCCTCTGCCTTTTGTAATTGTTTTCTGTTTGGGAATTCATTTGATTTGTGACCGGGTTGGAAGCATCTAAAACATTTCAACGTCGTAGGTTTGCTGTAGGGATTCTCCTTGACTGGTGCTTTAGCCCTGTTATAACCCTTGTGTTCGGTTGAAGGAAGTCCAGCTGTAGGAACTATGTTCGGTTGTTGCCGTGCCATGGAGCTGGTAGTCTTAGTAGTGTCTACATGGGATTCCTGAGGAAATGACCTTCGATTAGAGTAGCTGCGAGAATGACGCTGCAATCGTGTCTCCACTTTCAAAGCATAGTTAACATCCTGAGATAAGGACCAAATAGAGTTCAATTCTAGATTGTCTTGAATCTGTTCCTTCAGTCCCCCAATTAATCTTGCAACCAGTTGATTTTATGTCTCCTGGAGATTATTACGAGCACTTAATCTATAAAATTCTTTGGTGTATTCAGTCACTGTCCTGGCACCTTGGACGCAATGCTGATATCGGAGGTATAACATTTGCTTGTAATCTTTTGGCAAAAAATGGCCTCTCAACAGTTGCTTCATACGAACCCAACTACGCACCGGTCCTCGACCTTCCCTTCTACGAGCTTAGAGAAGTTGCAGCCACCACGCAATAGCCCCTCCCTTCAATCGACAGGCTACGTATTTGGCCTGTTTCTCCGGGTGAATCTCCATATACTTGAAGAAGGTTTCTATGGCTCGTTCCCAATCCAAATAGTCTTCAATGTGGAAATGCCCATCAAAGTAAGGGATATCCAATTTTACCTTAAAATCTCTCGGTTCTCACCTTTGATGCACCCCCAGATGTCTCAGCGGCTCATAATAAGGAGGACATCTCTCATCTTCCGAGTCTGACAACTCTGGATGCAACCGATAATTAAGTTCGCCCTCCGAATCCAAAAATTCAGCAACCGGTGCTTGAATTCGCCGACGAACTCGATCCGGCTGCGGACCTTGCGTTGCTGCCTGTGTCGGTACACGAACAAGCATAGTAGGGTAAACTGCAGCTCGTAGAGCAGCCATTTCAGTCCTCATCTCCATGTAGAGGCGAAATAAATCTGCTCGTAACTCCTCCAACTGCTGAGTGAAGCGAGCTTGAGCTGCCCACACAACATCTAAGCTCCGCTCTTCATCAGTAGCTCGCCTTGAACTTCCTTATGCCATTTCCAGAGTGGCTCTGATACCAAAGATGATGCAGCTCTTCCCTGCAATTAAGAAGGAACTTGTAGCAATAAAACAGTAAAGAAGAAAAACAGGATACTAAACTAGCGAGTATATTCATCATCTCCTTCTCCTCGAAACAAGTATTATATCTGCTTCCCTATGGAAATATAGCTGCTAAAAATAATACTATATTAGAAAATACTAGATAATAGGATCCTAGCAGAAAAAGGTAAAACGGGTAGCTAGAAGAAGTGGGCAAAGCAACAGCAGTAGGGAATAAGCACGGCTCCTCTCCATGTGGTCCCCATCAAGCTCTCTCCAAAACCCGCGCCGGGCTCGATTGCCATATTGGCAATAACCGCCGTATAAACGAAACAGATCTCCCCAATCTCCCTTACATCTGTTGCGCCATCAAAGAGATAATTGTAATTACTTAACCTCCCTGTATCACAAACATCTATATGCATTGTGACTGTAACCATTGTTAATAGCAAATGCCTATAATTGATCATCATATTTTGAATGTTTTTCTCAGTTGGAAGTAATATTGCACAGTAATTTGATTAGAAAATCATAACTTTTCAGAAATTCTGAACAATTGATATTTTACTTATGAAATTCTAAATTCAATTCTGCTAATTGTACTCTCAACAAAATTTAATCTTTTTTTTTAACCCAAGAATTTCTAAGTTTATCACCAGTGCATGAATGAAAGTATACATTTTTAATTTTACAATTACATATAATATATTTACTTTATTTCTCTATTTAGGATGTGTTTAACATAACATTTTAAAATAAGTAAATTTTTTTTAAACACACTATTTAAAATTTATATTCTACTTACTATAAATGTGATTATATTACCAACACCATTAAACTATCTAGTTTGAGTAAATAAGAATCAATTTTTTAATATTACCACACATCATCTACTAATTCTTTTAATAAACATATTTTTTTTTAACTCAATTATTTTCAATAACACAAACAAAAACTCTAACAAATTTAACAAGCAACTTAACTTCATAAGATTTGTCAAGGTACTCTCCTTCAACATCTATATTTTCAGCATCAAATCTCATCTGCACATCTAATATATATATATATATATATATATATATATATATATATATATATATATATATATATATATATAAGTCCTTACATACTTCATC
Organism: Dendrobium nobile; assembly: GCA_022539455.1. Lineage (NCBI taxonomy): Eukaryota > Viridiplantae > Streptophyta > Magnoliopsida > Asparagales > Orchidaceae > Dendrobium > Dendrobium nobile. The sequence continues at coordinate 14,749,418 of CM039718.1, read as the reverse complement.
ATCAATAATAAAAGAAAAACACACAACAAGGTTCTTCTATAATATTAAAATTTGACAACCATTATTAAGATAACTATACTACCTACTAAAATTGTACAACTGCTTTACGATATTATCTCTAACTTGTATCATCTCAGTTACGCCTTCATCATTAGCCTGTTTGTCAGCACAAATATTTTCGTTATCTTGCTTTGCAATTCTGTATAGACTGCAGTTAGAAAAACCATGGTTCTCATCCTTCTCATACTCATCAAAATCAGGATTGACCCATGAGTTATGTGTTTGTAGAAAATTATGCAATGTCATTGTACGTACAACTATTTGACATTGTTTCTTGAAAGAGTAATTTAGCATATTATGTAGAATTCTCCATTTTTTTTCACACACCAAATGCAAGCTCAATGATACTTCATAATGAGGAATGTCTCTTATTGAATACTATCCGGTAACCCCTTTTAGGTTGACTTCCTCAAATAAAATCTACTAAATGATATCTCGTATCTGGGTAAGACTTTAGATATCATGTTTTTAGAGGATAAGCTGCATAACCTAAGTAATATTTACCTATACATGAATTTACAGAAAATAAATACATATAATATTATATATCAAAAAATATTATACATTATTTATAGATACATAAAACTTACATGTTGGTGGTTTTGGAAAATTAAATCTATGATTTGTCACAACATATTTAAAAATACGAGTATCATGCGCAGAACCTTCCCATCCCGGTGTAACAAATGTAAAGCACATGTCGAAATCATAAGTAGCCATTATATTTTAATTTTTTTTATGATGTCATCCTATGAAAGGAATTTTTTTTCCCACAGGAATTCTTGCATCAACATGAGTTACATCAATTGCCCCGATACAATCTATGAAATATGACATATACCTCATATCCCTACGAATGTGCACTAAAATATTCTAAAATTGCTTATCTTTAGGTGAAATAGTATCCAATGACAATCGTGCTAATGCTTCAAGTCCAATAGAGAAGTATATACTAATTGTTTCTGTAGAATTTTGGAATTTTTCGGATGTTGCTCGAATGGATTCATTTTCCCTAAAATGAATAATTTAATGGCAAGTACTTCTCTAATGTTTGTCTTGCGTGATCCATACAACCCATGTGATTCTTCAAGCAAATATACAAAGTCGTTGAAAATGATTTGAGACATTCTAAAAATATTATGAAATTTAACTGGATGCTCGAACATTAACTCACTTATCCATTTGTCTCCAGTTTGGTCAGACATCATGCATGATTTCTTATTTATGTACAATGAGTAGTAATCATACATTAGAATGCTCGAGCATAGCAAAACATTATTAAATTGAAAAATTGTCTTGTTCTCATTATCTGACCAAACTTCGTCTTCTTACTTATCATGTAAACAGTTTCCATTCTCCTCAGACATTGCTTCTCTGTTTAAAAACAAAAAAAAACGAAAATTGCAAGCAGTTCAATCTTTATGGGAAAAACTAATAAAAATGTGGAGTAAGTATTTATGAAGTGAAATATTTTTTTGGCAAATAACGAGCAGGCAAGAACTTCTATGTTATGCTGCAAGTTGGTAGTGAACAAAAAAAGGTAATAAGTTAAGAAATCAGTGATTGAAAGGTCCAAGTCCCACATCAATACAAGGAGAACCATACAGTAAAGAGTGTTTTAAAAATATTGTTATTGCTCTTCCCTGCAACTATGGAAGTTGCTACAATTTAATACCTAAGAAATCGAAGAAAAGAGCTAATACAGCAACTGTGAATCACATACAACTAAATGAGACATCATGAGCTGGATTGAAAATAATTGCAGCATTTAATTAAATATAATTAGGTAGTGAAGAGATCAGAGAACAATTCCTATTCTTATAGGAATCATCATCAAATTTCCATCACCAACTTTTAATAAAGACTAATAATTGCTTTTAACTTGGATGACTTTATTTGGATGGTCATTAAATTCTATATTTTTGCTAACTTAAGATGGTCATTAAATTATGCTATTGCTAGTGAAAAATATTGGTGCAGGATAGCTGTACAGGAAGAAGAGAAGCCATTACATTTTAAAAAAATTATAATAAGAAATAAATGAAAAAATGTTACGTTTTTAACAATCAGTTAAATGAATTTTAATAAAGGTTATCTTTTGACAATCAAATGAATGCATTTTAATAAATTTTATCTTTTGACAATCAAATGAATTGCCCGCAGCTGTCCGACCTGCCCGCCTGCCAGCTTTCGCCCGCGCGCGTTGCCCGAGCTGCCCCCACGCCCGCCTCCCAGCTGCGCACGCGTGTGCGCACCGCTGCTACCCGCTCGCTCACCCCGCTGCTGCCTGAGCTACCCCCAACCACCCGTTATAGCCCATGCGCTCGCTCGCGCGCCTATGCGCACCTGGCCGCTCACGCTCTCCGCCCGCTAGAGCTCGCCCGCGCGCCTGCTTGCACACCCGCTCGCTCCCGTTCACACCAACGTCTGAGTCGGGTCAATCCATGTCGGGTCGGGTCAACCTAGCAACCTGCCGGGTCGAATCCGGGTTCGAATTTCTGACATGTTTACCTACCCGGGTCTAGTTGGAGTCGACCCCCGGGTCAGGTTCGGGTCGGATCAGTTCCACGTTCGACCCGAACCTGACCCATGACCCTAAATTGACACCCCTAGCCATTCTAGTTTGCATGAAGATTGTTCATGGTATAGTCATAATTTTTTTTTTCTTTTTTGAGGATTTAGATTTAGATGAAAAAATAGAGAAAATCATGGTAAGTTACAAGATTTATGTATGCTTATAAGAGTAATGTATAAAATTTTCCAACATTATATAGATGTTGTAGGTTTATGATAAGTTCAACAACATAAACAAAATAAATACATGTCATAATGTTTGTTCATTTTGAATAGAAGAACAAAAGCTAATACATAACCAAATAAAAGATATTTCTATAGAAGCCTAGTTTAAACTTTTGTTGAAGCATTGTCTATGTGATTCCCTATAATCTAAATTAGAAGAATTATTCATTTATTATTTAACCAGAGCAATCTAATGTCATCTATCAGTAATAAACAGTACAATATATTTTATAATTTAAAACATCAATGTACACATCTATATTCAACTCTAAAAGTCATATACACTACTCAGGATCTATATAATCATTACATATCTATCATGTCATGAGTACAAAAAGAATAACTAAAATAAAAAGAAACAGAACCTGAAAAATCTTGACCAGCCTCACACTCTTGCTCCCTTGTCTTGACCTGAAATCATTTAACCACATATAATGAGCTTAAATAGCCCAGCAGGTCACCAATACCTACAACTGAATTCAAAACATGGTAAAGGAGTAATATGCATGTCAAAAGTCAATCCATAGCAGTCACATTCATATGATCATTGAATCAATACATAAACAGTAAAATCTACAAGCAGCAGTAGTAGAATTTGTAAACAATACAAAGGCCCATAAAATAGTAAACCAGTACAAGTGCTAGATCTCTAAAGAAATCATCGTATAAATAATATCAGTCAGTATAAAATCGTATAATTCATTAAATCAAAATATCAGTAATGACTGTTAAAATCAAATAAATGTAGAAAATCATATCGGAATGTATACATGCCATCAAGTTATTTTATATCAGGTGCTCAGTATTTTACATGTATACTATAAGTACAATGAATCAGTAGTATTAAATAGTGCTAGTGTTTATATCAATATCAGTAACAATCTAGTGGCAGGAGTAGTAAAATAATGTAATAACAATAAATCCATGCATTAACAATAAATCCGTATAATAATAAGAATAATGCCTCAAAACATGCATTTTAGTAGTCACATTAAACAAGTAGAAGCTCTGGCTATCACTGTGTTTTTAGTATTATATCAGTATCAGCAAACCGTTGGCTCAGTAAACAGAGTCATCACTCTTTACTCGTCGGTACAGTAATCATCTCCTTATAACTTCCAATCAGTATACGTGAATCAGTAGAGGATAACACCAAACCACAATATTTAAAGGAAAACCCATCGGCCCACCATCATGTACAGGTCTATCAGTCTCCAACCAACGGGTCAACCAGTCTTTACTTGTCTTTTACACATAATAGTATCATAGTACTAACAATTTTAATCATGTATCCACATTCATTTTCAATGCATTGTAATAAATAAACATAATTTAGCTTAATTTAAAAAATGCCTAAAATTTCATAACAGTAGACAACAAAGACTCCTATTAGGCAAAAAAAATGCACAATTTTAAAAATTATCAAAATTATCAGGGATTGTATAAAATGATGACGGATTGCGATTTGTAGTTATTATGACTCCAAAAAAAATTAGCAAAGTCAAAATGCAAGATATTACAATCTAAGCCAACAAACTTTTTGCTCACTTGGGATTCCCGTAAAACTCTCTCTACTATTTCTATCTTGTAAGAACTCAATTGCAAAAGCATAGAATTCCAAATCATCATATGTTTTTGGTATGGTTGATATCTCTGCGACCGCATCAAGTATTGTAACTGTTCTACATTGTGACATTGAGGTTGCTATTGTAGAGCTTACTGATTGCACATCATTAACTAAACTTTCAATATGATTTAGAAAAAGTTACTTCCCTGCTAACCTAACTGATTTAACTCTCTTTCTTTTACGGAATGTGGCTGAACTTTGAGATCTTTGGGAAGCTGTTGGAAATATAGTTTCTTCTTCGTTACCTATTTCTATATGTGGGTCATTATCTTGGAGATCAATTTCCTCAGATGAATTATGATGGTCGTGAGTTAGTTTGGAGGGTAAAATGCTAGAGTTTGAAATCCATACATCATTGCCAGTTACGACAATGCGACAGAACATATTTTCAATTTTTTTATCGAGCTATGGTGGTATTCTGTTGAACCTAAACTTTCTTGCTACAAGTACGACCTACATAAGTGAAAACATTTATGTATTCAACCTATATATATTATAATGTAATATGATTGTATTTTATAATTTTTTAATCACTAATACTTGTAGTTTACCATTCCACCATTCATTAGAAGCATCTATAGTTCGTTTTATTTGATTCCACCCTAATCCTTCTTCAATTGATCCCACTTATTCTTTAGTTGTGTACGATCATATGATATTCCAATCCGGGAATTAAATTTTGTCATAAGGTTTGTCCAACCTTCCTTATTGAAATGGGTGGTAGGTCTATTACCTAATTCAATTTCTTCTATACATAAGTCAAAAATAGAGTAATGTGCTATCAATATCCCATGTCGCATGTGGACCACATTCTCTTTGTTTCTCTATCTACATATTCCAACATCATAGCGATGAAAAATAAATAATAAATGTACAAAAAAAATTAGAAAAAATTACAAACATTTTTAAATATTTAAAACGAAGGAAGTTTTGCTTCATTGTTGTGGAAGATAATTATAAATTTCTAGTTTTCATCTTGTTATTTTTTCCAATAGCACATCTATTTTTTGGTTTGTTGAATTAGCTCATAAAAAAACATATTTGTTTACAAATGTGTACTGTTGACATGGTAATTTGGAAGATTACCGGAGAACACTTAAGAAATCTGTTGATATGAAGGTAGAGAGAAGGTCTAAAAAATTTTTATGTGCAGTAATTAAGAAGGTAAATATTTTATGGTTCCAAATGCTATATGTGAAATGTTTTTAAATAAGTAATTAAAAGCTTACCAAACTAGTCTTACATATGAGATGATTTTTAGAGAAAACCAATGCACATTTTGGTATCAAAATTAAACTTATAACAAGTCTTAATTTAAGGTATAAATTACCGATGAAAGAATGGAAGGGATGATCGGAGGTGGGTCCACATACCTGTTCGCTGTCGAGAATAAAAGTAGTGGAAGACCGAAAATGATCCAATGGAGAAGGGTGGAAGATGGAAGCTAGGTCGACAAACCTGTTCGTCCCATATTAGAGCCGAAATGGGGGAGGGAACTCGAAAATAGTGAAGGAAGAAACCAGCTGTTCAAAGAGGAAGAAACGTCGCTGAAGAGGTACGCGCTAACGTGAGGGGTAAAATTGGTTTCTTCATCTGAAAACTCAGGTATTGGACATGGGTAAGCAGCATTTGTTTCCTTTTGAGATTGGTAGTAATACGGAGAAATAGGAAAATGTATTTTACAAAAGGCATGTTAACAAATAAGAGAGAGTAACTGTTTGCACCGATGTAAAACAGAAACGGTGTAAATAAGGAGAAACAAATGAGGCCTTGATAAGTCAGTAAATGTTTTGTTTCTACTTATTCAAGGAGGCTCGCAGATGACGCCAAGGAAAATTCTCTAAGAGAGAATGTCAAGGCTTAAAAAGTTGAAGGCTTCAAATTGCCGGCACCTGATTTTATCATTGTCACAAATGCAAACATCACCCATCATTGACAAAAACACCGATGCTAAACATCACCTAACATAGACACACATTTTAACACCAAGGAAAACTTGCATCATCAACAATAAGGTCAACGTGAGTGCCACTATTACTGGTGGTGCTAGAATTTTTTCTTTGTGAGGCACAAATTGTTAATTTTAATAATACCATTAACCTTTTTTTTCTATCAAATATTAATTTTGATTATAAACTACTTTAAACAAACAAAATGATAGAATTGTTTAAAAATGCTACACTTTTTTTTTTTTAAATTGATGTTAAATATGGAGATAAAAAAGAAGAAATGAGAGGAAAAGAAATATTCATGAGAGAGAAACTCACAACTAATTGGTGACTAGTTGACTCTCAATCTCTTTGACTTTGTTGTTTCATGTCTATTGGTTACACATGGAAACAAACAACCAAAGATGAAAGCGCTAATGAGCGTTAGATGAGAAAATGGTATATATATATATATATATATATATATATATATATATATATATATATATATATATATATATATAAAGAGAGAGAGAGAGAGAGAGAGAGAGAGAGAGAGAGAGAGAGAGAGAGGACATCAAGTTAAAGTCACCATAACTAATGGTCAGATTGGAGTATCATCAACATAAATCATCAATGATAATGTGGATCATCAGAGCATCACCAATCCAGAATAGAGTTCACGGGCAATCGAGTGGTATTTTATATTCCAATTGTGTGAATTTAGTTACATTAATCAGGATTCCAAATCAACTATTTTTTATGCCTTAATAAAAATATTAACTAATTTCTTATGGGTTGTCAGCCAATGACGGCCCACACCCTAAAGGCCCAAATTGTAGCTTTGCCCTTAGCCATAATGTTTGATACAAATCAACCCTACCATCTACAATGATGACATCGCTACCATCAGTGATGCTTGAAATCATCACAAAGCTATCACTCATAATCATCAAGGCTAATGGGGCTCACCTTCACTAATAAGGTTGAAACCCACTATCAACACCATTATCAATTCTCATCATCATTAGCATGGTTGATGCCCTACTATCGACACCAATGTCAAAACTTGAAATCTCCACAAAATACTATGTATACAACTACCTCCAACATGATCTTTTTATTTAATATTGATGCAATTATATTTTTTAGAGAGAAAAATATGAATGGTATTTTATAAAGATGATTCATGTAATGTGTTTGGGAAAGAGTTCTTGTAGATTTGAAGACTAATTTAACTCTTCTAAAACCCTTAAAAGGCTCGTATAAGTTTCATTTTGAACTTATCTTAAGGTGTCGACCATTAAGTACATCATCTTAAATGATGCCCAATTGTATTGGCATGGGATAACAAATGTGAAGGTGCTTTGATACTATAAAATGATACTTAATGTCACCACTAATTTTTGGCGCACTTGCTTCAGGAAAGCTATAAATTCTAAATCCTTTAAAATATCTTGTAACCCGTCCAATATTGTTAGGATATTTAGCCCAACTTGAATGTCAAGGGATTTGCTTCAATTTGACATAACTTTCATACATTTGCTTGATATCAAAGATAAGGTCTTCGCTGACATCTTAGTAGCACAACAAATCCCTATTAAGTCTCCTCTAAATGACGATCAAAGAGAAAGAAAATACTTAGAAGTTATATTTTGATAGCACTATATCTTAATGACCATAAAATACTCTTCAAAAAAAAAAAAAAAAAAAAAAAAAACTAGCATTAGTATGGTTTTTGTAATTCTAGAAAAGATATTATTACATTATTTTCATAATTTATTAGAGCCTTGTGCAAACAATAAAGCTGGATACAAATCTTTGAAATTTGATTTAGAATTAGTAACCTTAATGGGTCTATAAAAATCAAGATCTTTAGAAACTCTTTACTAATTATGAATTAAGTTGTTGAAATTTACAAATTATTAATACCCAAAATCTTGCCATACTATCAATAAAAAATTTAACTTCATGAACATATTTCAACTATCACTTATTTAGAATTCCCCGTGGAAGAATTTCCATGATGAAAGCCTTAGGGAAGCACATAATGAAATTTTCTTGTCCTATAAAAAAAATCATTCTAATAAAGGTACATAACTACCAAGTTACCTCTCCTATAAATTTGGAGCACATTAATAAATTCATACCTGAGAGTTATATTTCTCTTACTGTAAAAGATAAAGTAATTGACTAGATATAACCCCTTACCAAGAGGGATAACTCCCTTTAGAGAATTCAATTGTGATCAAATAAAAAAGAGAGCTCTCCCTTATACTTTATTTAATAATAATGTATACTAATAGTTATTCAATCAAATGTGGTTATATTGTTCTAATAAACACAAATTTCATAAGATTTTTAATAAGGTATATGACATATTGTGTGGTGTTCATCAATCTAGTTAAAAAAATGAATACAAACATCAAAAGACTTGGATACTATTAGCCTTTGATGATTTATGACTATATGGTGCTTCAAGTCATTGTCATTAGTGCCAAGAAGATGGTCTAGTTTTGCATCAAATATCTAATGGGTTGCACCCTATTATAGATTTATAGACTTTTAAGAGTTGGGGCATGAATATTGTTGGTCTTGTTAAACCATCTTCTTCTAAGGGTTATTAATTTATTATATCTATTACTAATTACTCCTCCAAGCAGGCAAAAGTTGTGCAACTGTGAGGATCAAAGTTCACCAACAAAAACAACAATACATGCCTTCATTCCACTATTTGGGGCCGATTACATGAATCATTTTTCTCCATTGTGTCTGTTAAGAGTCAAATTCTCATCTAAATCTAATAAAGGCAGTTCATTTGTAATATTTTCTTACCAAGTATTTTTAGGTCTACCTCTCCCTTTCATAAAATAAGTCAAATCTAATACATCTACATTCCTAACCAGGTCATCAAAAGGCCGTTGTTTCAATTGACCAAACCATCGAAGGTGACTCTCTCTAATCTTATCTTTCACTGGAGCTAGTCCAACCATTTCATGTATATTCTTATTTAGTATCCTATCTCTAAGAGGGGTCAAATTTCACCATATACATAACTTCTTTTATGATAATATTATGAATTGATTTGGCATTCCTCATTGAATTATATCTAGTAATGATTGTTCTTTTAGAAGCACAAATTTTAATAACTTTTTTTTAACATACATAAAATTGATTAATAATACTCAACAATTTATAACCCTCAATCTAATTGGTTTGTTGAGGCCTTCAATAATATTCTTCATACAACTATTAAACATAAATCTAGATAAAAATGAATGGTAGCAGCATGAGAAGTTCATTAAAGCCTTTTGATCCTATAGAAAAAAATCACTTTATAATAGAATGCTAAACTTAAGTTGGAAGAAGTTGATGAACTTGAAGGAAAGTGTTTGCATGCTCAATAGGATCATAATTTATATATGTTATGCGTGGCACATGGTCATTATAAATCAGTCTATCCTAGAGCCTTCAAAGTAGGAGAATTGGTCTTCATTCTTAGAAGACCTATTCTGGCTCACCACAAATTGTGCAGCAAGTTTGAGCCTATATGAAAAGGCCTATTTGTAATGGAGAAAGTCTATTTAGGTGGATCATATCAATAATTAACTCTTAATTAAAAAAATGATATTATTTCTTATACACTAGCATTAATCTCAGAAATTGCCCAATAAACTAGGTACTAAAATTCAAATTTGAAATGAAAACAATTAAATGTTTTATTCTCCCTTGAGTAGTTGAGATGCTTTTAATTTTATTCCTATGGGCATCAAAATTCATTATTTTATTTTAATGATAATAAATATATGAATGAAAATTTTAATATGTTAATTAAGTATTTTAACTTGCATTTCATTAAAATAAATACACTTTTTAGAAATAAATTCATATAATTGTATATATTTCATGAGAATTACATTCTACATTATTTCCATGTTAAAATATATTCATTTTCATATTTTTGGAAAGCATCATAATTTGAACTTGGTATTGCATGGGTTATTATCCAGTAATTTAATCAATATATGTGTGATATATATATATATAATTGCTAAAATTTATTTTTATTTATTTAAATTAAGATTTATTTCATGAGACAATAAGTTGTGTTTTTTGATAGTAAGCCATTGATTTATTTCGATCAAATAACATATATGCTATTTTTTGGGTGGCTGAAACTATATGTTAAACTCAAATATTATTTTGTTGAAACAAAATTACATTTTCTAGAAAATCAAATACTAAAATTACTCAAATTAATTTTTTAATTTGCTGAAATTAATTTAATGTTTTCAATTTTTTTTTTTTCATATTTGATTAAAATTTATTAGTAGGTCTATTGACATACTATGATACAAGGTTTTTCTCATGGTTTATTACCTGAAGGACAATCTACATATATACCACAACAGCTTGAAAATATAGCTTTTGATTATTAGAAAAATAGGATTGGTACATTTCTTAGAGTTTACGAATGGCGTATGTGCCATATGCTTTCTATCTATTAGTATAAACCTACAATAGAGATTGATGGAAAGAAAATTTAAAATCTTTTGAGGAATGGACTGCTAATGAGAGAAAACTTGAAGAGTTAAATTCCAAAGCTTGTAATACTTTATATAATGCCTTATCACGTGATGATTATATGAGAATTTCTATGTTAAGAACTATTTGAAAAATATAAAACAAGCTCACAGTATGACTTATGCAAGAATATGTGAGGTAAAGAATGCGCATATAAATAGGTTTGTGTATAAATTATTTTGCATTTTACTTAGTGTATCTATTTTTGATATGTATATTCTATTTATGAAAATAATCAATAAATTGATTTCTCTTAGAAAAAACTTATAAAACCCATGACTTAATTTACAATATACAACAACAACAACAAGAAGCTTTTATCGCACTACAGCGGTAAACCATATGAAATTTGTTTCTCCATTGCATCCTGTTAAGAGTCAAAATCTCCTTTAAATCTAATAGAAAAGGTCATTTTTAATATTTTCTAACCAAATCTTTTTAGGTCTATATCTATCTTTCTTAACATAGGTCAAATCTAATACATCTACTCTCCTAACCGGGACATAAGAAGGCCATGGTTTTTTGTGACCAAACTATCTAAGGCGACTCTCTTTAATCATATCTTCTATTGTAGCTACCCCAACCTTTTCACATATATACTCGTTTCACTTTTTATCTATAAAAGTGAATCAACTCATCCACCTGGGCATCCTCATCTCAACAACACTTGACTTAATTTTATGCTTCTCTTTTAATGGTCAACATTCTATGCCATAAAGCAGTATAGGCCTCACCACCATGTTATATGATTTTATCTTATGTTTGAGGGGTACTTTGCTATTAGACAATAGGCCAACAAATGCCTTCCTCCACTTCAACCATCCAATATGAATTCTACTAATAATATTTAATTTATAATATACTAAGATAAATTGCAGAAGAATGGGATGCTAAAGTGTTTATAGTTAGTGACGATAAGGATTTAACCAGATATCCACTTGATCAACTACTTGGTTCTTTGATGGCTCATGAACATGTACTTGCTTAAAGGGACATAAATGATAGCTTCACAAAGAAATAAATGGGTTAAACTATTGCTTTTGAGGAAAATGATTATGTTGAGACTAACACTTCAAGCTTAGATGCTATATCTTGTCTATATATGGTGATGTTCAAAAAAATGATACAAAAAAAAAAAAAAAAAATTTATAGAACATGAAGTAAACTTAAATGAGTTAAAAAAGTCTATTCAATATTTCTTTGATAGTGATTCTCTTGTCCTCGATATTCAGGGTGACCCTATTTGTATAGAAATTGAGATGTCTTATTCTGATAATTCATTAGATGAAGCAGTAAAGGGAAATGATCATACATACTGAAAAGAATCCATTATCTTCCTCAAAAGGGATAGTCCAAGTAAATCTACACAATGGTAAATTAAGTTTTGCCATCATCAGTATTTGTAGCCAGTAAAGGAAAGCAAGTGGTTGATAATCCAAAAACGTCAACACCAGTTCAACCAGATTAAGATGTAGCTAATTCAAATATTCCTAAAGTGGATTATACTGTGTTAGCAAATTATAGAAAACTTCCTATAAAATTGAGTATCTACGATGCTTTAGTTCTTTCCAAAGAAATGAATGAGGCTTTAGTCAAAGTCTTACTTGATCTAGAGATCTATATAGGTCAATTAGAATCAATACAATAAGAAGAAACATTGTGTTACAAAGAAGTCCATGAAGTTATATTCTCAAATGATGATTTATTGTTGGGAACTTCAGATCATAATCGTTCATTATATATAATTGTGAACATAGATCATTTTAAATTATTTCATATCCTTATTGATTCGGGTGCATTGGCCAACAATATTACTCTTATAACTCTTGCATGCCTAAGGGTGGATACATGCAAAATCAATTCTAATAAAATGATGTTGCAAGGGTTTAATGAAAAAAGTGAAAGAGCTTTGGGTTCAATTATCTTTCTTTTAGATGTAGGAAACCTGAATATAGAAGTCAAATTGCACATAATATATTTTAAAACTTTTTTTAATGCTCTTTCGGGTAGACCTTGACTATATAAACATAGAATGATTTTTTCCACCCTTCATCAATGTATTAAATAATCTCGTGAGGGAGTAGAGCACTATATTAAGGGAGATTTATAATGTTTTTTAATTCATGAACTCAGTATATATGAAGATGCTTCATACTATCTGCCTAAAAATTAGACTTTCTCAGAATCTCAAACTACTTGAAACAGAAGAAAAAGAAAAGAAATAATTAGAAAAGGAAATAGAAAAATAAAAAGTAAAACATCTCAATCTTGAACATGATGTTCATCACCTGCTCCTCTCTCACTAAGAGATGGTAGAATGGCTCAACGATATATACGAAGAGGTCAAGGATGGAAAAATCAAGTGACAAAAGAAAATGAAAAGTAAAGTGTTCAAATAAAGACACATGTAATACATATTGATTTCAATCCAATTCGGAAGAGGAATCATGTGTTATTGATAAAAAGTCATTGGTTGTATTATATTGGAATAATATAAAGAAAGCAACATGCCATAAAAAAACTGATTCAAATCTATTTACTATGGAGAGATCAAAGAAGTATGTGAAAAATATTACCCTTAATCCACTCTCCCAAAATGTTGCAGAATAGTTAGAGGTGAAAGCCTCTTTTCCTTTAAACCAAGATACCAAAGCCAACATCTTTGTACCTTCTATTAGTAAAACCACTAAAATCGATGTACTCTTTAATGATCCTTTTATAGATGAAATAGTGGAACTCTCTTTGACTAGTACTACAATTGTGTAAGTAAGATTATTAAGCAAGGTTTAACACTATAAAGTTAGACTAGAGGTGAAGCTTAGTAATTTGAATATCTATAAAATACAAAAAAATATATATAAATATGTAAAAACCAGGCATTGGCTTTGCTACTATATGTTCATTTGATGATAATGAATATTGCTTAATCATGTCAAATAATCTAGAGTCTGGTAGTATCTTTTTAGCGAACGTTAAAACACTTAATTAACTCTTTTTATTAACTTCAAATGATCTAGATGACTCTCAAGTTAGGGATGCACCATCAAAACTTGAAGAGAAAAATAAATCTATAATTGATGATTTAAAAGAAATAAATATGGAAAGTAAAGAAAACCCTCATCCAATTTTCATAAGCTCCTTAGTGAATGAGGATGAGGTAAATAAAATGATAGAATTATTGATAGAATTCAAAGATAGATTCTTTTGGAGTTATGAAGAATGCCTGGATTATCTCTAATCATAGAAATTCATAAGCTAGAAATTCAATCAAAAATAATTATGGCTAAATAAACCCCTGAAAGGATGTGACTAGATATCAAATAATAAGTAATATAAAAAAGTTAAAAAGTTAATTGATGCAAGATTTATGAGGGAGGAGGAATTTCCAACCTAGTTATCTAACACTATTCTAGTTAAGAAGAAGGATGGTCAAATTTGTGTCTGCATTGATTTTAAAGATTTGAATAAATCTTATCCTAAACATATGTTTTACTTCCTATACTGAAACTTATGGTCGTTATTCCTTCCTCTCATACAATATTTTCCTTTATGGATGGCTCTTCTGGATATAATTTGTAAATGGCTCCTGAGGATGAAAAGTATATAGCTTTTAGAATATCGATAGTAGTCTACCTTTATAAAGTTATTCCATTAGCATTAAAGAATGTTGGGGCAACATATCAATGAGTAATGATGATAATTTTTTAAAAACCTAATCCACCATCAAGTTGAATGTTATGTTGATAATCTAGTCATTAAAATTTTTGAAAGAGATGGCCAATTGTATGAGATAAGAGTCATTTTCCAAAGATCATGCTAGAATAACTTAAGAATGAATCCATTGAAATGTGCTTTTGGTGTCACTTCAAGAATGTTTTTAGGTTTTTTTGTCTAAAATCAAGGAATCAAAATAGACCAAAGTATAATAAAAACTATAATAGAAATGCCACTACCTAACATTCTTACTCAGTTAAGATCTTTCCAAGGTTGAGTAGCATACCTTAGAAGATTTATATAAAATCATTCAGGAAGATGTCATCCATTTGCAGCTTTATGCAAGAAGGATGCTCATTATAAGTGGGATAAAAATTGTTAGAAAGTAGTTGATAGTATAAAATAGTATTTAAAAAATCCTGTACTATTAGTTACTCCCATTTTAGGGATGCCATTTATTTAATATGCCATAACTTTAAGTGAATCTCTTGGCACTTTGTTAGCTCTGGTTAGTAAGGAAGGGAAAGAGAATGCACTTAATATTTGAGTACATGTTTACTTCTAACTTAAGTGAATTACCCACCGATAGAAAAATCTTACTTAGCCTTAATCATTGTTGCTCAAAAGTTAAGACTATATATGCTCTTTAATAAACTGAATATAATATTCAGAGTAAATTTGTTATAATATCTGATGACTCGTCCAATGTTGTTAGGAAGATTAGCTAGATGGTCAGCATAACTTGAAATCACATTCATTCTTTTATGAATAGTAAAAGGACAAGCAATGATAGATTTTCTAGGAGCTCATCTAGTACATGATGGTTATCAAATCAATAATGAGCTACTAGATGAATAAATCATGAATCTATAATCAAATAAGAAATCCACCTGGGAATTCTATTTTGATGATGTTTCTTCTATTCAATAAGAAACATCTCATCATATTTCCTTGGGAAAAGCTATAATCCATAGAGTATTTGTTACCCCAAAAAAGGGTGTAATGTATTTCTCTTACTATTTGTTAGAACCTTGTACGAACAATAAAGTTATGTTTGAGGCACTAATAGCCATGTTAGAATTAATGATTTTGAATGAAATTTCAGACATTAAAGTTTTTTGGAGATTCATAGCTAATGGTTAATCAGATTGCTGGTACTTACTAGGTACTAAAAGAAAATCTAGATCATTATCTTCAATACATTGTGCATCTTCTTGAATAAATTCTAAATGTGACAGCATACAAGATTATTTGTGGACATAATTCCACAACAAATGCTGTATCAAAATTAGCTAAAGCTATGGCTTGTCCAGAAGGAGATTCAATTTTAATAGAAGTGCAAGGTCATCAGGTTTTATCACTTATAGACCTTGAATATCTAAACAGAAAATCTCCCATCGAGGCAAAAATTATCTTAGTAGTCTCTTCATCAAATTTTTGAGAGAAAACAAGCTCTCTCATGACAAATCGATAGTTGATCAAATCAAAAGAAGGTCCTATCCTATACATTGATCATTCTATCAAATGTTGTTAAGGTGTTTAAGTAAATAAAAAGAATAACATATTATAGAAGAAGTACATGCAAGATTATGTGGCACACATCAATCAAGTCCAAAAATGGAATGAAAATGAAAAGAATGGGTTGTTATAGTCCATCCTTGATCGGTGACTTCTTGGTGTTGTTCTACATCAACCACCAAATATATTACACCCAATAGTTTTACCTAGCCTTTTGAAAGCCAAGGTATAGACATTATCAATCCAATTGATCTGCCATCCTCCAAAGATCATATGTTCATCTTAGTAGCTATAGATTACTTCTCAAAATGGGCAGAGGCAGTTCCCTAGAGAGAAGTCAAAGCTTATCATATTCTAAACTTTTTTAAAGACCATGTTGTATACAAATTTGGTTTTCATCGTCAAATCATATATGATAATGGTTCATCATTCATAAGCACTAAAATAAATAATTTTGCTGAACATGGTAACTTTAATTAGAGATACTCAAAAATCTATTACCCTCAAGGAAATGGATTAGTTAAGGCCTTCAACAAAATATTGGTCCAAATTCTAAAGAAAACATTGGATGATAACAAATGTCAATGGCATGAAAAGTTTGGAGAGGCTTTATGGGCCTATATAACCTTATATAAAATTCCTACTCAATCAACACCATTTACTCTGATATTTGGAGTAGAGGTTGATCCCTTTGGTGGTACATTCACATTCACTATGTATAGTTGTAAGCTATACGATCACTAAAGATGATAATGCAAAACTCAGGCTAGAAGAACTTGAAGCTTGAGAAGAGAAGCTTTTGTAGGCTCAATAGAACTTTGAGTTACATGAAGAAAAGATGATTCAAGCACAAGACAAGTTGGTTTGTTTCTAAGAAGGAATTTTGGTTTTAGTTCTGTGAAGATCCATTCTCACCTATAAAAAATAGGTGGTAAATTTGAACTGACTTAAGAATGTCCATTCGTGATACAAAAAGTATATCAAGGGTGATCATATTAGTTTCTTGATTGTAATGGAGATCATTTGATGTTACTTATAAATGGGAAATATCTCAAACATTATTAGGATGGATAGTTTTAAAAGAAAATTGTTAAAGTAAATAAAAATTTTCTTGCCATTATTTTTGTATAGTGCTTTAATATGTTGAAACTTTTAAAAGAAACTGGGTCCAAAGGATAAAACTGTGTCCAAAGTTTATACCAAATTTTAGAAGTTTTAGATTCCCTAGGTATCATTAAATTACATTCTTAAAGAAATTATACATATCCCTTTACTATATCCTTTCTTTTTGTATTATAATTACTTGATCATTCAAATTTTCTCATTTGAAAGTCACCTCTCTTTTGAATTCCATTTCCCTTAAAATAAGTTATTAGGTATAAGCCCATTTGCATGACATCCTATATACATTGTTAAACCTGCTGGTGGTGGAGCAAGCCTCTTGTGGCACTATCTTGGCATCATTTAACCAATTAGTTGTGGAGCGAGCCACTCATGGCGCCATCCTAGTGAAAGTTCGTTAGGGATGTTAGGCCTTATGAACTAGCCCAAGGCTAATTAAGAGAGAGAGAGAGAGGTGAATTGGTATTTTAAGAATCTTTACACCAAAGACAACAAACCAAAATCACCATAAAGAAATAAACGATGCTGAAATTAAATACAGAAGTAATAAAGGAAATAACACACGAGTTTTATAGTGGTTCGGTCGAACCTTGACCTACGTCCACTCCTTAGAAGCACCCTCCAAGTATTGCACTACAAAAGTGTCTCTCCTTTAGCTCCCACAACTAGGCGGAGAAGCCCTTACAAAATCACTTCCATCTTCCCAGGTGCGGCGGAGTCGCAGGGTCCTTTGACACCAAATAGATCTTCTTCTTTGGTGAACTTCCCTCAAGACAAGCCTTGAATCTGACAGTATTAAGGTGCAAGCCTGCTGGAGCAACCGTGTGGAATCCCCCTCCACACTCCCTTGAGTCCCCCCTCACAGGATCTTCTCCCTCTCAGACTTCACCCATTCCTTACTCCCTTTCAAGCTCTCTCTTTAAGTTTCCCCCAAAAGAACGAAGCTACAATGGCTGCCAAAGACACTTACCAAGTGTCATGTCATAGCTTAAATAGAAGATCTCAAAATGAGCTCATTAATGCAAGTTGCCAACTTTATTGTCCAGAACGATACTAATATCATCCTGTAAGATCAGTGCAAAATAAGCCCAATCAGCCGGGACGATTTAAGATGATCAGAAAAAATTTGTTCATATCGTCCATGGCAATAATATATTGTCTTGGATGATCAGTACAAATCGTGGAATATCATCCTTATTATTGCTCTGAAAAAGAGCTGTCTGAAGTCCAATCATCCAACGTATCGGCCCGTACGATCCTGTGATCATCCAGGACGATTTGATCGTCCAATCAAGTCATAATTGGTTTCCTTAAATGCCAGATTAATTTAGGAAAAATTATTCTGGATCGTCCTAGATGATATTTTATAGTCCTGGATGATCCCCTGGACGATGTCCAAACATAAGTAATTCCTAAATAGATATGGCGGCAGATTCTTTCTATTTTGAGCCTATCATTCTGGCCGATACAAAATTGTCCAGGATGATGTTTTTGCATAATAACGGCTGCTTTAATGAGGATGCCCTAATCAGGGTTTCTGCTTTTAAACCAATCATCTAGGATGATATAAATATCATTCCGGACGATGTTACCAAAAATAGTAAACTTTAGGGAACAGTCAGAGAATCTTCCAAGTTACAAAGCACCTGGAGCTACACTACATATAATAGACTCAAGTAAGGAAAAGGCGTACAAATTGACTCAGGCTTAGTCTACCCAATCTTGAGCTGGTTCCAAATTAAAGTCTGATCTTGTGGAGCAACAATATCAGTAAATAAAGCAGTCGTAGAGAAATAAGAGTATTTGCAATAAGAGTGTTTGCTATCATCAAAATCATAATCCATGAAAACAGATTCGTAATAATCTCTCCCTTTTTTATGATGACAAATATTGCAATTTTGAATTTGCAAAGATGAAAACATTTTCTCCTAATCTCCCCCTTACTATAATAAAACTTTAAAAATATGGGAGATAAAAAAAAATTTGTTGTTACTATTTTTTTGAAAGAAAAAGATAACAACATACAAATTTAACAGTACTTTCTCCCTCTTTGACATTATCAAAAAGAGAAGGGGCACAAGCAAAATGATTAAAAGACAAAATGATCTCTGATCTAGTGAATAAAACAAATATTCTTAAAATAAGAAAGTTACCTCTTGGTTTTAATCAAAAACTTAGTAGAATTGTATTGACAACACATAGCCCAAAAAAGGTTAGAAATTCAGAATTTGATAATCCAAACTCAAGTTCTTTAAAAAAGGCTCAAAAACATTTTAATTCAATATCTAAATCAAGGAATAAATTAGAAAAAAAACACTAATTTTTCAAAATACCTTTCATAAAATATATCTAATAGAAGATTAATGCATGAATTGTTGAATCAGGAATCATGTTTTTTAAAATCAAGTATCGAAAGTATCAAGGGTTTTCTTTAGCTTTTAAGAAGTACAAGAATGTTAAGCATTAAATTTTGTGGGCTCATTTTATGTCTCTTGTCAATTTGAATGGCGCTCTTTGCGTATCTTTTGATTTTTGATACACTTTTGTGTATATTTTTCAATTTGGCGTCTTTACGCATTTTTTATTTTTGGCATCATTGGCCTTTTTTTTGAATATGCTACCTTTCTGAAATCTTAAAAATAAAAGTAAACCCATCGTATTGACAAAGAGAATTCTTGATAAAGAAAATTATGAGTTAGATTCAACAACTTGCAAAAGATCCCTATGCGACAAATAAAATATAGGGAGATAAAAAATTTTAGTTTCAAAGACTAATTTAAAATATGAAAAAGATTTTAAATCAAAAGTAGAATAACCTCTTTTAGGAAATAGAGATTGAGAGTCAAAAACATGAGTTTTCTTCCTTTGACAGTTTTTAGAGATGTCAATCACAACTTACCAAAGATTTCAAGAAAAACAGGAAGTAGATTTTTCATTTTTAGAAAAGTGAATGTGTGTGTTGATCAGAGAAAAAATTTTACGAAAAAAAAATTAATGAATAAATAACGACAAAAACACAAAATAAAAATCGAAACAAAACAAGAAAATAACTAAAAATAAAATACAACACAAGCACACAAACAAGGCTTTCAACCATTATCTTTCTCCTGGTCCGATGTTTCAGAAACCAGGTCTGCCCAGGGGATTTTTTGCTTTTCATTATTTCCCCAGTTTATAATTTGCTTTGCTATACCCTTTTCTTTTGCAAGAAGAAATCTCAAATTAGGGCATTAATTTTTCATATGTCCAGGCTTCCTACATCGAAAATAAATAGCGTCAGAAGAAATATTAACATCCTTACCATTTTTACCTTTATTCATCTTTTGTTGATGCTTATGCTTTGGTGAGCTTTTTGATTTGCTTGACAAGTCGTTGCATTCGTCACCAACTAAGCTATCTTTTTTGTATCTTAGAACAATCGTTTCACCTACATCCATAAGTCTTTGACCCAAACTTTGCTCATAGGCAATGAGTGAGCCAATTAAATTATCAATAGAATATTTATTCAAATATTTTGATTCACAAATAGCAACTACTTTAGCATCAAACTTATCCAGTAGATAACGAAGAATTTTGTTAACTTTTTCAAAATTTGAAAATTCGTTTCCTAAAGCATGTAATGATGTCACAATTTGAATAAACCTAATATACATATCTAAGATTGTCTCATAAGATTTCATGGAAAACAGTTCATAATCATGCCTTAACCTATTCAACTTAGATTGCTTGATTTCACTAGTACCTTTGTATATGGTGTTTAGTTTATCCCAAACTTCCTTAACAGTAGTGCACGTGGATACTAACATAAAATCTTCAGAATTTAAAGCACAAAAAAAGCAATTTAATGATTTTGCATTCAATTAAGCATTGAGTTATTCTTCCCTGTTTCATTGATTAAAAGGAATATTATTTATAACACGTGATGGTATTGTATAACCAGTTAAAATCATATGCCATATACAAAAATTAATTGATTGCAAAAAAATAGACATGCAAATTTTTCAAAAATTAAATGTAATATTTTCAAGCAAAGATGGTCTAGTGATTAAATAATCTTCCGCAATATTATGATTTGAAAAATTAGCCATGGATCGAAATTTAAAAAGTTTTCAAACTCAGTTTTTATAAATCCTGCTCTAATACCACTTGATAGTTCGTTAGGGATGTTAGGCCCTATGAACTAGCCCAAGGCTAATTAAGAGAGAGAGGTGAATTGGTATTTTAAGAATCTTTAAACCAAATACAACAAACTAAAATCACCATAAAGAAATCAACGATGCGGAAATTAAATGCGAAATTAATAAAGAAAAGAAAACACCTGATTTATAGTGGTTCGGTCGAACCTTGACCTATGTCCACTCCTTGGAGGCACCCTCCAAGTATTGCACTACAAAAGTGTCTCTCCTTTAGCCCCTACAGTTAGGCGGAGAAGCCCTTACAAAATCACTTCCACCTTCCCCGGTGCGGCAGAGTCGTTGTGTCCTTTGACACCAAAGAGATCTTCTTCTTTGGTGAACTTCCCTCAAGACAAGCCTTGAATTCGATGGTATTAAGGTGCAAGCCTGCTGGAGCAACTGTGTGGAATTCCCCTCCACACTCCCTTGAGTCCCCCCTCACAGGATCTTCTCCCTCTCAGAATTCACCCGTTCCTCACTCCCTTTCAAGCTCTCTCTTCAAGTTCCCCCCAAAAGAATGAAGCTACAATGGCTGCGAAAGACACTTACCAAGTGTCATGTCATAGCTTTAATAGAAGAACTCAAAACAAGCTCATTAATGCAAGTTGCCAACTTTATCATCCAGGATGATACTAATATCGTTCTGTACGATCAGTGCAAAATAAGCCCAATTAGCCGGGACGATTTGAGATTATCAGAAGAAATTTTTCATATCGTCTAGGACGATAATATATCATCCTGGATAATCAATACAAATTGTGGAATATCATCATGATTATCTCCCTGAAAAAGAGCTGTCTAATGTCCAATCGTCCAACGTATCTTCCCGGACAATCGTGCTATCATCTAGGATGATTTGATCATCCAATAAAATTATAATTGCTTTGCTTAAATGCCAGATTAATTTAGGAAAAATTGTCCTGGATCATCTTGGATGATATTTTATAGTCCTGGATGATCCCCTGGACAATGTCCACAAATAAGTAATTCCTAAATAGATTTGGCGGTAGATTCTTTCTTTTTTGAGCCTATCGTCCTGGCTGATACAAAATCATCCAGGACGATGTTTTTTCATAATGACGGCTGCTTTAATGAGGATGCCTTAATCAGGGTTTCTGCTTTTGAACCAATCGTCCAGGACGATATAAATATCATCCCGGACAATGTTACCAAAAATAGTAAACTTTAGGGAACATTCTGAGAATCTTCCAAGTTACAAAGCATCAGGAGCCACACCACATACAATAGACTCAAGAAAGGGATAGGGGTACAAATTGACTCATACCTAGTCTACCCAATCTTGAGCTGGTTCCAAATTACAGTCTGATCTTGTGGACCTCCAATGTCAGTAAATAAGACAGTCATAGAGAAATAAGAGTATTTGTAATAAGAGTATTTGCTATCATCAAAATCGTAATACATGAAAATAGATTCGCAACACCTAGTATCATTGAACCTGCTAGTGGTAGAGCAAGCCCTTCATGGCACTACCCTAGTTTAAATCTAAATTTGATCCTCTAAGGTTTGGTGAGAGTCCCCACACTTAGGCTTCCTTTCTTTATGAATATATATTAGTGGTTGATTAAGCCCCTCGTGGCACCATCCTAACTAAATCTTAAATCCAAAACATTCTGAGTTTAGGTGTAAATTTCCTCATAAATTTTCCATTTCTTCGAAGTTGCCCTCTAGTTTATTTAGATATGTTTGATTGCCCTTATTTTGTTATCCATGCTCTTAGACTAGAAAGAAGACTTTAAGTCTTATTAAATTCATCTATTTGAGAGTCGTTATCCCATCTAGATTTATATTAACTTCTTTAGGAATCTATTTCTATTCGAATAAAAATATACTAATGGTGGAACAAGCCCCTAATGGCACCATCCTAGTTCAAACTCACATATTCCTATTTTGGTTTCATCTCCTTCCAGATCCTAATCATTGAAATCTTATCAGATTTTGTTGAAAACTTAGATCAAATCCAATAAATATAATTTAATTTTCAAGTTCATCACACTTGTTGGTGGGGGTTCATTTGTAGACCTCATTTTTCAATGAGGTCCATTCCATATACCAAACATTTATTCTTCATATATAAACCATTTAACTACACTTCAAACTTTAAAATCAAATTCATCAATGTGTTTTTACATGTTGACCTGATCATTGACCCTTAAAGTCATCACTTGATAGATACCCTTGATTGTATATGTTATGATCATAATAAATATAAAGTTCCTCCAATCATTGACCTTCATTAATCAATTCAAAACCCAAATTAAAATTAAATATTAAATTCTCTAGTTTACAGTCCCTATTGAAATTCAGTTGATTACCTGCTCAATCACTATGATCATTAATGATTATCCATGATCTAAGAATTTCAAACCATAAAATCCCCTATATCATTAACTAAATAAAATCCATTGATAAAAAAAATAAAAATAAAATCCATTGATGAAAATCATTTATAATTCAAATTTCCAAAATCCAATGTTAAAAAAAAAACCCAAAACCCTGTGGCAAATAACCTATTTTTAGAGAAATTTCCATCACCCTAAAACCTAGCCACATGACCTAGGAGTCATGCTTTATCACTTGTATATTTATTAGGCATGTCCGTAGGATCAACCAAATCAGTTTGAAGGCATTCCAAAATCCCTAATCCCTAAAACCTAAACCACTTCCATATGTTGTAAAACCTTTAAATATTTATGGCCATTACAACTAAATAATATATTATGATTTTGACCTTATAAGCCTCTGCAAACTCATTAATCATTATCATCATCACTAGAATGATGCATTAAACTAGCATTGAACCTTGTTTAACCAAGGTTGACCATAAGACCCTAAAACCCTAAATTAATAAAATTGAACCTTCCTTAAACCTCAACATGGCTTAGTTAAAACAAAAAAATGCAACCTCCTCGATCATATCTAAAATGTGATTTGGAGTGCATTGAACCCAATTTCAAGCCCTAGTCAACCTTAGTAGACCAAGTCAATCTAGGTTGACCATATTCTCTATTTATCCCTTTAAACTACATTACTTGCATGGAAACACAACAAAACCTTAGGACCACATCCAACAAACTATAAACATCATTTATATTGCATTAAACTAAGTTTCAACTATTGGTCCTACCTGGTTGACCAAGTTAACCTAGGTTAACCAAATTCCTTTTTAACCCTTAAATATATATTTTGCACCAAATAACCCCACCAACCATGGAATGACTTCCAACTTATCCAAAATATCATTTGGATTAAGTTGTCCCATTATCAACCCTTTATCAAACCTAGTTAACCAAGTCAACAATAGTTGACCAAAACACACCATACACATTTAAAAAAATTAAAACAATTTTAACCATACCATTGAACCATACTATAAGGGACATCTCCATGGTTCCCCATGAGTCATCCAAAAAAGTTTGAACTCATGGCCTAGTTAATTTACCTATTTGGGTTGAACCATGTAGACCAAAAGAGGTTTTTGTGAGCTAAAACCCAACCCATATAAAATTAAATTTTCTATATGGTTGTAATAGGGGTATATTGACACAATGCACGTTACCCATGCGTCCCAACCCATGGTTTGACCTAGGTCAACCATTTTAGTTGAACTAAGCCACCACAAACCCACTTTCTTGTGCCCATTATTCATACAACCCAAATTAGGCCTAACTAATGGCTTGGATAAAATCTAAAACCTTCCCCCTATAGCTCATGTTAGGCTCATGCCACCACAACCATTGATGTGGCAAGATTCCCTAAAACAACCTCTTCAATGTTTGGTTTAACCATAACTCCCTCAAAAACCAACCATATGATTTCAAACTCTCCAGAACCTTCCCTTAAATCTTATTGTTCAGTCTCTAATTGAAATGAGTATTGACTTTATCTTAAGTGGCAAGATCCAAGACCTCCATCATATTTTCTCTCTCCTTTTAATACCCCCTCTTCCCTTGGGTTGAAGGTTGATAACATTAATTTCCTAGTATCCTAGCAATCCCCCAGCTCCTCCATAGCATCCATCTTCCTTCCTTAGTCCAAGAAAATCCAAAATCATTAAGAGAGAGAAAACATGAGAGAGAACGAATAATTCCAACATAACTTTTGATGTAATGTAAATCAACTCCTAGAGCCTTCTAAGAAGTTGAAGAGAGTCTCTCGAGGAATCCATAGAGTCTAAGATAAATTCATTTATCGGTTAGTAAGTTATAACCATTTAAAGTTTTAACTTCAAATTAAAAATACCTAAAGATCTCTCTTCACGGAGACTCCAAACTCAAGGGATTAAATGTCTAGGGTACCATGATCCTCTATTTCAAATTTTATTAAATTAGATTGGTTGGATAAAAAGTTTTGTGCATTTGAATGTAAGTAAAATTTGAACTAAATTTAATTGTATAATCTTAGCCATTCAGTCAATCGATTGGATGGACTAGATCCAAAATAGCATGTGTTTGATCTTCCTGAGATTCAAATAAGTACACTTTTGAACTACATTAGGTGATGTCACTATCCATATTGTCAATTTAATATGTGGTTGATTTGGTAAACAAATTATAGAGCGATAAAGTTAAGTGCTCCACAAACCGTGCGACATGTGTCTCATATAATGATAGCCTCCGCCATCAGGTACCAATCATTACCAATGTGGTACTATTTGAATATTCAATTTAATTGAATTAAGAAATTAAATGCCTAGAATTTTGACACTTTATAAAAAAATTAAATCAACTCCAAATTGAGTTATCTCGAGCTCATTGAAAAGGGCCTTAGCCCAATGTTTTCTTAAAAATATTTCCAAAGTACTTTGAATAATATATCTTGAGAAAATTAGAGATGAAGGTTTTCCTATTTTCTTGATTTTCAGAAGATCCAATGGTCCAATTAAGATCAATTTTATAGGGTTGATAGTTGATCATGTTAGTCACCTTTTGTAATTTTCTTGAGTCATAGAGATCTTTCGCTTTTTGTGATATAAATTTCCAAAGTCATGTGTCCATTTTGGACCACAACTTCAAAAAATCATAACTCTTAAAGAATTTAGAATTTTCTTACAATCCTTCTTTGGTGTATTTATATTCATGCAAGGGTTAGCAAGCCACTAATTTCACCCAGATCTAGTAAGTAAAACTTCTAAAATAAATTAGTAAAGCTATATATACATTTAACTTTGATAATTGATTTCAAAACCTAGGGAGACTTTAATGATCCAAAATTTAGTGGGCTTGAAGCACATGTATTCATTTACCAATATTTTAAATTTTACTATATTTGGAGGTCATTCGATATTTCATTTAGTGAACCAAAGATACATGCACATAATAAACCTAGGATCTTAGAAAATTTGTAATAAATATAAAAATTTCATTAATATATCAAAATGCTCAGAATTAAAATCTTAATAGAGGAAAAATAAAAGTACCTTAAAATGCACCAAAAATAAAAAATGTTTTAATAATTAAATAAATCTAAGAATTGGTTAAAATAAATAATTAAAAATATTAAAAATAACAAATAAATTTTAAATATTTGAAATCATTCCTAGGAAACCATTCTTGAAATTTGGGGAAAATTTGCATAGCTTTTGATTTGATTTGATACAAAAATAAGAAAAACACCAAAATTAAATAATTAAATAAATCTATTAAATCAACAAATGTCAATGATTCATAACTAATTATAGAAAAATTTTAATTCAACAAACTCAAAGGCATTGGACTCATCTTTGGGTCTAGTATTTAGAAAAAATATAAAATTAAAAAAATCCATTATAAATCAAAAGTTCAATATTTGGGTCAACTTAGTACATAAAATGCATCAAACTTTAAATATTCATAACTAATTACAAAAAATGTTAATTTAGAAAATTCAAGGTTTTTTTACACATCTTTGGGTCTAGTATTTAAGAAAAATATTAACACTCCAAATTCACTATAAATTTATAAAATGCAATAAACTTGTAAAATTTATAACTATTTGTAAAATTATCCAAATTAAGCAAACTAAGAGGCATTGAATTCATAATTATAACAAATATTTATGAAATTATAAAAATTCTAGAAACTACTATAAATTAAAAAGTCAAAAACTAGACCCCACATTAAATGAATTAAAATATTAAATAAAATATGAAAAATTAATAAATCATCAAATTTTTTGCAAATAATCAAATTTATGAATTAAATCATATTGAAAAATAAATAATCAACACACTTTCAAGATAGTTTTCAGGCTGGACTATCTCAAGTTATAGGGCTCTGTGTCCTAAGGTAGTCTTAATCCTCATGGCCGTTATGACAACACCATGAATTTATTTCATAGAATAAATATTAATTTGAAATCTTAATAAATCAATAATTAATAAACTAATTAATTAAAAATAATTAGACTTTATATATTTCATACATTTGTGCTTGATTCGTTGTAGGAGAGCAAAGGTTTATTAAATTGGAAGATTAAAGAAACAAAATAGTTAATTAAATTTAAAAACTCTATTTTTCCATCTACCCCAATTTTGAAGGACTAAAATTACAAATATGAGCCTATAATTTGTTAATCATTAGATTTTGACACTTAGAAGTTGTTCGATGTTATGTTCTATAAAATCTAGAATCAATAATTAAAATAATTAAAATCCTCTTTAAAATAAAATTTAAAATATCTAATTCTTTAAACCCTTAAATTTAATCAACACTTTAAAGTCTTTAAAAAAAAAACAAATTCAATTATAGATACTTTTAAACTAATAAAACCTTGGACTTATCAAAGCCATATAGCCTATATAACACACTTAAATGATTTGTCAAGACAACTAACTCTAGTCTAGGCTAGGTCAATGATTTGATTTAGTTTACTTGGAGTGCCTTGCATAGAGGATACTCATGTTTATGTTTTTACTTTATGTGCTATGACTGTAATATTTATATTTCTATTAGTGCACTAGAGATCGGAGTGTCAAATTCATAGACGTGTGTGTGTGTGTGTGTATATATATATATATATAAATAGTCACTCTTCACCATTTCATATGTGCTTTTTTATAATTATTCTCTTTTGTATTTCGGCAAAAGTGGAATGTACTTAGGAAATGATATAAAGACAAATATAAAAGCAATAATGTAAATATTTTAGATCTTTGTATAGCTAGATTGAGTTGTATAGTATCAAGAGTTCTAAAAGATTGAAAATAATTATTTATATTTACATATATAGGTTCCAAAAGAAAATGATTCTTCTTCTTTTGAAGATCATTATCTTTTAGAATACTACAGAAGATTTAACATAAAAAAGAATGAAGACCACAATAAGCAATCATATTCAAATCTAAACTTGTATTGGAGTAGAAATATAAGCTTGTTGGTGGAGCTTGGCCACCTTTTTTTATAATACACATTGGGTTATGAAAGTTTGTGACGGTTGTTAAACCCTAAAGAATAAGCTTGAGGCTAACCAAGAGGGGGGTGAATTGGTAGTTTTTAAAAAATCTTAAACAAAATAATTTTTTGACCTTTATAGATATTTTAAAATAAGACAATACACTTGATGTGGAAGAAAAATAATTTCACGATAACAGCATAATTAGAGTTTTCAATCATAGAATAAATTATAGAAAAGTGCAAAAATAAAATGCATAAAAAGTAATAAGAAAGAATACACCGAATTATATAGTAGTTCTTTCAAATATGACCTACATATAGTCCCCAAAAACCTCCTTTATAGGCATTGCACTAATTAGTTAGTGTCTCTCCTTTTGCCCCTTTAGTAAGGCGGAGAAACCCTTATAGATGTTGTTTAACCTCCCTGGTGTGGCAGAGAACCTTTCTTTCTATTTTCATCCTCCTGGTGATGGTCAAACAACTCTATTTGTTCCCTCTTGGTGATGGTAAGAGAACCACCACTCTATTTTCACCCTCCTTGTGATGGTCAGAGAACCACAACTCTATTTTCACCCTCCTCGTGATGGTCAGAGAACAACAACTCTATTTCACCCTCTTGATGATGGTCTGAGTACCACAATCTTTGCTAAAGAACTCCTTCTCTAGAGCCATGAAGAATCTAGGTAGATGCTTATAGATACTAGGCAAAATTCTTGCTTGGAGCAACCTTGTCAATCCCCTCACAACTTCTCCCTCACAAAATCTCCCTCTCTTCTCTCATAAAGCTATCCTTTTTCTCTCCCTTATGGCCCCCCCTTCTGAAGTCTCAATAGGCAAAGATCCTCTATTAGGCGTATTAGAAAATCTTAAGTAGTGGGCTTCAATAAACCCTAAAAATGAAGAGATCTGCCTTTTATTTGTACAGTACGATCTGTTCAATTCAAACTCATCCAACAAGATCATTCAGACAAAATGTTTAACTTTTATTAAAAATTATATGGTATGATTCAAATATCATATG
The DNA here is from genome assembly GCA_022539455.1 of Dendrobium nobile. Lineage (NCBI taxonomy): Eukaryota > Viridiplantae > Streptophyta > Magnoliopsida > Asparagales > Orchidaceae > Dendrobium > Dendrobium nobile. The sequence goes on along the minus strand of CM039718.1, from coordinate 14,719,479 downwards.
GTAAGATTCAAATATCATACAGTACGATCTATAGAAATTCCTTCTATTCGTTTGGGATGATCCTTGGGATGACCAACTTTTTATACGGACAATCGTCCAGCACTGTGGATATTGTGTGGTACGATCAGTACAAAAATTATTGATTTTATTTAGTATGATCCATGGGATGACCAATTTCATATATGGGAAATTGTATAGTACGAACTAATTTATGCAGTATGATCAATTATAATAATTATCCATTATTAGATTGCTTGATATTACATGATTAATTAAGAAATATTTTAATTAGGGCATACAGTACAATCCAAATCATACTGTACAATCAGTACAAAATTAGTATCTTTCTTAACCTTGGTGGCTATGGTTTTGACAGAGCATAACAGTTCATACAATATGAATTAAAATCATACGATACAAAATACTTCATACAATACTTAAAAAAATAACTCTCTCAAAAACTATTTTATCTCTTCCCTTGTGTGTCTGTTAGGTTACTCAACAATGTTATCTACCGAATTACATGATATCATCAAGAAAAGAGAAAATATAGAATAAAATAAAAACTGATTGTAACCCTAGTCTTCCCAATCTTGAGTTGATCAGAATTGTAAGTGAATGATGGACTGATTTTTTGAAATGTTAGCATGCACAAACACAAAATAAAATATCACAGAAAAAAGAAAAAGCAGTAACAAACATAATAATGTTTATTATCATCAAAATTATAGTGCTTGAATATGGTTTGCAATAATCTCCCCCTTTTTGATGATGACAAACATTATTGTTTTTTTATTTTCAAAAAAATTGCTTTCCTTTTAACTCCCCCATAGATGATAATAAACTGTTAGAAAAGGGGGTGTAAAAACTTTTTTTTAAAACAAACAACGCTAACAACAACAAATAATAAAATAAAACTCCAATAATAATAACAAACAACAAAATACTACTCTCCTTTTCTTGACTTCATAAAAAGAGGGTAAACATAAGGAAGAAGAACATAAAATAGAAACAAAAAATGTATACAACAAATAGACTCAAAATGACTAAGAACTCAAGAAGGTGAGAACTCTCCTAGACATTTTTAGGATATAATAAACTTACTCTACAAACAAAAAAGATAAATAAGATAAGTGTTGACTTTATTGCAACTAAGGATTTGAATTCTAGAGTTTTCACACCCAACTTAACATCATCACAGGCTAATAAACTTTGTTTATACAAAAAAATTAATTCAAAAATTACAACTAGATAGGTAAACATAAACTTTTCAAATTGCTAGCATGAAATATATTGAATAGAATATTAATTTAAAAGTGATAATGAAGAACCGAGATTTTCCAAGATCAAGTATAAACCATATTCTGAAACACAGGAATTTTCTAAGATTTAAAGATTTATCATAAAGAGAAGCTAATTAAGTTGGACTTATTTTTTGACTCTTTTATCAGCTTTTGGCGTACATTGTGCATTTTTTTATACACTTAGTGCATCTTTTTATTTTTGGCATCATTGAGCATCTTTTGATTTTGGTCTCATTTTATGTCTCTTTTGAATTTTTTGTAAACTGCTTCCTTTCTAAATCTTTAGGAATCTCAGTTGTAAAGATTATCTTCCAAATAGAAGAGATGAGTAACTCACTCTTTTATATAAGGAGGAATAATCTACAAAGCAAACTTGGTATTTCTAATAAGAATAAATAGCTTGATTTATAAAAAATAATGAGCTCATTTATCAAATTACAAAAATACTCATTATATAAAAAATGTAGTAGAGTGAAAGTGTTTTAATTTCAACCATCTCAACTCCAATTCGATTTAGATTTCAAGTTCATTCAAGGAATTATCATGCAAAGAAAAAATGAAGGGATATAAAATTTTTCTAAAATTTGTTTGTCCTTCGAGCTTTAATAATGCCAACAATTACTTTTTAAACTTTTAAGTCAAAATAGAAGTATGTTTATTAAAATAGTAAAGAGCCTTGAAGAGAGATTATTCTTATAGTACGTTCCAAGTCATATAGTTTGAATTCATTTATATAGTACAATCCAAGGCGTACATTACGAGTTCAATTGTACAATATGATCCAAATTGTATAGTACAAATAACAATATCACTTTTTTCTTTCATTATAGATTTCACAAGTAAAAAGCTTACAAACGAGATCTAAGAACACAAAACCAACTAGAGAGAAAAAGTACCACTTAAGAGAGAAGAAATAAGCACAAGGAAATATAAAGATTTTTTTAATTTAGTGGAATAATATAAAAGAAATGGAAATAAAAAGTGCAATACATACACAAAACAAAAAACCACTAAATAAAAATAGAGACATAAAAGTAAAAGTACAACATGAATAAACTAGTACAGAGATGGATCTCAATTAGAAGGTGGCTGTGGAGGTGGTTGGAAGAACTGACTAAAGCTGTCATACTATTGTTGGATGTTGGTAAATTGTTGTTGGATGATCCCAAATTGCTCTATGAACCAACCCATATCATTATCTTATTGGGTTTATTGTTGATCCAGGTGAGTCTTAAGATGATTAAATCTCTGAATCAACTCCTCATATTGGTTGTGGTGAGGAGGTGGTGCAGGTGCAGGATTAGGTACGAGGGTATCTTCTCCTTCTTCATCAAAGAGAGGATCTTCAAGCTCCTGATCCCTATGCAATAGCATCCGAAAGGAGGCATCTGAAAAGAAGATTAGAGTGTGATCAAGAGGAGCAAGATAAGTAATGATGTACTTTCTATACAGGATATATCCAATCACATGTTTTAGGGTGATAGATGGCTTTTTCCTAGTGGTGTGAAGTGAAATGGAAGTGAGGTTTTGGATATAGTGAATTAGCATTTGAGCTTCATCCATTTGAGTGTTTAATATGATGAAGTAGGTGATAATTGATAATTTGGGAGTCATATTTATCCAATCTCTAGCTTTAGGGATAATAGATATTCTCAGAATGTGTTGGATAACCCTGGCATTTTTATTTAGACTTTGTACTAAGGGTTGGTGGAAATTTAGAGCAACATTTCTAAGCAAAAGGTTTATAGCACTCCAGTCAAATTTATATCTGGATGATATGGAAAGAGGTCTATTTCCCTGGGTGTTTTGTTGAAGGTGAATTCCTATATCCTCCTTGGTGATTTCTACATTTTGATAGCACACTCAGGAAGACATAACTGCAACATCCCCACTAATCCTAAGGGTTGCAAGAAAATGATAAAGGATTTCAGAATGGAAGGGATGAGCCAAGGTTAGAAGAATTTGAAGTGTAGAAGAGTTGAAGAGGTTGATTACTAGGAAGCTAAGAACCTATTGATTCAAAAGCCTGGAAGGTGTGATCTTGGCTTCCTTATATCTTCTATAGGCAGCTTCATCAGAAGCTTTTAGGAAATGATTATCTGTAGGGTTCCAAGAGGAGGACGCCCCATGGGTTTGTTGACTATGTTTTCCACTGGCCATTGCAATGATTTGAATGAAAGAAGAGAGGATTTGAAGAGTAATGTGAAAAAAAAAAAAAAAAATTCAATGAGGTTGGCTGTTTAAATAGAAAATGAACATATCCTACTGTATGATCGTGAGATCATATGGAAAGATTATATGTAATTATTTTGGCAGATGATCAGTCAACAAGTTGTGTCTGATCATACATTACAATCATACTTCATATGAGATGATTTTAGAGATGGATATAATCTCAAGGAGTCAGCCTGTACTACCTTTGACAAAAATTTGTGTAATGTAAGAATCGATGTTTGTACAATACAATCATAATAAATATCATACCAAATTGAATTCAATTCATCCCAAATAGAGTTGATACATGGATTGTACACTACAAAAAGGTGTTCATACCGTACGATGGTCAATGATATAAATAATATGGATAATTCATCAAGTTAAGGGTAGAGATCAAAGTAGTACTATGAAGATCATACAGTACAAATGCAGTTTGTACAATACAAATTGAAAAAAAAAGGGTTTTGCAATAAAGATAGTGAGGTTTAGTAAGGTGATTTATGTAAATACCAAGATACAATCATAAATAACGAGAACAACCAAACCAAAAGAATAAAAATATGAAAAAAATAAAATCACAAAAATCATAAGACAAAAACATAAACATTGAAAAGTTTATAAATGGCTGGTTTTAAGTGATAGGAATTAAATATAAAGCCCAAAAACCAAATGCTCCCACAAGGTCTTTTGTGAGGGCCCTCAAATCCAAAGATCATGGAAGAATAATTTTGGGAGCCCAAGTGAGTTTGGGTTCCTTCTTGAATTTGGATAAACCATCAGAATGCATGCCATGCTGTGTTTAATGCAGCTTTGATCTCCATACTAAGTGTGTTCTATGATAAATGGTTCAAGTGTGGCTAATAGGTCCGAACATGCCACATAAATAACATCTACCATTAGAATCTTATTCCTAGGTTTATGAGATGCATGACATTATGAGTGCTTATAAACAGGTTTATTTTGAAAAGCCTTTACTTTTTCTAACAACATTTCATTATCATTTTTAAGAGCAGATATTTTAATTTTTAAAGAGTGCTCACTAAGATCTAAAATGTTAACACATATTTTTAACTCTTTAAATGAATTTTATAAATAAAGATGCAATGCTTTCAATGACTCATATATTTTAGATAAAGTAGAATATTTTGTATTCAATTCATCAAACACGTCTAGCAAAGCCATATGATTCTTATCAACATCAAAACCATCTTTACTAAGAATTTTATTTTCTTTTTGTAGAACTAAGAATTCAGTTTTTAAGCTAGTGTGCTTCTTTTTCAATTTCCTATAAGAATCATGAATCTATTCTGACAATAACCAGTTTTTAAGCTTTGAAACTTTTATAATTCTTACCTTTACTCCATTATTGATGATTATTTTACTTTCCCTTAGAAAGCTTCTAAATTGTTGAATCATCAGTGCGATTTCTTTGTCTCCTCCATTAGAGGAACTATCTTAATCACTAGCCTTTAAGGCTATCATTTTCTCTTTCTTACTTTCTCCATAATCAGATTTCCTTTAGCTTATTCTTTGTTCATAGGCAATTAGAGATCCAAGTAAGTTGTCAATATAATAAATATTTAAATCCTTGGATTATGAAATTGCAGTTATTCTGGCATCATATGAAATAGGTAAACATCGTAAGATCTTATTGACTTTTTCAAAATTTGATAGTTATCTACCTAAAGCTTGCAGTGATGTGATCATTTGTGTGAACCTAATATACATTTCAGATATGGTTTCACTAAGTTTCATGTGAAAGAGTTTATAATCATGGAGCAGAATATTTAGCCTAAATTTTTTCACTTCATTTGTTCCTTCGTAGGTTATGCAAACTCTATCCAAAATTTCTTTTCTAGTTGTGCAAGTAAATACACACATGTAATCATCGGATTTCAAAGCACAGAAAAATAGTTTAAACATTTAGTATTTAGTTGGGCTAAATTTTTATCATCAATAGTCTATTAAAAAAAAAGAATTTTAATTTTCATGCCATTAACAAGTTTGAAAGGTGTAGAATATCCTTCCTTAACTAATATCCACATGAAATAATTAATTGATTGTAAAAAGGTGGACATACAAGTTTTCCAAAAATAAAAAAGAGATGGTCTTGTGATTGAATATCCCTCCGCAATGTTTTTATTATCAAAATTAGCCATGGATCTTAATTCAAAAGTTTTTTTAAAACTTATTCTTATGAATCTTGCTCTGATACCATTTGAAAGTTCATGAGGGTTGTTAAATCCTAATGAATAAGCTCGATGCTAAACAAGAGGAGGGTGAATTAGTAGTTTTATAAAAATCTTAAACTAAAAAAAGCTTTTTGTCCTTTTTTAAATATTTTAAAACAAAACAATAACCCTTGATACAGAAGAAAAATAATTTCATGATAAGAACACAATTAGAGTTTTTAATCACAAAATAAATTACAGAAAAGTACAAAAATAAAATGCAAAAAGGTAATAAAAAAGAACACACCAAATTTTAAAGTGGTTCATTCAAATCTGATCTACATATACTACCCAAAAATATCTTTTCCATGTATTGCACTAATCATCTAATGTCTCTCCTTTTGCCCCCACAGCAAGGCGGAGAAGCCCTTATAGGCACTATTTCACGTCCCTGGTGCGATAGAGAATCATGACTCTTTTATAGGTAGAGAACTTGAACTCTATTTTCACCTTTGTGGTGATGGTCAGAGAACCACAACTCTATTTTCACCCTCCTGGTTATTGTCATAGAACCAAAACTCTATTATCATCCTTTAGTGATGGTTAGAGAACCACGATCTTTGCTAAAGAACTACTCCTCTGGAGCCACGGAGAATCTAGGTAGACTCTTATAGGTAATAGGCAAGATTCTTACTTGGAGCAACCTTATGAATCCCCTCATAACTTCTCCCTCACAAAATATCTCTCTTTTCTCACAAACATTTTTCTCTCCCTCAAGGCTCTCTCTTTTAAAGTCTCAACAATTAAAGATCTTCTAATAGCAATAATAGAAAACCTTAATTAGTGGGCTTAAAAAAACCCTAAATATCAAGAGATTCATATTCTATTCGTACAATATGATACACATATCATACTGAATGATGAGTTCAATTGAGGCTTATCTAACAAGATTGTTTAGACAAACTATTTAACTTTTATAAGAAATCATACAATACGATTCAAATATCATACGATGCGATCTGTAGAAATTCCTTCTATTTGTTTGGGATAATCCTTGGGACAGCCAACTTCTTACATGGGTGATCGTCCAACACTGTGGACATCGTATGATATGATCAGTACAAAAATCATGGATTTTATCTGGTGTGATCCATGGGATGTCCAATTTCATACATGGGTAATCATACAATATGAACTAGCTTGTATAATATGACCAACCATAATAATTGTCTATAATTTTATTATGTGATATCAAGGGATTAATTAAGAAATATTTTTATTAGGGCGTATAGTATGATCCAAATCGTATTGTATAATCAATACAAAATTAGTATCTTTCTCAACATATGCCGCTAAGGTTTTGATAGAGCACAACAGTTCGTACAATTTAGCTTGGCTCAGAAGGACTCATGGGTACTTGCAGAGAAGCTGGAGACACCTGATGTCTGCCCCTCGTATGCATAGGCTTACAAGCCTAAATTGTAAACACAGTCGTGTTGCATTCTTTTTATGGCTTACGACCAAGTGCGGTAGTCAGAATATTCTACTGATCCACCAGAAGAACCTTCACCTATTGTAGCCTAGCTCTCTAGAAGTTATGTATACCCCTATGAAAGTTAATAAAAATTTAAGAAATTTATGCATGACATAAAAAATATTAAACTTTTATACTTACGTAGGCTCTCCTCACTTGTTCATCAATCCATTGTTGTTCCTTCTATCGCTTGTAGGTATGGCTATAGAATTCAATAGGATTAATTCTCTACCAAGCATCTATTTCTATAATAGGCTTATATTAGTATTCATATTAAAGTAAATTATTAATATTTTCCTTACCAAATGTCATTTATGCTCAACATATGGAACTGAACCCTCAATATGAAGTAAATTATCTATGCCCCCAATATCAGAAGCTCTAATCTACCTATTATGGTCCCTCCTCCTAGTATACACTAGGTTAATCCAAGCACTGTTCAATTCAGCCCATACACTTTCTTACCAATCCAAAGTGGTTGCTTGCCTGACTTTCTAATGTCTGTAAACATGTCTTGCATGCGAGTTTACCCACGCTTCTCAAAATTCTTTTAGATTTATCATTGTGCGGGGCAGCCAACAAAAATCTTTTTACATATAAAAACATATAATATATAACATATATATTTATTAGCTTAAGTAAAAAATGATATAATACAAAATAAATTTATATAATAATTAACCTTAAATTCTTTAAACCACATGTCACGTGTGTCTTTCGGGACTTTCTTCCTAGAAACATAAGGAGCATCATACCTACTCCATATTATGTTTCATATTTTATGCCTCGGTTGTTTCGACGAATGAACCTGCAAGCATATGCTCCACTAATCTTATCTTCCATTAGAGCTACTCCTTCTAATCTTATGTTCCATTGGAGCTACTCCAAACTTTCACATATATAATCATTTCATATCTTATTTATAAGGGTAATTCCACTACTCATCAACTTGAGCATCCTCATCTTTGCAACACTTAACTTAAAATTATGCTTATCTTTTAATGGCCAATAGTCTACGTTATAAATCATTACAAGTCTAACCAACATCTTATATAATTTTCGCTTTAATTTGAAGGGGACTTTTCTATCAAGCAAGAAGGCCCATTGCATTTCTGCACTTCAACAATCCAACTTGAATTTTACTAATAATATCCCTATCTATTTCATCATAAATAGATCAAAGATACTAAAGACATATACATTTATAAATGAATTCATTGCCCAAAGTCACAATCCCTCAACTAGGTCTATTACTACTAAAATTATATTTCATATATTAAGTTTTAGATCTACTTATGTGAAAACATTTAGACTCTAATTTTGACCTACATAATTCAAGTTTACCTTTAACTCCCTCTCTAGTATTATCAACTAGAAGAATATCAATAGCAAAAAGCATACACCAAGGTACATTCTTTTGCAAATGTCTAGTGAGAAAATCCATAACTAAAGAAAAAGGATAATAAATAGATACATAAAATCCCTCTCTAAACTCATCAACAAGAAGAATATCTTGAACAAAAATTAATGGAGGCGGCGAATGTACTTTTTGTAACGCACAAAACTAACACTACAAGAAAATCATCCATTTTCGGCAGCCTTTTCCAACGGAAATTGAGCCTTTTTTGTGGTTTTGTAGTTTTTCGGCGGTAAAAACGACGCTGGAAAATAAATTTCAGCAGCTTTTTCTGGCGGTAAATTATTCCGATGGCTTCCGGTGGTCTTAAATCGCCGGTCAAATTGAAAAAAAATAAAAAAATCCTAGCGTGCCACCTACCCCACCGCAAACGCCACCGCCACCGCGCTGCCGGTGCCACACCAGCGCCCCCGCGCTCCCGCTCCTAGGCTGCCGGTGATGCGCTCCTGCTCTCGCCCCTGCACTGCCGCTCACATGCGTGCACCCACGTCTGCCATGAGGTTTGAACAACGGTAAGTTGGGAAGAAATTCCGACAACCGACTGAATTGCTAAATATGTAAATATGTCTTGATTGTCAATATTTTTGATTTAAACTATATTCTGACCATAAATTAATAAATTTTTAATTATAAAAAAATGAAACTAATTAATTTAAAATAAAAAATAATATTTAATCTAAAATAAAAATTAACTAACTAATTAATTTTAAAATGAATATTAATTAAATAGTTAATATAACTTTTAATAATTATTTGTTAAATCATTTAAATAGTGTAAAATTTATTCTTTTTTTTTAATTTTAAGGGCCGCTGGAAAATTCAGCAAGAAATTAGTGATTTTCCTATAGTGTAAGGCTCAGACCTTTGATAACGCAAAGAATGGAGGCTGCAATTGTTGGCAACCAACTGTGGAAAATGTTGGAAAGCTCGGTGGTGAACATTGGTGATGGACCAATCATGATTGTGGTTGTGTTTGGGGCAACTCTCAGACGCGAGTGAAGCGAACCAAAATAAAGAGGAAAGAAATGAGAAGAAAGATGGTAGAGTGGTCGAAATAGGGCTCTTTCCATTAGATGTTTTACAAGATAATCTGCTAGTTTTGTTACCAACGGATAATACATCAAAATATACTCATCGAGTTTAAGTAAACTGACGCAATTTAGACCAATGATTCTATTGGTAATAGCCGATAGAAATTATGTTGGAATATTTTTTACACCGATGAAAACACCCATGGAATATATGCAGGTAATGTAACGGTAAAAATTTAGCTAGAAATTTCATCGTAATGTTATCAGCATGTATTATGCTGGTTAGGCCATCGCTATTTCCAACGCATGTGTATCTGCCAAAAAGTCTGACGGTAATAGCAGATTTTCCTATAGTGCTAACTTTATTTGAGAGTATTCTCTTTAGAGATGTAATTAACTATAAGGTCTTACTCCTATAGGGAGTCTAGAACCTAAAATTATAATAAACCCTTAGTTCTTTTCTAAGATATGGGAAAATTTTGTCGAAGCATACCTAAGCATTAAACATTAGTGAATATTCATAGTCAAAAGATAAGTGAATATTTTTTGTATCCATTGGGATAATTTGAATATTCCTTATATATTTGATAATGAAAATAAATATATTAATTTATCTTAATGATTAAATAATAAAAGAATATTCCTTTTATCCTTATGAATAAATTTAATATTTCTTATATAGTTTAATTATGAAAATAAATTCATTAATATAATGTCATAATTGAAATGATAAGTGAATAATTCGTTTTATCATTAGGGATGAATTGAAAATTTCTTATATTGCTTTTATTATAAAAATATATTCATTGATTTAGTTTCATATTAAAATGAATGATGAATATTTATTTTATCCTCCAGGATGAATTGAATATTCCTTATGCTTTGTTTGATCATGAAAATAAATTAAAGGTTTCTCTTCTCAAATTGATGTGAGACATTATTATGTTCTTTTAGGATCATAGAATGTCAATCTACATAGATTTCACTAAAGACCTAAAATCAAATTTTAAAGCAAATATTGTGTTGCAATAAGAAAAAAATATCCACAATGATCAAATCATTAGGTGATGTAACTCTAAGGAAGAAATTGAACATATAATTAGAGAATGACATGATTCCCACTATAGAGTGCATTTTATAGGATTTAGAATTGCTTATAAGATTCTTCAATAAGCATTATATTAGCCTGCTTATTTAAAATTATTAATGATTATGTTAACATGTGTAATTAATGTCAAAGAGTAGGCAATATTACTAGAAGAAATGAAATGCCCTTAAATTATATTTTGGAAGTGGAATTGTTTTATGTTTGGGGATTTGATTTTATGGGTCCTTTTGTGCAATCCCATGGATTCAAATGTCTTTTGATTAATGTTTACTATGTTTCCAAATGGATTGAATGGGTAGGTACCCCTAGATCTAATGCTCAAATAAAGCTTAAATTTTTAAAGAAAATATTATTTCTATATTTGAAATGCATAGAGTTTTAATCAGTGATGGAGGAGGTCACTTTTTTAATAAGAAGTGGAAGCAATAAGTACTTAGTATGTTATTTAGCATAGGATTGTAACATCTTATAATCCCCAAAATAGTGGTCAAGCTGACATCAAAATAGAGAGATAAAAAGAATTTTAGAGAAAATTGTATGTTCTAATAAAAAATATTTGGATATAAAGTTGGATTATGCATTATTGGCCTATAGAATAGCTTTAAAATACCAAATGGAATGTCTCCCTATCACGTAGTCTTTGGGAAAGCATATCACCATTCTTTTAGAGTTAAAATATAAGGCTTTTAGGGTGGTTAAGGAGCTTAATTTTAATCTTAAGGGAGCCCAAGAAAAAAAAAATTCAACTAAATGAGTTAGAGGAGTTTTGCAATGAAGTCTATAAAAATGCTAGGATTTATACGAATCAAACAAAAGTATGGCACGATTGTAAGCTTCTTAAGAAGGAATTTACCCCTAGATAAGAGGTACTGTAATTCAATTCTAGATTAATTTTTTTTTCCAAGGAAGCATAAATCTAGGTGGTCTGCATTATTCACTGTTACAAAGGTATTTTCTTATGGAGCTATAGAATTTCATGACAAAAATATATCTCAAAAATTTAAAGTTAATGACCATAGGTTAAAGTCATATTTAGGATAAACTATTTGAGGAATTGCATTGAGTTGGCTTATCCTCAATAGAAATGATTGGCGTAGTCTGGTTGACAACTAAAAATTTAGAACTAATGTGAGGAAACCAAAATTTATTGTGTTGTTGTGCATATGATAAGTTTCTTTAATGGTACTTAGTTTTTTTCATTTTATTATTTGTGCACATTATTTTGTTTGTTATTTGTGTTGTTTAGTTAAAATTTTGTTAACTAAAAATTCATAGTTTTCTTAACAAATGAAATATCCTTCATATATTTAACTTTGATAACTAAGTTAACCAAAATGAAAATAGCAATTAAAAACTATTTAAAATTAATAATGATACAAAATTATAGGTGCTACCTTGAATAAACAAAGAACAATTATTTCTAATTTAAAAATCCTACCAATCTACTGAGAAAATTATCTAAGTTAATACTTCATTTGAACTTAAATGCTATATACTTAAGCACTACTATTAGTTACTAGATTGAATAATAAAGTTTAGGAAGAGGGATTACTTAGATTAAGTTATGAAAATCATTATAAACTCCAATATGAAATTAGTGAACTTATAATAACCCTTATATTGTTTCAATTTAGGATTACTTGAAGAAAGAACGCAATTAGATATTCCAAATCAATACTTTTGTGCCCATATAAATTTAAGAAGAAACACATGAAAAATAAGAAGATCAAAAGAAAGAAGAGAAAAGAAAAAAAGAGTACATCAAACATAAAAAATTAGTATATGATGTAACTGCATTCCTACATAATTCTAATACTCAAGTCAAATAGGGGAGTGTAAGTAAACTAATGCATATGCAGGTTTACAAATGATTTTAAAAATTAACTAAGGTACAAAAAATTTCTAAATGATTTCTTAATGTTAGATTATTCATGTGTAAGATCAGTAGTCAACCTTGCACTTATAATTGTAGAGATAAGTTCAATTTGGATATTAACAAGGATGATTTATTAGGATGATTGATCATAATTATTTAAATTAAAATTGCTACACCTTAATCATTAAAATTTACATTTAAGTGGTAGAGTATTACCTTAAATTTTAATTAATTTAAAATTTCAAAATTTTCATTTAGAATACTAAATTAAATTAATGGTGCAAACACAATTACTTATGGACAAGCAAGAGCTTAAGTTGGGAAAATTTTGTTAAGTGAAAATTATGTTGAATTATATTTTGTTAAATTTTAATAAAGATGTGTATTTTAGTTGATGTTGTGATGGAAAGTCTTAGAAAATAGAGTAATATTTGTAAACTTCAGAATCAATGTCGTAGTGCCACAACTATTAGTATCATAGTGTCTTCAACACCCTAGTGTTGATTTTGGACATTACAACACTAGAGTCATGGAAAAATTTCACTAAAGTCAGCGCCCCAGTGGATTGAAGGATAACATTGCAACACCACATAGCATCACATTGTAGGTTTAAGGAGGTTGTAAGACTCCAATGAACAGTCCTTAAGGCACACTAAGATGAAAGCAATATTATCACTTGATGCGAAAGCTTATACACTTATCAAAAGTTATAAAGATGGTGATGATAGTATAATCAATACAACGTAATATTAATCATAGATTTTTAACTAATTAGTTATAATAAAAAATAAAATATGAATAAATAAAGTGTAGAAAGTAAATATTGGAATATGCATATCATATTTATAGTGGTTCAGTCAAATCATGACCCACGTTCACTCCCCGGAGTCCTCCTCTCTGGGTATTGCACTATCACTATAGTATCTCTCCTTTAGTCCACACAGTTAGGTAGAGAAGCCCTTACAAAATCTCTTCCACCAACCTAGTGTAGTAAAGGGCCATAATCCTTTTATGGGCAGAGAACCTTGAATCTTTTTTCTCCCTCCTAGAAATGGCAAAGAATTGGAATCCTTTCATATAAAGAGAACCTTGAATCATTTTTCGTCCTCCTAGAGATGGAAGAGAATTGGAATACTTTCACAAGCAGAGAATCTGGAATCCCTTTCATCCTTCCTGAAGCGATGGAGTAGCCGCGTCCTTTGACACCAAAGAGATCTTCTTCCCAAAATTTCCCTCAAGACAAACCTTGACACATGGAGGAACTTAGGTGTAAGTTTTTTGGATCAACTGTGTGGAACTCTCTCTCACACTCCCTTGAAATTCACAAGGATCTTATCCCTTTCTCACAAACCTCACCCTTTCTCCTTTTAGCTCAACTCTCTCTCTTCAAGCTTTCTCCATAAGGAATCAACTCAACGAAAGCCAAAGAGACTCTTACAAAGTCTTATAAGAAAGCTTAAATAGAGGGCTTTACAAAACTCTAAAAATTCAATTCATATGTCAAATATCGTACTATACGATCCAAGGATCGTCTAATACAATGTGCAAAATTTGAACTAGTAATACTTTGCGATTATTAGTACGAATGACCACTCATACAGTACGGTCAGTTCAATTTTGCATGTTAGTATTGTATGATCACCAATATGAATAACCAATTATATAGTATGGTTAGTTCAACTGAAATGCAGTTTGTCTAGGACAAATCATGGGATGAATAAATATCGTCTTTGTTGATCGTACAGTATAATCTAAATATCAAAATTAAGCAGATTCAATTGATTAATCATAGGAAAAATTAGGTAATATTTTAATCATCGTATAGTATGATTAGTTTCATATAGTATGAATAGAACTACATTTCAAATTAAAATTTTGTCCAAAATTAATGGATGACAGAGTTTTTAATAATAGCATATCGTCCAGTATGATGTGGTGTTTGTATTGTATGAATAGTTATACTTTAAAATTATTTTTTTAAGAAAAATAAAATATTTTAATTAATTTATGTGACACAAGATCTTATAATATGATCCATATCTATAGTATGATATATAGAAAAATTAAAATATTTAAAATTATTTTTGCTCCACTTGTATTTGTGCACGATGACTAGGCTAGCATACACCCTTACAATACTTGACTCATGAAATTAAAAGTAAATAAATTAAAATTATAGAAACTTTCATCATAACCTATTCTATCCCATCTTGAGCCCTGAATCTTCAAATAATAGTGCATGTTGTACGTGAAATGTTAAGTAGCACATAAATAAATATGCACTATAAATACTCAAAAAATAAAGAGGGAATCAATACTATTTATTATCATCAAAATCATAAACTCAGGATCCCAAGTTGCAACACTCATCACTAAAATTGATTATTAGAGTGCCAAAGTCTCAAAAATAAATTATAAATAATACAAAACAAGAGCATTGAACTATGAAAGTAGTCCTGCAAAGCATAGTCAAGCATAGTAGTGCTCATCTTTGAAAAAAATTATGGAAAAAAAAAGTTAAGGAAAGGAAATGTCATGCTGACTCAGCCAAAAGTTGCACCAAATTAGTTAACAGCCACGCCAAGTCATCCCAATGCTGTAGTGAAGCAACTCAAGAAGCATCGAGGTGCTAGATCATATTCAAACATTGCATCGCTACCTTATCGAGCACTGTGGTTCATGAGTTATATCAAGTATAAATAGTTTTTCTTATTTTAGTGAGAGATTTTTTGAGAAGTTTATAGGAGAGTCTGAGATAGAGTAAGGAATAGTGAGATATATCTTTTAGAGCGACTAATCAACATTATAGAGAGCAAAAAATCAATTAGAGAGTAAAGGAGTGTCAAGATCAAAGTTGTAATTGGAGATTCACTTTAAAATGGGTCCATCCATAGGTTACATTTGGGTTTCTTCATTCTGAGAAATATTTTCTACATTCTTAGAAATATTTTCTTCATCTTCTCTTTTTGTACTTCTCAATTTTTATTCAATGGTCAACTTACCTCAAAGTTTTGGACTCATGATGTGAAAACCTTTGTAATTCCTAATATACACTTATATTTTAGAGTTTGAATGGTTTTTTCAATATCTTCGTATCTTTATTTAATTTATGCAGTGGTCATGTATAATATTAAAATCTAGTATGATAAATTACTTCGATGAAAAATATTGATATAATTAGGCGAATTGACATGGAATGCTTGTACGCCTAGACATTGGATGTTTAGTACTTTAGTATATATGGAGATTTAATAATTATAGGAAGGCAATAAACCTTCATTTACATTCTTACAAGCTCGATAGAGATCCATATACTCTAATTTTTAACTAATTATTAAGTTTAATTTTTAAACTATTTCTTATATTTAAATTTAATAAAAATGTGTTATTTAATTATGTTTGTCTCAAGAAAAGGTAAAAATTCATAAGTATTAATGTTTGTCATGATAGAGAAATTACCAAACTAAGGAGCATGCTAATTCAGTTAAAAGTCATGCTAGTTCAACCAATAGAGGCGTCGAGTTAGTGTAACACCACAACAGATCAATCCCAATAGTGTCGAGGTACTAGTTTAACACTACAACACCACTATGTCGAGCACTGCGATGCCTAAGACCATTTTTTTATCTCTTATAAATAAATTTTCAGTTGTTTTTTTGAAGAGTTTTACCACTTTCAATAGAGTTTTTTAATTTTTAGTGTAGTTCTTTTGTTACCCCTTAGAGTAAAGTCTAAGGGAAGCTAAGAAAGTGCAATGTACTTTTATTGGAGATCTTAGCATGTCTTGTGTAAGAAAATATACCATTGGAGGAGGAAGGAGTATGGAGAAGTTATTTGTACTATCATGATGAAGTTTTTCCTTATTATTTATCATGAATTTTTTTTCTATGAGCGAAATTAAGATGTGTTTCCTTTCTAATTTTTCTATGTCCGGCTAAATTCTGAGTTTTGGGCTAATGATCTGAACACAATACAAGTGTTAATGTAGACCCTTATGCCTTAAATGAGATTATGGATGCTTTTAATATCTCATGTTTTTAATTTAATGTATACAATGGTCATGTGTGTAATTGATATCTCTAGTGTTATATATTATCTCGATGGAGGAATATTAGAATAAATACAAGTAATGAAATAAAATGTATGGATGCCAAGACATGGAATGTTAAACTGTTTAGATTCTGTGGAGGCATTAAAATTGTAGGAAGGGCATAAATCTCTCATTTCACCCCTACAAGCTTCATAAAGATCTATGGATGCATATGCTCTAATACACAATAATATTTAAGACTCTCATTAGGAAAATATTTTTTTTATAAGAATGAGTTCAAAATGAACTTTATATATTGGTATCTCATCATCCTTTTCATTCTTTGTAAGTAACAAAAACACAAAACCCATTATTTTTGTTGGGTAGGATAAACCTTCCATATGTAGTTGACAGTATTAATTTAATTAAAATCTTACATAACACTTTCTTATGAGATCGACACTCACTCAATCACCTTATTACTTGTTCAACACATATAATTATTTATCTAGTGGGCATTTCATATCAAAGAAAACATAAGCATATTCAAACATTAACGTTAGTACACACATAACACATGCATAACATCACACCCGCGCATTACTAATATAAAGGAGTCTGCTTACGAAAACTTAGGATATTAGCAGTCATCATTCCAAAACACTTTAATTATTGACATCTTTAATATTTTTTGCATTTCTCATTAGAGATAAAGATTACCCCTAATTTCATTTCATATGAAAAATACCATAATTTGAGTAGATGGTACTTATTTATTTTGTGTGTAGCACAGTATTTTCACATAAGGTTGACACTCTCTCATACACTTTATTATTTGATCAACACGTGAACTTATATTTTTATTAGAGTTATATCCAAAAAAACATAAACTAAATGCAGCCTCCATCTTCTAGCTACATTAAAGACTGACATTACGACTAATATACCTCATACACACTCTAATGAAACTCTCCAAAATCTATAAATAGGGGGAGGGGGATACAAAAAAGAAAGGAAGAATACCACACACCACTCAAGACCTTAATCCCAATACCAACAAGCGACATAAATGGCACCTCGATGAAATATATATATATATATATATATATATATATATGTTCTTATTTTAGCTTAAGCTCTGTAAGATAGAGCTCTTGGCCCCTCTAATTCTTGTACTCTTTGTTGGGATAAAAAAGATTTTTTTTTTCTGAAGAAAAGAAGGGGAAAAAAAAAAGATGAAGGGACCCCAAAAGAGCAAAAAAAATCCTAGACAAGAGCTCAATACCACGACAAATTAGAGAGAGATAGAGAGATGTTGTTTTTTCCTAGTTTAGCTTAAGTTGTGTGAGATAGAGCTCTCGTCCCCACTCATTCTTGTACTTACGGTTGGGATAATAAATATTATGTCCAAATCTATCCATCTTTTCCTCTTTCTTTCTGCCTTAGTCATCCTCACACGGAGGTCCTTAGCCTCCAGGTTGGTTCATGGTATTTATCACTGTTTTAATCAATGGTATTCATAAGATTCCTTCTCATGAGATGTCATTTGAGATGATATTTTATTCTCTAATTATATTTGATGATAAATATAAAATTTTAAATGTATTTTATTTTTCCCACCATTAAAATTTATTTTAACATCCACTGAAAGATTTTTGGCTTTCAATTGGCTCCTATTCTTTTGGTAAGGTCCAATATTTCTTGTCTTTTGCTTATTTGTGATCTTATCTCTATAAAATCTATTAATCTCTTAATTCAATTCACACATTTCAACTTCTTTCAACCCTCATTTGAACTTATTACTTCTAACTTACACGAACTAAAGTAATTTGCGCACAGAAAAAGCGTTACATATTGATTAAAAAATGCAAGTTCAATAACTAGCAACATTTGATAAATATCAATCTTATAAAATATACAGGCGTATTATGAACAAAAATATAGTTCGTATTTATTAAGCCCACCACAGAAGCAGTTTTGATATAGCTGGCCAACTCCAGCTGGAAACAAAAAAAGACCTTCCACCCTTCTCTGCTTTAGGTCCCATTCCCACCGACTATGTTGTCTACTCGCCCTTCTTTTCATTTCCCACTCTTCCCTTGAGATGCCGACACTAACCTTCCTGAATGCGGACCAGCTCTGAATCTTCCTTCGTCACTATTCCATTTCTTCATCAGACCATTTCCTTTCACAAAACACAACTCAGAATTCCGCAGAAGCTTCTGCTTTCATTACAGACAAATTAGACAATGGCAGCAGCTCAGCTGTCTTTTTTAACAGCCGCAGCACTCTAGATCAGATAACTTTTTCTGCTGTAAGATTTTTTGTTCCTTTTTATTCTGAACATAATGGGGAATTAATGAGTGTAAAGAAGTGGCAAAGGAAGCAACTTGGTGTAATCCATATTGTTTTCGTTATAGGGTTTTTTTTCTTTGAGATCTAAATGTGAGATCTTGCTGCTTTTGTTTTCGATAGCAGAGGAAAAGGGGGATTTTGACTTTATTTATGCTTCCGGAATCTGTATTCAGCGATTCTGGAGTTTAAACTTTCCTTGATACAAAGTAGGCATCTTTTATGTGGAGTGAAATGCAGCCTAAATGTTATAAATGCTTCTACTACAACTCTTTCTGATAAGTATTTAACCATCTTGGTGTGATCTTATTGAAACAGCTGTAATTAGACCACTTCATAAGAATTTGCTTTTCAAGTAGCCTAAATGATGCCGCTGTGTTATTTTTGCTCTGGAATCCATCTTTTAGCGATCTTAGTGGCTACGAACAAGTAAGATGTAGAGTACTGCGAATCATTTTCATAAGCTTATTCATATAACCTAACTTGAAGAACAGTAATTAAAGGTGATAACATTGAAGAACAGTAATAAAATATGATATTTTTGTTCTGTATTATTGCTGTTCAAAACAGAATGACTTTCGCATATATTCTGATGCCTTGCGTTGGTACATTACTACATTGTGATCAATGATGTTTGTTTTGTTAATATGACTTATTAAGTCTAATCAATTTATTCATTTAGGTACTTTGCTGATATCATGGAATCTTTCCCGCGTGAAAAAGAGGATGTACATCCCGAAATCTTTCTAAGTTTAGGGTTGACTGAGCCAGGAAAAAGAGTTGATGAATTTCCATGTGTGTTAACTCTTTTGTCTTCTGTTCTTGAGAGAATTATTCATAAAAATGAACATATCCTTGGATCGATGAAAACAACAGAGATTTTAACTGTGTTTCATGGACTGAGAGCACCAAATATTGGCATACAAGGCTATATTAAGCGCATTTTTAAGTATTCAAAGTGTAGTCCTTCTTGTTTTGTTCTAGCCTTCATATACATTGAGAAGTTCCTTCTTCAGCTTGACACTTACCTTACTTCCCTAAATGTTCACCGGTTGCTCATTACGGGTATAGCTGTTGCAGCGAAGTTCATCGATGATGCGTAAGTATTTAATGCTTTTTGTTCTTTCTTTATTTATATATTGCAAGTGCATTGATGCTACACTGCTTACGGCATGTTTACAAATGTTCAACATATCTTTTTTTTCTTGATGCCAAATGTTAGCATTATGACTGTTGCATATATTTCAGAGGCAACAATTACTCTGAGAAAGTTAAGCCTGTGGTCCAATTAATTATATTTAGCATTTGGTCCAATGAGCAGTTCAAATATAGAGCATTCTATTCAAGATGGGCAATATTAAGTTATTCTCCCCAATGTAAATCCTCATTCAAAATTAAATAACATCTGTGATTTCCTACCTATTGATTAAGCATTACATGAAATTTAAGAGCTGTTAAATGCTTTGTCAGAAAACCACTCCATATGGTGTATTACCAAGATGTAACAGCTTAATTTTCACTGTCATAGTACCTTGTATATTTAAATGATTAGAACTGAAAAGTTTTGGACTGTAAGATTGTAATGTAATTATTTTCCTTCAAAAGCTACTGTTAATCAGTCCACAAAGCTCAAGTTCACTTCCTATTCCTGTCGTTATTCATAACGGGTGCTTACATTTTGAAGTGTCATAAACAATCTTCAAAGGTAAGGACTGTCCGCTATTGTCTGGTGATCAGTTACTCCCCATTCAAGTTAGAAATAAAGCTAAATTAAAGTTAAAATGAAATAAAACCATACCAAAATAGTTGGGACAAGGATAATGATGATATTGATAATGAATAAAAATGAAATTTACCTTCCATAGATACTATCTGAACTGTTGGTAAACAATACGGAAATCATGTTAAGCTTTACAAGAGATGTTACTGCCCTCTAAAAATGCAAGGATGCAACTTTTAGTGACTGCTCCTTTAGTTGTAATCATTAGCAGAGCGCATAAGCCATTCCACCTATCTATGAACTCTCTGATCTAAAAAAATGAAATTGCTGTCTGGGAAAAATTATTACGTGCGGGTTCGGATTAGTCCGGAGACCAATAAAAATGCACCATGTCGCTCCAAAAAATATACTGCGCTCGGTACCGAACGCAGTACCGGACGGTTCTCCCGTCCAGTGTCCACACAGAATAATCGCTCTAGTTCTAGAGTTTCGCCACTACCTTGTGTTTTTTCGGCACAATGTGCTAGGTGCATATAGTTCGTACTATAAGTCATTATCTAGCAGATGTGAGGTACATCTCTTGTTTTGTCTTTTCTTGTCTGTTTTGCAAGAAATATTTTAATTATATTTTATTTTTCTAAAGACTTGCACTTTTTAATATTTTTTTACTTCAGATTACTATTGTATAGTCTAAAGCTATGAACCTTCCACTCTTGTTTACTTCACTTTTATGTAAAAGTGAACCTTCCGCTCTTGTTTACTTCACTTTTATGTAAAAGCTCTCGTCTGTGTTTTGTTTGGAGGAATTAAGCTGAAAGGAAATACTTTTACCACATAATTACATCTTGACTGTTTGTTTTGAATCCATTCGTTGTAAGTCATTGGAAAATGACTTCTCCCAGGATGCATATTTCGTTTTACGATTCTTTTGTTAACGCTGTTAAAAGCTGAACTAAAACTAAGATATGAATTTATAGTATGTCGTGTTCATGCTTCAATTTATTGCTTATTTATCCAATCCAAACAAAAAACAGAAATATCTTTTCCACTCAATTTATCATTAATCAAACAAGGGAGTAAAAGTTAATTTCAATCTGATTTCCTAATCATTTAAATATCAAGCTAGTTTTTTTCTTCCCCCTCTTTTAGTTCCTTCAAAGGTGAAGGATTTACATAATGTCTTTGTTGAATTGATGATTGTCCATCCCTTAAGAAGATAGATTTATGATATGCATTAATTGATCTTACCATTGTTAAAAAACTGCAGATTTTACAATAATGCTTACTATGCTAGGGTGGGCGGTGTCACCACTACAGAGATGAACAGACTGGAGCTGAACTTCTTGTTCAGCTTAGACTTCAAGCTTCAAGTTAGCATAGGAACTTTCAGGAAATACTGCTTACAGCTTGAAATGGATGCCACAAGTTATCGCATAGAAAGACCGGTCTGCAAATTTAAAGAGTGGAGCAACATTGAAGATTCAAATCACCAACCATCTCTGGAGAGATGCAGCTAGCTGGTATACCAAGTATTAGTATCTGTTTAGTCTGTACAAGGTTCCAGACATTTGTGCATGAATGACTTCTATGTTGAAATTCTGCAACTTGGGTATGATGATAGGAGAACTATGCCTTAAGGGATTGCTGATTATGGCTGCTTGAAGATTCAGCCAGTTGCTATTTGTCTAGTATGTCAAATTCTAGCTTCGAATGAGAAAAACTACAGTAGTTTTTTCTATAATTATTTCTTTGCTTTTATGTTGTTTCGGAATGCTTTGATTAAATACATTTTTCCTTTCTTTTTGTCAGTTAAGCTTGAAATTTTTGTGCTTTAGTTGAAAAAAGTGGAAATAATGATGCCCGTAATGTTCTTTTCCTTGTTGTGGTTCAGAATAGGATTAATTATTCTGTGCGGACATCAGATGGAAAGAACGGTCTGAATTTGTTGTGCTTTTGCTGTTCTTTTGCTGCACTTTTGCAAAAGTGCAATATAAAGGTAGCAAATATTTAATATTTAGTGTGCTTTTGCAAAAGGGCAATAAAAATGTATTCATAATTGAATATTTGCTGTCCTTTTACTGTCCTTTTGCAAAAGCGCAGTAAAATTGGACGGTTCTCTCCATCCGGTATTTGCACAGGATAATTTCTCTAAATAGAAAAGTATTTGGAAGTCTAAATATAAGCAACTTTTAGTTAATATGATGTGCGTATTAGCTATCAATCAACATATTTTAGGTTTGAAGTTTACATATATGATGTGTGTATATATTTAACTTAATTGATCCAACAATCCTAAAAATGAAAAAAGTTAATATGATGTGGGTTGGTGGCATTGGCCCTTGTCAATGTCAACTCTCTCATTTCGATCCTTGTCCTCCCTATACTAAAAGTTGTATAAATTCCATTGGATTCTTTATGCATATAAGTATTATTACGAAATCATGATAAATATATTTTTTGAAATATTTATGTTGATTCTCTATTCATTATATATATAAATTTTTATTGTATTAATGTTTTTTTTAATGAATAAATTAGATTATTCAAATCTCTTCCTCATTCATGATATTAGATTCATAGTAGTTTTAGACGTAAACCCTTCAGCATTAGGCCAGTTTGCAAGCCTCTCGCTCTCATCTTCTCTCTTCAAGGTGTCGATGTTGCTGACCTCCTTTTTAGATAAGATTGCCTTTGGATCTATTTTTGAGCCTCACAGTCTGATCCCAAGTGTAGAGCACTCTTGTTTAGCACTTATGACCCTTATAGGTATGAAGATCTTATAAGTTAGGCTTCATAATCTTTAGTAGCATTATTTCTCCATCTATATCCCTTTGACCCCTTGAGCTCTTATTGTCACAATTATGTCAGCCAAAACTTTGATGGCATCGAGTTCACATTTGGATAAGCTAAGAGTTGCTCAAAACTATGTTAATTTAGTTAGACTTCAACATGCGATTTCATTGATACAAGCAAGTCCATTTTAGTGGACCCTTAAATTTAGTCCTAGCTTTATTTTCCTTAGGTTTATCTCTAAGATCTTAGAATTATTGATATAGGTAACCTCCTTTAGATGGCTTCACCATCACAATGAGCACACCTTATGAATTCCTTCATCCTTTTGGACCCTGCTGCACCCTAACACACTAATTTTTGGACATATTGGACTATTCCAAGTCTTAACTTGACTTAAGCCTAGACTTGAGGTAGTATTGTATTTGAATACTCATACATTTTCATGTTGGTATTTCACAGGTATCTATCAAATTCCAATTAAAGAAATCAGACAAAACAAGCATATCAACCTTCAATGGCACTCTGCATTAGGGAATGAAATTTGCCTCAATTGACTGAATAAATGAATCTTTCTGACATGAACACCAGGGACTCATTTAGATTTCTCCATGCCCTCGAGATTCATTGATTTTGTCATTACTAGAATTTATACACCCCTACAAGGCTAGTCAACCATTTGGTCTTAGCCAATTAGGTGGCTAGCATCAGTTGATCCAAGGCTAACCTAATTAACTAAAATAGAAAAATTAAGCTAATTAAGCCCCTTAAAATAACATTAGGCAAGCTAATTGAAGCCAAAGCTATTTTTATACCCAACCCCTAAATCCACTCTGTGGATTAGCTTTATCCTTTGACTTGCTTACCCAAATAGTTAAGTAAACAATTGAGGCATCTAATGCGTTTTATTGTTGGCATAAATTTTAATTTCTTTTCCTTTTAACCTAGGTTAAAGGCTAATTACTTTGAAGCCAAAAAACCCAACTTTTAATAGCATGATAATATTTAGAAACCCCTTTCCTCCACTAGAAAGCCTTTGAGCTTGAGAGTCATTACATTACAAATCCAGCCTCTTCCATAGCTTGTTGTGAGATATTAAACTGGAAAAGGTGGGTGGAGCCCAACTTGAGAATTATCCACCTAGAGCACTTTGTTCCTAGGGCTTCACCACCCCAAGTGGAGTTGATATGGAGTAGTTAAGTCAAGGAGACTTATAGACCCATCCTTAACTAACCTTGCCAAGTTGCTGTTGGAGCTTGATCAACAATGTTATCTAGGAATTACTAACAGTTGTGAAGTTCACCAAAGCATCTCCAAAAACATAGGAAGTTTTAGAGATCAACTGGAAGACAAACATTAGCATTAGCTTAAGTAACAAGCTTGATTTCCAACTCTTTCTTTTTCTTGGTCTTTTGGTTAGCACATACAAACAAATGCTATATGCACTTTTCGTCATCTTTTGGCTCTCTATGAAAGCTTTCTATAGAAGTTTAAAATACCTTATTGAGTGTTGTGTGAAGGGAGTTTACTCCATCTTTTCTCTCCAGTGTAGAGTGTAGTCCTTCGCTTGAGGAGGAAGATGATTCTTCAATCCTAAACAGTTTTTAATCTCTAAATAACATCATATAGGTAGTTTCCTTTTTGATAAAATGATTTAGATCCTAATTAAAATGTCATTAGAATACTTTATTAACATAATAAGCCCTAATGATTTTAGAAGGTTTATAATAATCATTTTTTAAAGATCAAAAGATTCATTTTTTGGGAGAACCATCAGGGCGGCTTGGTAAGAGAGAGAAGCTCCACAAATCAAGGAAGGATTTGGAAGAGCAATTTGAAGATTTTGGGTGATCGTTTTGGAGATGGAAGAAGGTGGCCGGTCATCTTTTGATGACCGGAACACCAAATCCTCTTTATCTACCGCGAGTCCGATCATGTTGGATTCAAAAGGTAGATTATCCTTTAAACGCATCTCTCCTCACAATTTTCGTCCTTTACAATCCCCTCTATGATCAAAGAGGGTGGATTGCTGGCTAAAACTAAACCTTTGCCAGATTTGAACAAAGGAAAAGAGGTAATGTTGGTTTCTAACAAATTACCTAAATCCCCTTTTCTGATTTCTTCATGTAAAGCTTACGATAAAGAAGCTTCTTCTTCAAGGAGTAGTTTTGCAGAAATTTTGAGGAATGATAAGGATATTGTCAACAATCCTACATTTTCTTCAAAATTGGATAATCCAAATGTGTGGATCAAAAAACCACACATTAAAATTACTTGGAATGAAAATCTAGAAGACGTGGGAGATCCTAATGTTGTTCATTTGAATATGGAGAATGAAAAAGCCAATATTCAAGTTTTGAAGAAATCATTGGTGGTTAAAATTCTTGCTAAGAATGTTCCTTTCTCAAAATGTTCTATTGAGTTAAGGAAGCAATGGAAGAAATATGGGGGATTCCACTTAACTTTGCTTGGACAAGATTGGCTTCTTTGTTCCTTTCAGTCTCTTGAAGCCATGGAAGAAGTACTCAATGGAGGACCATGGTTTGTAGGGGGTTTTGCAATTGGTTTAGACATTTGGTCGCCAAACTTTTCTCCTAATTCATTTGATGGTGTTTCTGCCCCAATATGGGTTCGGCTCCCTCACCTTCCCCTACATTTTTGGGATGAGTCCAATATCACTAGAATTGTTTCTAGGATTGGGACACCATTACTTTTAGATGGTAATATGTTTAGGTGGGGAAGAAGAGAATTTGCAAGAGCATGCATTAGAGTCAAACTCAACTCTAAACTTCCTTCTGGTGTTTGGGTTGAAGGATTACATGGTAGATTTTTTCAAACATTTGAATATGAAAATCTATCTTCACTTTGTTTTAAATGCGGGAGAATAGGTCATATTGAATCAATTTGTCCTAATGTTAATGAAGTTCATTCCAACCCAAATCAAATCAATACTCCTTATGGCCCTTGGATGCAAGTGAAATTTAAAAGCAAGAAGAAATCTGTGAAGAATTTCTTTAATTCCAAAAGTTCTTCAGCTCCAATGGTAGACGAAAATGTTCTAAATCAGAGGGTTGATCAAGTTCAAGACGCTGGATTCAATTGCCTACACAGAGAAGATGCTACATTCAAGGAAGGAGAAGAAGTGGAGGTTAATCAAAATTCGAAATCTAGAATATGTCAACTACATTCTCGGAAATCTGTTCTTCATAACAACTCTTTTAGTGCATTGGCTGAAATGGATAACACTTGTTTGCTAGAAGACAATTTGGGAATTCAAAATTTAAATTTTGAAATCCCTTAAAACAAGGAGGCTGAAATGAAGGAGCTTCAACCGGTGCTTTCAACAAATACAGCTGAACCAAAGGTTGTTACACAAACAAACTATCCTAAGATAAATGAGATTTTGAATTTTCAGCCGGATTCTTCTATTCCAGCTGGACTTAATTCGGTGAACCAAACAGAAATCCCTCAAATTGCTGATGAGTTGAGTAATCTAATTCCTCTAACATCGGAAGAAGGTATGGAGAAGGAAGGAGAGGAGCAGGTCACGGGTTTGACTCATGTTGAAGTTCAAAATTTAAAACCTACAATTGCTTGGGCTGATCTAGTAGATGTGGAAGACAATAACCTTACTCATACGGTCTCCTCTCCAACAAATGCAAAGATTACGAATGAGGTAATAGAGGATGTACAAACTCCATCTAAGAATCCCGTACCTCCTTTTTTGACTGAAAATCAGGAAATCAAAACTGATTTATCCACTACAACCTTGGCGGCTGAATATAATGGAATTAATACTACATTCCATTATTCTTCCTCTCCCCCATCAGCTATTAGCTTAAATTTCAAAAAAGCTAATCTTAAAAAAGAAGGAAATATTGTAAAGAATGGCTCCTCTAGATCAAAACATATCTTATTCAAAGAACTTCAAACTTTGGGTCCGATGAGAGATCTACCTAGAAGGAAGATAACTAATCACAAAGAGAAGAACGGTGGGAAAGGTTCTTCTTCCCTTTTAGCCCACTAATATGAAATTGGATTCTTCACTTGATAGCAACAATACAGAGTTATTTCTGAAGTCAGAGACTTTGATCTTAAAGTTTGATATAATTATATCAAACTTTTGGAATTTATTATTGATATGTAATTTTAAATTTAGATTTCATTTCCCTTTTCCTAGTTTAATTTGTTGTTTTAAACTTTGCCTAATTGTTTATGAGATTTTTACTATTTCTTATTCTCTAACTGGATGGGAACTCTGGGATACTAATCAACCTTCGGGTTGTCTTATATTTTGGTATCCCCTGCATCTCAACAGTTTCAAAATAGGAAACAGTGGATTTCATTACAATTATAATAAGTTGAAAGTAACAAATTACTTTTTTAATAAGATCCTTTTGTTAATAAAAAGGGATCATTTAGTTTTTTTTTCTTATAGTTTGTATTAGGTTACCTTTTATTTTCTAATGCAATTTTATGCATTCTCTCAAAAAAAAAAAGATTCATTTTTTTTTTAATTTATAGTGTTTTGTTAAAATAACTAAAAGACCCTTTGTAATGAATATGAAGATTGATTTCAATTTTATGGAATGAAATCTATTATTTTTTATTTCACAGGACTTTGTAATCAAAATAAATTTTTATACCAAAATTTTTTTTTATGATCTTCCAAAAATATTTAAAAAACGGAATGAAAGCTTTTCTTTGATCCCTAATATTTCGAAATGTGCCATAAGAAATGATTTGGTTATGGGAGTAGAACTGTGAGAAATGATATCGTTAAAAATAGTTTTAGGTTCTATAGTAAGATTCAATAAGGAAGATTTGCTAAGGAAAAATTACATTTAATTTTTTTTTTAAATAACTCAACATAAAATTATCAAAAAAATTTATGAATTTAACTAGAAAAGATGTTTGATTAATTGAGAGTGAATTAAGGTCCCGTTTGGGACAACTTTTGACCACTATTTTTTCGATGTTTTAAATAAAAATTTTGTATCAAATAACTATCCCAAATGAAGCCTAAATAACTGAAAAATGAGTGCATAAGAAGTTATTACTATTTGATAATATATAATAAAACTCATTTAAATGAAGAAAAATGAAAACTTGACCTAATCTAATTTTTAAACTAACGAAAAAAGGCACATAAATGTAAAATTAATTATAATCTTTAAAAATATCTTTCGGTGATTTTTAAGAGCATTTAACTAATCTAAAATCATGAAGTATCCAAATACTTGTTTATTATAATTAAAACTAAGTTGTTGAATATTGAAATTTATGGTGTTAACAATCTGTGAAACACATATCACTACAGGAATTTCAGCTGTTACCGGCGGCCATGACCGGCGGTTCTATGGCCGCCGGTAGGTATTAACGGCGGTTTGGCTGCCGGTATTAACGGCGGTTTTTATACTTATTATTGGCCTAACACAGTACTATGCCAAGAGAGAAAGCAGTGCCTAAAAGGGCAACACAGACTATGCATTGTAAGGTGAAATATATCAATTATAGTGCACAATTAAATCCAAATAATATTGTCAGACTAGCAACACCAAACAAGCCAAAAAGAAAGTGTGATCCTAGTTACACCCTAATCATAGGATTCCTAGAGATATACTTAGTACAACCTTTTATGCATCTTAAGCTAATGATGGTGACCACATGATAATATATGAAATATTCAAATTATAAGTTTAGTTAAAGAATGATCAAATTATATGACCAAAGGATGGTTTACATTTAAATCATCGAGGGAGAAAAAAAGATTCATGTAGTTGACCCCAAGTAATGAGATAAAGGTTTGATGATGTTGTTTTTGTTGTAATGATTAAAATTTTTTATTAAAATAATTTATGAATAAACTGTTTTATTATTACTGGTTATGAAGAACGTTATTGATGAGCATAACACACCTTAAGGCTAGCCATACCATCATATGACTCTAGGACCAAAACTTTTGATTTTATATAAAGCCACTTAATAACAATAAATAAAATGACATCATATTTTATTCCATCCAATTCAATAGAAAATAAAAAAATTGCATTATTTAACAGATTACTAAAAGCTCACTAAAGCATTCGATTTATATTCTATAACAACTTGCATTAAGATTTATCATGCATACTAAACGAACAATGCATATATAATTATGACATCCATTTACTATAAAGTAACTTATAATAAGAAACATTTCTATCTTTAGAGCTTTCATATCATTCTTCCATATCAGTTTCACATTTATATTCTATCTCATTTTACTATATCATCTCATATAATAACATTATTACTAAACAAACATTGAAGCTTGTTTTTTCATCAGAATGGTTCAAATAACATGATTTGAATGATTCATATAACATAATTTATACAATGTATGAATGTAAACTAATTTCAGCCAATTTCTCCCAGTTTCTTCTTCTTCCTCCACATGGCTACTTATAGCTCCACATTCATCTCGCATGTATTACACAAATAGATGGAGGACAAACTTGCTTATAACTCCACATTCATCTCAAATCTATCACATGGACAAATAGAGTACAATAGTTTCACATGGTGATATATTCTTACATATACTACCTTCAATTCTCCTCCAACCTCCTTTTCACCATGTTATAAATGAAGCAATAACATACATATATGAATTATTTAGATGTATATCATAAAGTAGAAAAACTTGCAACTTTAAATGGGAAAGACCTAACAACAGCCTATAAAAATCTCCTATTTCCCCTCTACCCTCTCTCCTTTTTTTTCTCTAGGGCTCTTTCTCACTCTGTCCGGAAGATAAGAAATAAAAATGGGTATAAATAAATTATATAAAAGTAAATTAGTTTAATTAATGTTTCATTTCCTATTGCAGCTACACTGCCATTAGCGCTGTAGTAGTAGTCACAACATCGCTATGCTAAGAGAGTATAAGAGAGAGAGAGAGAGAGAGAGAGAGAGAGAGAGAGAGAGATGATAGGTTAAATCTAGCCCAACCTTATCCACTTAATAGCATTTGCTATGATATTATTGCATTGGAATTTCCATGTGATAGCAATGGAAATAACCCACATAAATTTTTCATGTATCAGATCTACTAATTTATTTATATCTGATATATACCATCACCACTCACCACATGTCCGAAAAAAGGAATACTCCTCAGCTTGAACTCACATTTGGAGAATTTGCCATATAACTAATGTTGCCCCAAAGTCCCTAATATAATCCTCAGATATCTGGCATGATCTACCTTATAAGCAGAATATACCAAAATGTTGTCTGTGAAAACAATCATAAATTGGTCCAAATAATCTCTGAATACTTTGTTCATTAAATTTATAAAGATATATGGTACATTAGTCACCCCAAATGGCATAACAAAAACTCTTAGTTTATGTACCAAGTATTAAAAGTTATTTTCTTCACATCAGCCTCTTCACCTTCACCTGATAGTAACCAAATCATAGATTAATCTTTGAGAATACATGAGATCTAGCAAGTTGATCGAATAGATCATCAATCTGTGATATTTGAAACTTATTCTTGATAGTAACTTTGTTCAAATCCCTGTAGTCAATACACATATGAATTGTACTGTCCTTTTTCTTTACAAATAGAATATGTGCACCCCAAGAAGACATACTAATATGAAAAAAATACCCTATATACCAACTCTTGAAGCTAAACCTTCAACTCCTAAAGATCCTAAATAACATATGAGATAGAGCTTTAGATATCAGGGTCGTACCCAAAAATATATCAATATAAAACTTTAAGTCTTTTTTTGGAGTTAAAATTTCTAACTCCTTAGGAAATACATCTAAAAGATCTTACACTATAGGGATACTAGAAAGAGAATTAAATTATATTATCTTATCCTAAACTGATGCTAGAAATACCATATAACACTTCTTTAATAATTTATCTGCTTTCCCAGTATAGATCAAACAGGATAAAGAACATTTAACTCCTTGGAATACAAAACTCTCACGGCTCATAAATAACGTAACTTGCTTCATCAAGAAATTAATATGAGCCCTATATTGACTAAATCAAATCATACCCAAAATAATATCATATATAGAAATGTTTAATAAAATAAAATAAGATTTTAACTACTTATTAGAAATCTCAATATCACAAAAATTAAATATACTGGCTTTTATACCATCTCCAGTTGGTAAAGTAATAAAAAGAGAAATAAGCAGTATAATTGAAGGAAAGTAAAGTAAATTAAAGAAATGCTTAAAAATAAAAGAATGACTAGCTTTAGAATCAAATAAAATATGGCATGGATCCTTAGAAATGTAAACCATTCCTATCGTAATTTTTAGAGCATCACGAGCCTCCTATTGAGTCAAACTGTATACATGTAACTGAAATGGAGGTGGAGTAATAAAACTACTAGGATCTCTCTAACCACTATCAAATGGCCTCCTTAACACTAAATCATAACAATTAGCTTTACTAATAGCCCTTCAAAAAAAGTATGGAGAAGAATTGCCCTCAGTCTCCCTATCGATCTGACAAGGCTCTTAGATTTAGATTCAGAACATTAATGAAATCGTACCGATGAACACTATTATACCTGTTGCCATGCCATATTTGATCACATCTAAAATGTTATCTAGTTATCCTGTAACACTAACAAGAATGGCTTCAACCACAACTCTAGCACACAGGTGCCCCGCTAATAGAACAAGAATTGGCTATACGACCACTGCCAGAGTCTGCTATAGATGACTACTATCAACCTCTCTTGGAATCACTAGGTGTAAATAGACTCTTCTTCCCAAAAATTCCACTATTAGAAGTCTCACCACTATACCTCTTCCTACTAAAATTCCATCGTTATTAAGTAGCCATCAAGTTATTCTCTATTAGATGAGCTCTCCCCATAAGATTAGAGAAATTTGAAATGTAAAATAGCACCAGAGGTTATTTGAGACTACCGAAATCCTTTAAGGAACCTGTAGCACTTCTTTATGGGAGTGCTAGCCAACTGTGGAGCATATCTAGCCAAAGTAGTGAACTCTTCCTCATACTGCATAATTGCCCTTTTTACCTAAACCAACCTAAAAAACATCTACTGAATTTGCTATCATGTAAAAGGTTATATAAATCAGGCCCTAAACACATCATAGAGCTCCTACTAGATAATCAGAGAGTTTAATCTACCTTGAAATTTGTCCTCTTGCTAGCCCATCCACCAGCGCTCTAACTCACCATGTAATTGAAATATCATTAACGGTACCATTCTCTTAGGAGGACATTGCATACTATCAAATGTCTTTTCCAATCTCCTTAATAAGTCCTCTACTCTAGGCTCAATTATACCCTCAAATCGTAGATGCTTCAATCTCAAAAACATCAACAGTTATCAATCTACTTCTTTAGATCAACAACATGAACCATGCTCTATGCCTCACCCATCATCTAGGCTATCAAAGTAATAAACTATAAAAAAATATTTAAACTAACTATCAGAGCATTACTATATACAGGACCTTCCTGACTAGCACTCTATCCATCTATCTTATTTGGGTTTGGTGGATCCATGATCACACATAATATGCAACTAAACACACATGTATATGAAAACAATGAACACCCATACACACTTTAAACTGTCCTATTAGACTTATAGATTAATTCCTATTACTCTATTTTATAATTCAATTCTAAAATATTTCTCTTATACCACTAAAACTTATCACATCCCAATATGATATGAAAGTTCGTTAGGGATATTAGGCCCCTTATGAACTGGCTCAAGGCTAAATAAGAGAGAGGTGAATTGGTATTTTAAATATCTTTAAAATAAAACTCAAAGCAAACTAATATTCACCACAAAGAAAACACAATGAAAAAATTAAAATAATAAAGGAAATAACACACCATATTTATAGTGATTCGATCAAATCTTAACCTACATCCACTCCTCGGAGGTACCCTCCGAGTATTGCACTAAACTAAGTGTCTCTCCTTTATCCCCCACAGCTAGTCGGAGAAGCCCTTACAAAATCACTTTCACCTTCCCCGGTGCAGCAGAGTCGCCGGGTCCTTTGACACCAAAGAGATCTTCTTCTTTTGTGAACTTCCCACAAGACAAGTCTTGAATCCGACGGTACTAAGATGCAAGCTTGTCAGAGCAACCGTGTGGAATCCCCATCCACACTCCCTTGAGTCCCCCCTCACAGTAACTTCTCCCTCTCTCAAACTTTACCCTTTCCTCACTCCCTTTCAAGCTCTCTCTTCAAGTTTCCCCCAAAAGAATGAAGCTACAATGGCTACCAAAGACATACAAAAGTGCCTTGTCAAAAGCTTAAATAGAAGATCTCAAAATGAGCTCATTAATACAACTTACTGACTTTATCGTCCAGGCTGATATGAATATCGTCCTCACCGATCAGTACAAAATAAGCTCAATCAGTCGGGACAATTTGTGACGATCAGAAGAAAATTTGTTACATCGTCCAGGCCGATACAATATCATCCTGGTTTATTAGTTTAAATCCAAGTACAATTGTTTGAACATCGCCCAAAATAGAGTCTGGCTGATGTTAATCATCCAGGACATCATCTCGGCCGATCCTACGATCAGCCCGGCCCATGTGATCATATCAATCAACCTTAATTGCTTTCCATAATTACCAGATTAATTTAGGCATAATTATGAATAGCATTAAACGATCAATAGAGATGAATTTCAATCATCGCCATGATCATCCTATATCGATAGAGCAAAATTAAACTAATCGAATTATATGAAGTTACGATCATACTGTATGATATATTTTCTAAAATTGTATAGTTCATCTAAACGACTATTTTCTTCATACTAGATGCGTTATATTTTTGGACTGGTCGTACTGTATATGAATCTAGATCGTACTGTACAAATAGAGATAACCAAATTGAAGTGTTTTTTAAGCCTACTACTTAAGCAAACTTTTAAAGAATTTTTAAAAGGATTTTTGCTATTGAAGGAACATTGATGGAGATTTTTCTTGAGATGCATTGGGCTTAGAGAGGAAGGAGAAGGTGAGGTTACGTGTGGGGGTGAAGGAGTGTGAGATGTTTCCCTTAGTTGCTCCAGGAAAGCTTTCACCTATTTTCCTCCTATAACATTGGTGAGTTCTTTAAGATTCTCTAAGGAGAGAAGCTTCAAAGTTAAGTGTGGGGTTCTCTATCTTCACCAGGATGGTGATAAAGGATTATTATTCTCTTCCATCACTAAGAGGTTGAAAAAGGATTGTGGTTTTTGGCCATTATCAGGAGGGTAAAAAAGGATTGATGATTTTTGTTCATCACCAGGAGGGTGAAAAAGATTCCTTCAGTTCTGTGCCTTTACCAGAAGAGTGAAAAAGGATTTAAGTTTTGTTATCATCACTAAGAGTGTGACATAGCTTCTAGTTCATCATCGCACCATGTTTAATGGAAGTGATTCTTGTAAGGGCTTCTCCGCCTTATTGTGGGGGCAAAAGGAGAGACACTATGGTGTTAGTGCAATACTAGAGTGGATGACTCCAAGGAATGGATGTAGGTTAAGGTTGACTAAAATATTATAAAATCTTTGGTGTGCTCTTTCTTATTTGATTTTACTTTTCTGTATTTTTATTTCTATAATTCAAATTTACTATAAGAATTTCATTATTTACTTTCAATTTTAATTAGGTTATTTTGTGGTTTATAAAAAGAAAAATTTTCATATATTGACTTATATATTTATGCCTTAAAAAAAACTAAACTATTATTTGGTTCTGCATGTTTTAATTTAATTACTTGGATTTATTTTTAAAACATTTTCTAGCATAAACAAAAAAATATTATTGCTAGAGTATTTTTTAAAAAATGACCAATTCATCCCCCCCCCCCCCTCTCTTGGTGTGCATCGGGATAGTTCATTGAGGTCTTACAACTTTCCCAAGGGTTCAAGTGGTATTAGAGCGATTCTTGAAATTTATATTTTAAAACCTTGAAGTACAAATCTAAAGGTCCAATTTAGAAATATAAAATATTATAGAGGATTATTCAATAACTTATCCACCATTATTAAAAAGCATTCCTTTCAATTTTTGGAAAATTTATATGTCTACATTTTTGCAATCCATTGACTATAGAATTAGGCGTATGATTCAAATTGGTTATTCACTTCCATCTTGAGTAGTTAATGTGTCAAAACTGATATTCTATTTACTGAATGGAGTCATGAGGATAGAGAGATTGCTCAATTAAATGCTAAATATTTGAATTATTTTTTTGTGTTTTGAAATTTAAGGATTATATAAGAGTACCTACCTATATATGGGGAAGGAAATATGGGACTGATTGTGCATCACATATGAGGGAACTAGTGAATTTAAATAGTCTAGGTTAAATATTCTACTACATGATTATGAATTTTTTCACATAAAACTTAGAGAGACTATATACGAAATGTACACTAGGTTCACCCAGATAGTAATATTCTTGCATGCATTAGGAAGAGAACTTTCAAATTTTGAAAAATTTAATAAGATTTTATGATAACTACCTAGTGCGTATGATGCTAAAGTCACTACAATCTTAAAATCAAAGGATTTAAATGTATATTCAATTGACAACTTACTTGGGTCACTCATTTCCTACAAGCAAGGAGTAAGTTAAAAGCTATTTGATGAAGGTGACAAGAAGAAGGAGAAGACTGTGGCTCTGAAAGTAAATGACTAAGGCAGTGACAGTTGAAGGATGAAAAAATTATATTAATGAACCATGAGTTCAAAAGTTTCCTAAAGAGGAAACAAAAGCATCATTAACCACAATGGAGCAAAGGTAAAAGCAATAAAAATTTTAAAGCATCATCTAACATAATATGTTTTGAATGCAGGAAACCAGGACATCTCTGAGCAAACTACCCCAACCTGAAGACTCACCCAATCAAGGAGAAGGGTGAAGAGACGAAAAAATTCAGGAAAGGGAAACAATGGGCATAAAAGGCATTTTGGGCCAACTCTGCCTCAGAATCATTAGAATAAGAAGCATAGGAGGTGGTAACAAACTTATGTCTTGTGGCTAATTATAATCTATAAAGAAGATGTTTATTAGCTATATTATGATGAATTATTTATTATTTAAAAAAATCATGATTCATATAGGAAATTCAAAAAGATGTATGCTAATTTGAATACTGCTTTTTCTACCTTGAAAAAAGAGCATAATTATTTGATAGTTGAACATTCTGATTTAGATAGCATTCATATATCTTTACTTAATGAGTTTAAAGTATTAAATAAGAAGCTTACTAATTTATCTACTCCACATGGTTCCTTAAAAGTAAAATATATTGAGTAGAAGACTTGATTAAATAATTAAAGGCATGTACATCTCAATTAGATAGCAATGAACATGTATTAAAATTGGAGGTGGCTAGCCTAGAAAATTCAAATCAATTCATAAAAGTAAAAATGCTTGCATTACACCAAAATAGAACACCACCCACTTTAACACAATGGTAAAACCCTTCTTCAGTGCATATATCATACAACCTTAAAAGAAGATACACCCCTTCAAAAACTAGTAAATATGTTCCCAAAGGTTAGGTGTCATTCTTCTAGAATGCTAGGTCACATAACCCATAGTTACACTATCCACAGTAGGACATATCTAGTGTGGTGGCCAAAATTATATGCATCACAACATAACATGTGAACATCTCATTCATTAAAGAATAAAGTGGAACCAAACTCACTTGGGTTCCCAAATCTAATATTTGATGGACTTTATAGAACTGCTCCTACAAAAGACCTACTGAGAGTATGTGGTACCTGGATAGTAGATGCTCAAGGCATATGACTAAAGATTTAAAGCAGTTCATTATGCGAGAGACTAGGTCAGGAGGCAAGGTCATAATAAGAGACAACACCACTAGAAAAGTGTTTGGCTCAGGTATAATTGAAAACTCTAAGAATTTTATAATTGAAAATGCCTTATTAGTAGATGGTTTAAAGCATAATTTACTTAATATTAGTCAATTATGTTATAAGGGTTTTGATATTAAATTTTATCTATAAAATACATGATTAGCTTGAATATTAGATTCGTTTTAGAAGGGAAAATAATAAATAACATTTATATGCTTGATTCAAATTGCATTGAATATTCTAATTCCCTATTTTGAAAATTATGATTGATGAATCTTCATTATGGCTTAGGAGACTATGTCATACAAGCATGAAGACCCATGGGACTATTACTTAGAAAGACATAGTTAGAGCCATACTTAAGTTAGATTTTACTAAGGATCACCTATGTGATGCCTGCCAACTAAGAAAAAAAATTAAGTCTTCATTTCATTCAATTAATGACATTAACACCTTTAGACCACTAGAAATTCTTTATATGGACCTGTTAGTATAGCAAGCCTAGCAGGGAAATCATATGGCTTTGCAAACGTTGATGACTATTCTAGATTCATATGGGTTAGATTCATAATACAAATGAGTGAATCTTTTGTGGAGTTTAAAAACCTTCTCCATATGGATACAAAGAAAATTAGGATGTGAAATATTAATCATTCATAGTGATCATGGTAAAGAGTTTAAAAAATGATAAATTTGAATCCTTTTATCAAGAGATAGGGATAGAGCATAACTTTTCTGCCCCTAGGATCCCTAACCAAATGGAATAGCTAAAAGAAAGAATATGACTTTAGTAGAAGCTGTTAGGGCCATTTTAGCTGAATATTCTCTCTCAAAATAACATTGGGAAGAATAAGTAAATACTATTTATTATATTTTAAGTAGGGTGAATGTTAGATCAATGTTAATTAAGACACTTTAGAGCTCCTTAAGGTTAGGACACCAAAACTTTCTCACTTACTTGTCTTTGGATGTAAATATTTTATCTTGATAAATAGAAAATCACCTCTAGGAAAAGTTCATCCCAAATCTGATGAAGGAGTTTTCTTAGGTTATTCATCTATAGGTAAGGCCTATAGAATTTTTAATAAGAGGGCCTTAGTAGTAGAAGAATTTACCCATGGTCATCCCAAATTTGATGAATATGTTAGAACCTATAAATCGAAACCAAAGAAGAAGAAATAGAGGTAATCCAAGGGATAAAAGCCATTGACTTGTGGAATATAGTTGAACCTTTGGAACCTTTCCCTAAAGAATAGAGATACTCATATAGTCATCCTATAAAACTTATCCTAAGAGACCCATCTGAAGTTGTTAAAATTAGGCATGAACTTAGGATGGAGGTTAATCATTATATCTTTATCTCCATGATATAACCCACAAATATAGATTAATCCCTAGCTAATGAATTCTTAATCCTAGCAATCGAAGAATAGGTAAATCAATTTGTTAGATATGATGAATAGGAACTAGTCATATGACCTAAAGACCAGAGTGTTGTATGTACTAAGTGGGTTTTTAAAAATAAAATGAATGGCTATGGATAATTATGGGGAATAAGGCTAAATTAGTAGCTAAGGGGTATAATAAGATTGAAGTAATAGATTTTGAGGAAATCTTTGCCCCTATGGTTAGACTTGAATCCATTAGGGTTCTACTAGCCTTTTTATACTTTAGAGGATTTAAGTTGTATCAAATGGATATTAAGAGTGCCTTTTAAATGGGATGATTAATGAAGAAGTGTATGTTAATCAACCCCAACAAAATTTCTTAATTTTCCAATTATGTGTTTAAGTTAAAAAATACATTATATAGATTAAAATAAGCACCTAGAGCTTGGTATGAAAGAGTAAGCACATTCCTCCTAGAAAATTCCTTTGTTAAGAATAGTGTGAACACCACCCTATTCCTAAAGAAAGTAGAAGAAGATATACTCATTATTCAAATTTATGTTGATGATATATTATTTGGATCCATGAATAAGAATCTTTGAAATTTATTCTTAAAGATAATGAGTGAAGAATTTTAGATGAGCTTGATGGGAGACCTTAATTATTTTCTAAGATTTAATGTGAAACAAAGGATGATGGAATATTCCTTAGCTAATGAAAATATATCAAAAATATTCTTAAGAAATATGAGATGGATAATGTTAAGGCAATACATACTCCCATGACCTCTACTATTCAGTTAGATGAGGATCCAAATGGAAAATCAGTTGATTAGAAAAAGTATTGAGGGATAATTTGATCACCACTTTATTTGACTGCTAGTAGACTTGTTATAATGTTTAGTGTATATCTTAATGCTAGATTTCAGGCTGATAAAAAATAATCTCACATGAGTGTTGTTAAGAGAATTCTTATATACCTATTAGGTACCAAAAACCTAGGTATCTGGTATCATAGACATAGCTCATCCTTTGAGATCATAAGATATTCAAACTTTGACATTACATGATGTAGGGTATATAAGAAAGCATATCAGGAACCTATTAGTTCATAGGTTAATAATTAGTTTCATAGTTTGGTAGAATGTCAAATTTTGTAACCTTATCCACTAATGAGGTAGAATATATTGTTGTAGGAAGTTTTGTTGCTCAAGTCGTATGGTTTAAGTAATAAATTTTAGATCTTAGACTGCCTGTAGGAATAATTCCTATATTGTGTGATAATACTAGGGTCATTTGTATATCAAAAATCCAATTCAACACTCCCGAATAAAACATATAGATATTAGGCATTTATTATATAAGAGATATTTGAGCCAAGGGAGATATAAAACTATACCATATAGCTACTAGAGACCAATTAACAAACATCTTTCTAGCCTATGACACCATTAACACATTGAAGACTAGATTATGTGTTATAGACATTCATACTTGATTCATGATGAATCTAAATCATTATATTATTTGAAATCAACCATTCATTTTTGTGTATGTTAAGTATGTGTCATTTTGAATTTGTGTGTTTGTTTGTGTATTTTGCTTTATTTTTCATTGTCTTTTTATTGTTGTTTAGTAAATATTCCTTGATCATCACACGCTCTTTAAAAAAAATCAATACAAAAATTAAAATTAAATTTTATTCACATCATACTATATAATTCACTTTGTACTAAAAGATGTACACATCCATGCATATATTTCTGTCCTCAGTTAAATTAATGGTCCATATATGTTCAATTATTAGCAATCATACTATACGAACACTCTTTCATACTGTACGACATGCATGTCAAAAGCTATTGGGTGAATTTAAGTTGATTAGTATAATAATAATTCTACTTTTGTACTGAACAAACACCTATTAGTATTGTATGATCCATTTAGTCAAAAAGTGTACTTGCAACTCCTTGGGATGAACAAAATCTCTTAAGATCATCCAATAAGATATTGATCGTACTATAAGATTTCACCACTTTTTTTGATTCAACTCTTTCTGATTATACTATACAATCTCAATTCATACTGTATGATTAGCTGAAAATCTTTAAACTAAAGGGATTCTATGTTTTTAATCCCCTCAAATCCTTGAATTCCTTTCTTTTCTCAAACTTCTACCCTCATAACATTACATTCTCAAAAGGCCAGAGGTAGCAAATGAGGTTGAATAATTCGAGGAGGCTCTTCTTATTGTCACCCACTCGGTGATCAATTTTAATCCACTGAAGATGAAGAAAGAAGCCTGTATCACCCCCTTTAGATTACTAAATATAATTGCATTGAACTATGAGGTGATAAATATTTTTTATCCTGCTACTCTTTAATTCATTCTCACTCTTGCAATCCCTTTCAACTCTAAAATCCTATGTAATTTTCTTGCAAACCTAACGATTAGTGTCGTTTCACCTATCATGACTTCCTATATGTGTTTCTATCTTGTAGAAATCACTAAAGAAAATTTAGGGGACTACATCCATCTTTCCACAGAAGGTCCTCGACCCCAATCTATGGCCTCTAGGATTGATTTTGATTAGAGTGTGGTAAATCTAACAATCTAAAAAGTCTCCCTGAATCAACACCAACCTTTAGTCCAC
This sequence comes from Dendrobium nobile, assembly GCA_022539455.1. Taxonomy (NCBI): domain Eukaryota; kingdom Viridiplantae; phylum Streptophyta; class Magnoliopsida; order Asparagales; family Orchidaceae; genus Dendrobium; species Dendrobium nobile. The sequence continues at coordinate 14,677,987 of CM039718.1, read as the reverse complement.
TCTTTAAAAAAATGCACATGTTATCTAGCATGTTCTTTGAATCTCAATCATACATAAAGTTGGAGATCATGTCAACATCACTCCAATCCTTTCATTGGTCACCTACTTCATCAAGTCTGATACCTAATTTGATGAAGCTCAAATTCTTATCGATTATATCTAAAACCTGACCCCCATTCGATCCCTCAACTAGGAGAAAGAAAAATATCACCCTTGGTCACATATTTTATATATTCTTGAAAAGAAATATGAACTTACCTACCCTGCACCTCCGAACAAGGTTTCTATTTTCTACTCTAATGTTTCCTTCTATATTCTTTTCAATCATCAATAGGGGAAAGAGCATAAGGAACCTTAATTTTGATGGAGGGGGAGCTGGTCCTGCAGCTACACATACACTAAAACTAGCACTAGCACCAGCACCAATACCACCACCTAAACCAGCCTACCACTCTTATCCTCATAAGGTGATAATATAGAGGCTCAATCGACTAAAATCCTACCCAGACTCACATATTCAGAAGCAATAATAGGAGCGCGAGGAAGATATGGGGTAGTTTGGGGAAAAATTCTCCTTTATCCAAGAACAATTCTCCTCGATCCACAAATATTTTCAACCACCACCACCTGGTCAGGGGCCTTCCTACTTTTGGTTTTTGTATGATGCATTTCATTTTTTTTTCATATTTTGTAGCTTCTTTCATGTATTTTGTTTCTCCTATTTGGTGATGTCAAAAGGGGGAGTAAGTGTTTGGTTGCCTATATGTTTGCACTTATTAATTAGTTTTTTCTCACAATTTTATTTGTGTTCATTTGTTCTTTTGATTTCTTTAAAAAAAATTATCTTACCCTTAATTTTAAAATCTATCACCTAGTGAGGGGGAGATTAAAAGAAAAAAACACTAATATGCTCTTTTAACAAAAATATTTGTCATCTTCAAAAAAGGAGAGATTGTTCCAATCCATGATCCCTAGCTTGTAATTTTGATGATAACAAATATTATTGATTGAGATTTTATTTCTCAAGGAATATATAATGGATTTTATTATTATATGTGTGCACTAACATTTCAGGTACATCATACACTGTTCAAGATTACTAAAGACTCAAGTTTAGTTAGAATAGGATAACAATCAAAAGAGTCTAAAATTTTAACTTTCATATATTTTCTATTTCTTGAGTTTATCCATGTAAGGGTGTATACAAAATTAGCTACCGTGCACACATACACAAGAGGAGTGAGGAAAACTTGAGATAAATGTTTTTTGAACTAATAGTAGTGTATGATTACAATCACACTTTATGATAGTTATAGGAAGAAGAGGGTTGAGAATTAATTGAATCGTTAATATTATTAAACTGATCGTACTATACGATGCAGATTGTATTATATGATTTATTTTTATCTAAAAAACCTTAGTCGCTAGACAAGTTAATTAAGAATTTTTAAAAATAAATTTTGAACTAATCGTATTATACAATAATTAATTTTTTTCTTAATTATCCCTTATGATTAGTCAATTAAATCAAGGCTTATTAAATATGACTAATTGTACTATACAATCTTGATCGTATGGTATGATTAATAGAAATGAAATCTAGTGGTTCCAAACATCGTATTAGATGAAACCTAGATTTTAGAACTAATCGTAAAATATGATATCTATATTATATTGTATGAACTATTAATATTACACTGACCATACTGTATGGTGTGTATTGTACCAAACGATCGACATAGATGATTTTCAATCATCCCCACGATCATCTTTTATGGATATAGCGAAATTAAACTAATCATACTTTATGAAGTTATGATTGTATTGTATGATATGTTTGCTAAAATTTTGCAGTTCATCTGAATGAATATTTTTATTGTATTGGATATGTCATGTTTTTGAACTGATCATACTGTAAAAATCCATTTCATACTATATAAATAGTGACAACCTATTCATTCAGATCGACATAGCAAAGAATCAAATGCTAGGTGCAATCTTGCCATATAAGCCCTATTAAAAAATTAGGATTTTTTTAAGCCTAATACTTAAGAAACCTTTTGAAGTCTTTTTAAAAATGACTTTGGTTATTGAAGGAACTTTGAGGGAGTTTTTTTCTTGAGAGGCTTTAGGCTTAGAGAGGAAGAAGAAGGTGAGATTGTGTGTTAGGAAGGAGTTCTAGGGGTTTCATAAGGTTGCTCAAGGAAAGATTGCACCTAGCATTTTATTCTTCGTCGTACCAAGTTTGGTTGAACTGATTCTTATAAGGGCTTCTCTGCCTTGCTGTAGGGGTAAAAGGAGAGACACTATAGTGTTAGTGCAATACTCATAGTAGTGGACTCCGAGGAGTGGACATAGTTAAAGTTGGGAAAAACACTATAAAATCTCTAGTGTGCTCTTTCTTATTTACTTTTAATTTTTTATATTTTTATTTTTAAATTTTGAATTTACTACATGAATCTCATCATTTATTATTAATCTCAATTAGGCTAATTTTTGGTTTGCTAAAAGGAAAATTTTCATATCTTGATTGATATATTTTTGCCTTAAAATAAAAAATATTTTATACTCTGATTCACTTCCACATGTTTTAAGTTTATTACTCAAATTTATTTTTAAAACTATTTTTTTAGCATAAATAAAAAATAGTGCTGGTCTAGTATTTTTTAAAAAAGTACCCATTCACCCCTCTCTTGGTGTACCTCGGGATAAATTTTTGAGGTCTTAAAACCTCCCCAAATATCTAATTAGGATATATCCTATTGTGTTGATCTGTGATAGGCCAATCCCAATATATAGTTTTGGAATTATTTTAGATTTCTTCCAATATTCATTGAAATAAACTACAAACTATATAGTTACTAAAATATCCAAAAATTAAAAAAAAAAACTCATTCACCAACTTTCTTTTATTTCATCAAAATATATATCTACACTAGAGTATATGGTTACATGCTGAGTTACAAAATTGAATAATAAACTAGGTTTGAATATACAAAAATCAAAATAGAGAAATACTTATAACCTCATAACTGATCCTGAACTGTTAATCCATAATCTCGTTCCCTTTCCTAGATCCTAAAAACTAGAAGAAAAATTATTGTGAGCTACAACAACTCAATAAGCCACACAAACTAATTAAAATGTCCAAATATTCTTTTTATTAAACATTTTTCTGAATATTTAAAAATAGTATAGTTTAAATAAACTACTATATTGAGATATGTAATAAATACATTGTAGTTATTTCATGATTTTTATATAAATACTGAATAAATAAATAAATTGAAATTCATATCATAGAAAAGTTCATATCATATTTTCTGGACCCAGATAGAACATCAAAGGATTAATCCCTTTTTCACTCCTTTTTATGCTTATAGCACCAGAACATACTACATATCCCCATCTCAGGTAAAATCTTAAAGGATTTTGACCACTTATAGCACTTAGTAATTCCCTTACAGAAATAAAATCTTAAAAGAATTTTTCCTTAATAACTCCTAGCATATATAACTTAATCACATATGCATATATAATATCACATTGTAAAAGTTAAAGAGTAATTGAGCCTGTATCATATTTAAATTGAGTTGAATAACAGTAGACAATAGAAAATCCTATTACACAAAAAATGCACATTTTTAAAAAATTACAAAATTATAAGGTATTGTGTAAAATAATGTCTTAAAACATTTATTATACTACACCACTATTTTTCAACATCGAAATAATTTTCTATTCAATAAAAATCTCATAAATTTCAAAACCCTTATTGAAAAATTTTTCATAAAAAAATTAATATATGCATAATCGTAATCTCTATAACATATAAAAAGTTACGTGGTGAAAGTTTTTTCAATGCAAAGTTATTCATATTTTTTGCTAACAGAAACAAAATTTTAATAAAAAAATTGCTAAAAATTATGTATTTTTTAAATTAGAGATTAGTATAATGTGACTTACCTCAAGATTAACAAGTTTCCCAATTGGGCCTATGGACAAAAATGGCTTAACATCGCCCAAAATTGTATTTTAAAATTTTCTCTTATAAATTTTCTTCCTAAATTCCCTCTCTGTTTGGACAAAAACCAAAATGTCATAAAAATTGCATTATTATGAGAGCAAATTCAAGTCAAATATACTCTTTAGCCTACCCTTTAACCCATCTTTTGGGTCTACTTTACCCTTTGACTTGTTTACTTAAAACAGCTAACTAAATAACTTAGGCATCTAATGCATTTTATTGTTAGCATAAAGTTTAATATTTTTTATTTTTAACTAAGACTAAAGGATAAATACTTTGTAGCAATAAAATCCAAATTTTTATAACATTTGATTATTTAGAAACACCCTTTCTTCCTGTAAATAACTTTTGCTCATGAGAGAATCATTCCCTTCTTATTTTAGTTGTTTCATAGCTTACTATTAGCTATTCAATCTGAAAAAGGTGGGTGGAGCCCCACTTATAAATTACCCCCTTATAATGCTTTGTTCTTAGGGCTTCACAATCCTAAGTAAAGTTGATATGTAGTAGTTAAACCAAAATGGATCTTTATATACTCATCCTTAACTAACCCCATCAAGTTGCTATTGAAGCTTGGTCATTAATGTTATTTAGGGGGTACTAACACTTGAGAAGATTTTCATGCTTCTCGAAAAGCCTAGAAACCTTTAGGGATTAACTAGAAGACAATTACTAGCTCTAGCTTAAGTAAAAAGGTTATGCTTTAGCTCTTATTTTTTCTTGTACATTTGGTTTGCACATACAAACACATGCTTGTGGGTCTCATAAAGGATGCTTCTAGAGGTGGATGTGAAGGGTAAAATTATATTATCCCATAGGATAAAATGGTCATAGGCCTTTACACTCTAAACAAGTCAACCAATAGAAAAGAAAATTAATTTATATATACGATTATCCATGAATAATAGCGGCTTTTACGTACAAATCATGATGGATAATAAAATTAGCTTGACTTGATTCAAATTTGATATGCTATCAAGCCCTTCATTCAAATCATGTTTCAATCCTACAATGTCTTTGTACAAATATTTTTATACATGTCAATCTCATGATCATGATGACTTTTCCAATGCGCTCCATATGGTTGCCCTTGAGATGCCTTCCCCAAATTAGCATTATAAAGCATGCCACAAGCAAGCCCTCGTTAAATCTTTTTCTAACACACAATTTAGCAAGTTCTCATTTCATCTCTTTGCTAACACACAACATCATCCCATTATATCTTTCCCAACAAACTCCATCCAAGAACTTCTCTCATTCATATATAATCATAATGTAAATGCATATTTTAAGTGGGGGCATAGGCCCACACTTAAAATTCAATCAATATTTAATTAAGTGTATTAAATGTTTAAGTGACAATCTTTCTCTTCCTACATCGAGCTAGTAGCAACGAGCGGTGACCATTCATGACTCATGATTCACACTGGCGTCGATTTAGGCGGCAACCAGAAAAGCCCCAGGGTGTCCGGAAATGGCAATGAGCTATTTTTGAAAACTTTTCAGTGCCAATGGTTGCAAGGAGGCGATTGATTCCCGTAGGCCGCAACCCTTAGGTATTTAGAGAATCTTTTTAATTTTGTATCAGACTTGCAGCCATCTTAACACATGTATTTTTGCCTTCACTGGCACCTGAAGCTATGAGCCTCTTAAGAGGGAATTTAAATCTTCCAATGCATTTTTGATACTTGTTCTTTTTTTGTACAAACATAGACATAGAATTTTAATTTCAAAAACCTATAAATTTAGGGGAAATTTATAATTTTTAAGAAAATGAGCTTTCAATTTAATTCTTCTCATTTAGAGAGAGAGAGAGAGAGAGAGAGAAAAAAGAATTTTTTATTAAACTATAATAAACCTAAGAGAATGATTTTCTCTACTTTGAATAAAATCATTCATCTCATTGCTTGATTTCTTCAACCTACCAATCTAATACCATCTAACAATCCTTAGAAAATCTTTACAGAACTAGTCTTTAGAAATTGAAAAATACTCAGGGAATTTGTAAATAAAAAATTAATCCTTGAAATTAGAAAGTAATTAAGTAACTCATTCTTAGAAATTGACAAGTACTCAAGGAACAAAAGTTTTGTTTGGAATTGAAAAAACACTTAAGAAACTCAAACGTTATATTCCAAAATATTTTTATTAAATGTAAGTTTAATAAAGTCAACACACCTTCTGTACTGCTCTGTTAATGTTATTACTTTTTCATTCAAGAATATTTCCATGAGCAAAAAATTTTGAGTTGTTTACTGCTCTGTAACAGTTGACAGGTAGATTTTTTAGTTATTTATCATTTGGTTAGCATAAAATCTTTTTTTATTACAAGCATAAAATTTTTAACCTGTATTTTAATTCAAATTAGATATGGAAAGGCATTTTAAAAGAAATTTTAAAGGATATTATAAAGATGATATATGTGAGGAAAACAATACACAAATTAAATAAAGTTGTGTAGTAATAAATTTGTTTAATATCCTTGTCGATTTTGCATTGTGAAGATATATTTTGGATTATCATACTAATGAGAGGGATAGTGTTAAGAGATATTACTTGTTGAAAGGACCGTGTCAACCACACAAAAAAATTGGAGATAAATTTCGTAGATTTAATCCTGCATGGTTTGATGAAAACAAAGCTTGGTTAGAATATAGTATAAGGAAAGCTACAGCTTATTGTTTGTTTTGTTTTCTGTATAAACCTCATATTAGAGAACATACTAGTGGTGATAGTTTTGACACGAAGGGTTTTAGAAAATGAAAAAAAAGGATAGATTTAATATTCATATTGGTAATATAAACTGTGTATACAATATTGCTAGACATAAATATGAAGATTTAATGAATCAAGAAAGAGATATTAGATTTTCTTTAGAAAGACCTTTTGATCAACCTCACAAAGATTATCGAACACGACTAAGCCTTCGTTTGGGATGGATGCAGTTGTAAGTAAAGTAGGTTGTGATGTTCTTATCCAGAAAGCTTCTTTCTAAAGTTGTTGTATAAAAATCAATAAATTTTATTTGGAAGCTGCTTTGTTGTTTCTGTATGACAACAAATTATCATAATAACCAGACACACACACACACACACACACACACACACATATATATATATATATATATATATATATATATATATATATATATATACATATATATATTGATGAAAAAAAATTGTGTAAATATAAATTATTTTTTAAATGTATATGATAACAAACTAACAAATTTGAATAAAAATAAAAAAAAATTATCAAATATTTTAAAATTTTATATATCAAAATACTATAAATATTTAACTAAACTTTTTATATCAAACTTCAAAATAATTTGTTCAAATTTTGGATTCTCAAATATTACTTTATAATAAAAAAATTCATGATAATACAATTATATTTTGGTTTATATTTTTTAAAATATTATATCAAAAAAATACCTAAATAGAAAATTTTGCGCCATCAATTTTTTTTTCTAAAATCTGTATAGCAGATAAATTTTTTGATCATATTATTTGGATAAAACAAACTTAACTTGTTTGTCATTCGGATTTGTTGTTTAGATGTCTTAATAAAGCTTTAATTATAACCACCTCTAATGAAATTAAACTAGTTGATAGCAATTTTCAATTATATGGATAATATCTAACATACATAATGTTGAAGAACTAAAATCTATAATTATAATTCTTCATGTTTGTGAAATTTTGTTAGGGATCTTAATCCCTTATGAACTAGCCCAAGGCTAACCAAGAAGGGGGATGAATTTGCATTTTAAAAATTCTCAAACAAAAATCACATTCTAATCCAAATAATCATTCATCAGAAAATAAAGTGCAAAAAATTAAATATAGAAAATGCAATAAGAAAGAACACACCAGATTTAATAGTGGTTCGGTCAACTTGACCAATGTCCACTCCCCGAAGCCTCTCCTCTAGGTATTGCACTAAACTTAGTGACTCTCCTTTTGCTCCCTCGGTAAGGTGGAGAAGCTTATACAAAACGCCTTTCCACCGACCCCGATGAGGCAAAGAACACAACTCCTTTCGCTTCCTCCCGAAGAAGGTAGGGAACCTGACTCCTTTCACTTCCTCCTGAAGCAGGTAGAGAACCTCGATCAATTGCTAAAGTAGACATCTCTATAACCTCCAAGGAACCAGGGACGACGACTGAAGAAGAAGACTCGGATCCTTACTTGGAGAAACCTTTGTGAAACCCTCACAAACTCCCCCTCATAATATCCTCTCTCTTTCTCCCAAGCTCTACCTCTCCTCTTGGCTCTCTCAGGCCAGGATAACAGCATAAGATCCCATCTTGAGTAAACAAGAGATCTTGTATAGAAGTGCTTCAAATTTATCCTAAATTGCAACAAACTAATAAAGATCATCTAGGACAATCGATAGATCATCATGTATGATTAGTACAAATTCAGCTAAATCAGCCAGGATGATCTGGGGGAGGCAGAATGATTAGAGGATTTATTTGTTCAGATTGTCCAGGATGATGGAATATCATCATGTATGATAAGTTCAAAAATGTTAAGAATCCTCAAGACCATCACTTTAGTTAGCTAGACTTTAACTATCTGGACTATACAAAAATAACTGATTATCCAGGATATTTTCTTAATCATCCTATAAGATTAGTTCAAGTCATCAAATATCATCAAGACCATATCTCTGTTCGGCCAGACTTTACATATTGGATTTTAAAAAAATAGTTGATCGTCCGGGATAATTTTTATATCATCCAGTATAATTAGTTAAAATGAATACACATCATCCAAAACATCGTTTTGGTCATCCATGAAGAAACTAAGGTTTGTTTAACTGATCATCCTGAATGGTCTTATGATCGTCGATAAAAACTTAATTGCTTTCCTTAATCATCAGACTAATTTAGGCATAATTGAAATGCATCATCTAGGAAAATGTCCTGGATGATGTCCAACTAAAATAATAACATGCCTAAAAGAGTTGGCATTTGATTTTTTCTGATTTGAGCGTATTATTCAGGACGATGCTAATATCGTTAAGGATGATTTGCTTAATTTTGGCTGCCTTAACCAGGATGCCCTAATTAGGGTTTTTATTTTTAACTGATTATTCAAGACAATTTTGGATCATTTTGGATGATAAGATTAAAAATAAAAAACTTTAAAATAGAAAAAAAATTCCCTTGAGTGTGTGTGTAAGGTTACTTAGCATCAGGACCCACTTTGTTACATTTGACTCAAGAAAAGATAAAAACATTTGACGTACACTTATAGACTAACTTAGTCATATTCTACCAATCTTAAGCTGGCTTGATTTGCAATTGACCTAGTGGACCTAAAACATTAGTAGGTTGGGAAATAGTAGAAAAATATAAGTATAAAAAATATTAGATATCATAAAATTATAATCCATAAATCCAGATTTACAATAATCTCGCCCTTTTTGATGATGTCAAACATTTGGTAGAATGCTAAACTTAAATGAAACGTAACGTGAAGGAAAACAATATGAACCAAGTAATGCAAATTTTACTAAAATCAAACAAATGGTACAAACACTAAACAAAATTAGGGAAAAATTAGTACAATGAAACAACATAAACACTACCATTACTCCCCCTTTTGACATCATAAAAAAGAGGAGGAAAAAAATAAAAAAATATATATAAAACAACAAAAAGATAATAAAAATGAGAAAAAGAATGAAAAATAAAGTTTTTTTAATCAAAGCGCGAATATGATAAATTTTTTATGTGATTGAAATAAACATTTGTAAGAAAAATGACTTAACATCGGCGAAATCCAAAACATAGTAGAACAACTAATCATGTTAGCCCTAGCTCAGACTTCTTACAAGGCAAACCATCTTTCAAAAAAAAGTTTTAACTCAGAAAAAATAATTGGATAAGAAAAGTGATCAGTTCAAAATTTGATTCTAGAAAAATATTTTATATAATAATATATCAAAGTAATTAGTCATAATCATGAATTTTGAAAACAAATCTTTGAAAATATCAAGTAACACATAAATTCTTCTAAGATTTAAAGGTTTGAAAGAGAGAGGAAGCTTGCTTTCTTCTAGGCTCATTTTATACCTCTTGTCAATGGCGCACTTTATGCATTTTTTATTTTTGATACAATTTGTGTATCTTTTAATTTTTTTTATAATCATTACAAATCTTTTCAATTTTCTTCTTTTTGGGCTCATTTTTTTCCCTTTGTCATTTTTGTAAACTAGATCTATTTTCTAAACTTTTAGATACTTTTAATTGTGAGAATATCATTCAGATATTAGAGAAGAAAAACTCACTCTTTAATATAAGAAAGAGTAAACCCCAAAGTAGAATCAAATTCATATGATAAATACAACTATAAGATTATAAAAGCTTGAATGTGATTTAAAGACTTTAAACATTATTTATATCAGATAGATTACTATAGCAAGATAGAAAAAATCTCAATCATAAAGTCTAGTTGTTAATTTGAGATATACTTTTATTTAGAAAAAGAAAAATTATAATGCTAAAAGAAGTTAAAGGAACGGAAACAATCAATGATGTTGTTCCCTTTAATTGATTTAGGGATGTCAAACATTGACTACAAAATTTCAAAAACAAAAATAATGCATAAAATATCATTTTAGCAGTAGCAAAAAAACAAAAAAAAAAGAAGAAAACTAAAATAAAAAAAATGAAAACATAAAAAATAAAAGAAAATAAAAATCAATAATTAAAACTAAAGATAAAAGAAAAGTTAGAAACAAAAGAAACAAAAGAAAACAACAAACAACATATCAGAAAACATAAAATTCATAATTCAGTAAGTATCAAGTTTGTACGTTTATGTTAATCACTCCTAATCTGGTCCTTAAGATGCTAAATGTGTTGAAGGCTAGTGGTTTAGTAAAGAAGTCAGCCAGTTGATTCTCAATTACCATAAGTGATGCCTTATATTAATGTGTTTGGTCCTTGAATATTTGATAGGATTCTTAGAGATATATATGGCACTAGTGTTGTCAAATAGAATTAAAATTGAGCTTACGGGTAATCCTAAATCCAGAATTTGGTTCTTCAACCAAATGACTTGGGCCATACAACTTCTTAAGGTAATATACTCAACTTCTTGTAGTGAAAAGTATAATAGAGTTTTATTTTTTTACTAGACCAGGAGACTAATGATTGTCCTATGAATTGACAAGTACGAGAAGTGATCTTTCTATCCACCCTACATCCTACAAAATCAGAATCAGAATATCCAATAATCTCAAAAGAAGTGTTGTGCCTAGGATGCCAGATTCCTAAATTTTGGGTCCCTAAGACATATCTAAGGATTCTATTAATAGTAGTCAGGTGGGATTCTTTAGGATCAACTTGAAATCTAGCACTAAGACAAATATTAAACACTATATCAGGTTGGCTAGCAGTCAAGTAAAGTAGTGATCCAATCATTCCTCTGTACTCCTTTTGATCAACATATTTTCCATTTGAGTTCTTATCCAACTGAGCACTAGAGGTCATGAGAGTATTTATTGGCTTGGATTTATCCACTTCAAGTTGTTCTTAATGTAATTTAATTTATTAAGAAAGGTTCCATCATCCAATTATCTTATGCTGAAACCTAAAAAGTAGGACAATTCTCCCATCATACTCATCAAAAATTCCTTACTCATTATTTAGAAAAATTATCACATAATTTTCAATCAGAAGATCCAAAAAGTATATTATCAACATAGATCTGAATAATGAGTAACTCATCTCCTACTTTCCTCAGAAAAGGGTGGTGTCTACGCTGCCCTTAATAAACTCTCTTTAGTATGAATGTGCTAAGCCTCTCGTACCAAGCTCTGGGTGCCTGTTTTAATCCATATAAGGCCTTTTTTAAATTAGTACAAAAAGACACATATTATCCAGAGCATTGCCATGAATAGAGCCTGATCAATTTTTGATCGTCCAGAGAGAACAAAGGTTTATGAACTGATCTTCTAGGTCAGTATGATTGAGCAATCAAACCTTAATTGCTTTCTTTAACTACCATATTAATTTAGGCATAATTGCACTACATCGTCCAGGATGATGTCCTGGATGATGTCCAAAAATAACACATGCCTAAATAGATCTGGCGTCTAATTTTTTCTGAATTAAGCCTATCATCCCATATGATGAGACTATCATCCATGACGATTCATTTAATTATAGCTGCCTTAACCAGCATGCCCTAATTAGGGTTCTATTTTTAACTAATCATTCATGCCAATTTTTTAGATCATCCTAGATGATGCGATCAAAATAAAAAATACTATCAAACAGACAAAATTTTATCCAAGTGTGTTTGTGAGGTTAAAAGCAAGCATACACCCTTATAGGATAAGACTCAAGAAATCAAAACATACACCAATTAATATTACAACTAAAACTTATTCTACCAAATCTTAAGCCTTGAATGGTGCATCGTAATCCTAAAAAGTTAGTATACACACAAATAAAGATATATTGCAAATACATGTAGATAATAGAAAGCGAGCCACAATATTTAGTATCATAAAAAATATAAACTCATAAGCTCGAGTTACAATAATCTCCCCCTATTTTATGATGGAAAATATTACTGGTTTAATTTGTAAAATAGAAAATATTTTCTTCTGATCTCCTCCTCACTAGAATAAAAATTTAAAATCAGGAGAAAGCAAAAATTTGTTGTTTTTATTATAATTTATTTATTTAAAAAAAAGGTTAAAAAAAGATACAAATGCAAGAGTATGTTCTCCCTTTTTAACATTATCAAAAAGAGGAGGGTCATAAACAAAAAAATGATTAAAAAACAAAATGATACCTAATCTAGTAAAAAATATAAGAAATTCTTAAAATGTGAAAGTTAACTCTTGATTTTATTCAAAAAAACTTAATAAGGAATGTATTAACAACGCATGACCCAGAAAAGTTAAAAAATAAAAAATTGTTAATCCAAGCTCAAGTTTTTTTAAACTCTCAGAAACTTTTTAATCAAATACTAAATCAAGAAAAAAATTAGAAAAAGAAACACTAATTTTTTTCAAAACACCTTTCATAAAATATATCTAATAGAAGATTAATGCTAAAATTGGTGAATCAAGAATCATGATTTTCAAGCACAAGTATTAAAAATATCAAGGGTTTTCTTAAGATTTAAGAACTACAAGAAAGGTAAACTTGCTTTTTGTGGGCTTATTATATGCTTCTTGTCAATTATTTAGCGCATTTTTCACATCTTTTAATTTTTGATACACTTTATGTATCTTTCTCAATTGGGCGTCATATCACATCTTTTGATTTGATAATATTGGCCACTTTTTTTTTCAATCAAACATGTTACCTTTTTGAAATTTTAAAATCTAAAACAAACCTATTCTATTAATAAAAATGAACTACTTGATTAGGAAAATTATGAGGTAGATTCAACAACTTGTAAAAGATCCCTATACGATAGATAAAATGTAGGGAGTTGAAAAAGTTTAATTTTAAAATCTAATTTATATTGTGATAAAGATTTTGAATCAAAAATAGAATAACCTTTTTAAGAAAATAGATAGAGAGACAAAATCACGAGTTTCCTTCTTTTAACTGCTTTTAGAAAAGTCAACAACAACTTATATAAGAATTCAAGAAAAACATGAGGTATGTTTTTCATATTTTATAAAAAAAAATGATCTATAAAAAAGATTTGTTTTTCTAAAGTGAATATAAAACACAAAAGGTTATATTTGTGTGTTGGTCAGAGAAAACTTCAAAACTAAGTATATAAGCTAATTTAACGTTTCAATACAATAATAAAAATGAAGAAAAACAAAGAAAAATAAAACCAAAAGAAAACTCATAAACTAAACAAAAATAAACATAAACAAATAAACACAAAAAATAAGGGTTTAAACATCATCTTGCTCCTGGTCTGATGATTCAAAAGCTAGGTCTGCCTAGGAGATTTTTGCTTTTCATTATTTGCCCTTTCTATAATTTGCTTAGCTTTACCCTTTTCTTTTGCAGGAAGAGTTCTTAAATTAGTACACTGATTTTTTATATGTTTAGATTTCCTATATCCAAATCAAATAACGTTAGAAGAAATCTTAACATTCTTACTAATTTTATCTTTATTCCACTTCTGTTGATGCTTATGCTTTAGTGAGCTTTTCAATTTGCTTGATAAGTCACACTTTCATCACCAACTAAGTCACTTTTCTCCATGTTTTTAGTATTTAGCACTATCATTTTACCTGCATCCAAAAGTGTTTGGCCCAAACTTTGTTCATAGGCAATGAGTGAGCCAATCAAATTATCAATTGAATATTCATTCAAATTTTTTTATTCACAAATAGCAATAACTATGGCATCAAATTCAGTAATCAATTGATTGCAAGAAAGTAGACATGCAAATTTTTCAAAAATCAAAAGTAATATTTTCAAATAAAGATGGTCGGGTGTTTGAATAACCTTCTATAATATTATAATTATTAAAATGTTCCATTGATTCAAATTTAAAAAGTTTTCAAATTTAATTTTATGAATCCCACTCTGATACCACTTGAAAAAGCACTTATGCCACTTGAAAGTTCGTTAGAAATATTAAGCTCTTATGAACTAGTCTTGAGGCTAATCAAGAGGGGGATAAATTGGATATTTAAAAAGTTCTTCAAGCAAAAACACAAACACAACCAAACCTAGATTCACCATAAGGGAAATGAAGTGCAAAAAATTAAATGCAGAAAAAATAATAAAAAAGAACACACCAGATTTATAATGGTTTGGTCCAACCTGACCTACATCCACTCCTCGGAGGCACCTTCAAAGTATTACACTAAACCTTTAGTGTCTCTCCTTTAGCCCCCACAACTAGGTGAAGAAGTCCTTATAAAATCACTTCCACCTTCCCCGGTGTGGCTGAGTAGCTGGGCACTTTGACACCAAAAAGATCTTCTTCTTCCCAAAAATTCCCTCAAGATGAACCATGAATCCGATGGTACCAAGGTGCAAGCTTGCCAAAGCAATCGTATGGACTCCCTTGAAACCCCCTACAAGGATCTTCTCCCTTTCTCAAACTACACCCTTTCCTTTCTCCCTTTCACGTTCTCTCTTCAAGTTTCCTCCAAAAGAATGAAGCTTTAATGGCTGCCAAAGACATTGACGTGTATAAATAAGAGGTCTTAAAAAGAAGAGCTTGAAATTTTCTCTTAATTATAATAAACAGATATTATCATCCAAGACAATAATCAAATTGTCCTATACGATTAGTTCAAATTAGTTAGCATTATCCAGAACATCGCCGTGATTGTATGTCTTGATGATGGAAAAGTAAATTGATCATCTGGGACGATCTCATGGTCGTCCAGGCCAATTTGTACTAAAAGGCACATATTGACGAAAGCATCACCCTAAATGGAGCCAGGCCTATTTTTGATCATCCAAAGAGAACTAAGGTTTATGAACTAATCATCCTGGATAATCCTGCGATCGTCCAGGCCAATATGATTGAGCAATCAAACCTTAATTTTTTTTCTTAATTACCAGACTAATTTAGGCATAATTACACTACATCATCCATGATTATTTCTTGAACGATGTCCAAAAATAATACATGCCTAAATAAATCTGGCAGTTGATTCGTTCTAAATTGAGCCTATCATCCCGTACGATGAGACTATCATCTATGATGATTTGCTTAATTTTAGCTGCCTTAACCAAGATGCCCTAATCAAACCTTAACCAAGATGCCCTAATCAAGGTTCTATTTTTTACTGATTATTCAGGCTAATTTTTTGGATCATCTTGGATGATATGGTCAAAATAGAAAATACTAATAAACAAACATAATTTTACCCAAGTGTGTGTGAGGTTACAAAGAAAGCATACTCCCTTACATGATAAGACTCAATAAATCAAAATATACACCAATGAATATTACAACTAAAACTTGTTTTACGAAATCTTGAGCCTTGAATGGTGCATCATAATCCTGAAAAGTTTGTATACCCACAAACAAAGATATATAACAAATATAGGTAGACAACCAAAAGTGGGCCACAATATTTATTATCATAAAAAATATAAACTCATAAGCTCGAGTTACAACACCCTTAGCTACAAATCTCAATTTATTCCTAACCTCCACACCATAATCATTTATTTTATTCTTAAAGACCCATTTGGTTCCCACTACACTTTGATTCTTAGGTCTTTCTACCAACTCCCAAGCATCATTCCTCACAAATTGGTTAAGTTTTTCTTACATAGCTAAGATCCAAAATTCAATAGAAAGGGCTTGACTAATCGTGGTGGGTTTAGTCATTGAGATAAAGGCAGAGTGGTTCAATTTCTTCCTAAGTTCATTCTTAGTTCTAACACCTTTAGAAGGGTCTCCTAAGATCAATTCTTTAGGATGACTCAAAGAATATCTCCAATCTCTAGGCAAAGTGTGTCTAGGTTCTACCCTTTCCTCCAAATTTGGATTTTCTACTCCTTGGGTAATCTCACATACTCTTTCCGTATTTTGAGGCTCTATCATTGTCTCCAAATTATTCGCTCCTTAAGTAATCTCACCTATTCCTTCAGTGTTTTGAGGCTTAACCCTTCTCTCCAAATTTTTAACTCCTTGGATAATCTCTCCAACTTCATCTTCATTATCAACTCTAGACTTCTTAGGATCAAATTCATCAAACACTACATGAGTAGTTACCTTCACCACCAAAGTCCTCTTATTAAACACCCTACAGGTTTTCCCAACACTTGAATATCCTAAGAACACTCCTTCATCAGATTTTTGCTCAAATTTTCCTAAGGGTGACTTCCCATTTTTAAGAATGAAAACCTTACAGCCAAAGATATAGAGGTGGGAAAGGTTAGGTGTTCTACCCTTAATGATCTCATAGTGTGTCTTATATAGTTTGGTTCTAACATTCATCCTATTCAACATGTAACAAGATGTGTTTACCTCTTCAGCCCAAAAGTATTTTAGAAGTGAATACTCAGCAAGCATGGCTCTAGCAGCTTCAACTAAGGTCCTATTCTTCCTCTCAGCTACCCCGCTCTACTAAGGGGTCCTAAATGCTGAGAAGTTGTGACTAATCCCTTGATCATCATAAAAGTCTCCAAATCTTTCATTTTTAAACTCTTCGCCATGATCACTATGAATGGTTAAGATCTCACAACCTAGCTTTTCTGAATCTAAGTGGAGAAAGATCTAAACTAACCAAAAGAATCACTCTTATATGATAAAAATCTAATCTAACTCAACCTCGAGCAGTCATCAACAATCACATATCCATAAACTTTTTTCCCTTAGCTGGCAGTGCTAATGGGTCTAAACAAATCCATGTGAAGTACTTCTAAAGGTTTAGAGGTGCTAATGTCCTTAGTGGAATGGAAAGAGGTCAGAACTTGCTTCCCTAGTTCACAGGCATCACACAGGTGATCATTAGTGAACTTAAGCTTGGGGACACCTTTAACTAGATCCTTTTGGGTCACTTTCCTAAGAGTTTTCATACTGGTATGTCACAACCTCCTATGCCATAACCAAGACTCATCAGCAATTATTTTTAAGCAAAATGAAGTAGAATATTTAATATTATTCAAATCAAGCATGTTAATATTATTAATCATTTTTCCCTGTAAAATAGTGTTGTTATTCAAGCTAATGATGCATGTATTTGCCAAAATTATTATGATAAAGCCCTTATCATAAAGTAGACTGATGCTGAGCATGTTATGTTTCAACCCATCTACAAGCAACACATTTTCTATCCAAAGATTCTTGGAGTTTTTGATTATACATGTGCCCACCACTTTCCTGATGGTCTTGTCTCCAAGAGTGATCTTGCCTCCAGCCCTGGCCTCTAGCAAAATGATTTGATCGGTGTCTCCAGCTATGTGTCATGACCATCCGCTATGTCCAGGTACCATATGCTCTCATGAGATCTTTGGTGAGAGCACACCTACAAAATAATTAAATGTCAGATTTAAGAACCCAAATAAGTTTGGGTCCCTTCTTATGGAAAGAAGAATGCAATGCATGTGTGTTATGCTGTAAATCATGCAATTTGTGTCTCCACACCCAATGTGTATTATGGTAAATAGTGTAAGAGTGGAAGATATGTCCTAGCATGCCACTTGAAAAATATTTAACACCAGGAAAAGGGTTTATTAATCTATTCGGGTTATAGTGCCTCTTCCTAGGTTTCAAAACTTTTGGCTTTAGCTCAGTATTAAAAAACTGTTCAGGTGTGGGTGGAATCAAATTTTCCTTAAGTGCTTTCAATTCAGCTTTAAAATTTGAGTTAGTACTTTCTAAAATAATATTATTAACTTTCAAATAGTGCTCCGTACTCTCAGATTCATCAATATATATATATATATATATATATATATATATATATATATATATATATATATATATATATATATATATATAATATATATATATATATATATATATATATATATATATATATATATATATATTAAAACCATTTTCAAGTATAGTATGGGATGCTTTCAATGAATCTTGCTTAATGACCAACTCATAATGCTTTTTAATTAACTCATCAAACTTATCAAGTAGTGACATATGATTTCTATCAAGTGTATAGTGATCATTAAATAAAACTTCATGCCCTTTTTGCAAATTTAAAAATTCCAATTTCATGCTAGCATGCAATTTCTTAAGTTTCCTAAATAATGCATGAATTTATTCAAAAAATTTAAGTAATTGACTGTAGGTTAGTTCATATATCTCTTCTTGATTAGACTAACTAAGATGATTATCTGCCATTAAATATAAGTTTGTTGTCTACTCAACTTCAATCTCAGAGGAGACAGATGCAAAATTGGCCTAGAACGCCTTTTGAAACCACTTCTTATCCTTCCTAAACTTGAGTTTCTCCTCACTCTTCTCCTTGCTTGGGTGAGCCTTAAGTGTAGGATAATCAGCTATCACATGCCCAAACTTATTGCATTCAAAATAAACCATGTTAGAGGAACTTTAAATTTTTTTATTACCCTTACCTTTATTCTATTTTTAATGATGCTTTTATTTCTTCCTTAGAAAGCATTTGAATTACCTAGTGATTAAGGCAACATTGCCACTTTCGACCCAGAAGAATCAGTATTCATATTATTAGCCTTCAGCGCCATAGTTTTGTCCTTCTTTTTCTTACATGCATCAAGTTGTCTTTGGTTCACTCTTTGCTCATAAGCAATGAGTGATCCAAGCAAGTTATCAATAGAATAAGTGTTCAAATCTTTGGATTTAGTTATTGCAGTAATCTTATCATCAAAGGAAAAAGGAAGCATCTCAAAATTTTATTAACTTTTTCATAATTAAAAAGCTCTCTTCCTAAGATATGCATTGAGGTAATAATTTGAGTAAACCTAGTATACATGTCAGATTTTGATTCACTAGGTTTCATGCAAAAAAGTTCATAGTCATGCATTAAGATATTCAACCTAGATTGTTTAACTTCACTTATGTCTTCATAAGTGATACATAATATATCATATATTTCCTTACCAGTAGCATAAGTTGCGACACACATATAATCTTTAAATTTCAAAATACAAAAAAAAATAGTTTAAACATTTTGTATTAAGTTGTGTTAAATCCCTATCATCAAATATGCATTCAATAAAAAGAAGTGAAGTTTTAATTCCATTGATTTCACGTGATGGAGGTGAATAATGTTCTTTAACAAGCTTCCATATGCGATAGTCAATTGATTGTAAAACTGTGACATGTGAGTTTTCCAAAAATTAAAAGATATGTTATCAAACAAAGGTGGTCGGGTAATAGAATACCCTTCCATAGTATTATGATTGCTGAACTTAGCCATGGATCAAAATTCAAAAGTTTTTAAAAACTTAATTTTATGAATCCGACTCTGATACCACTTGAAAGTTTGTTAGGAATGTTAAGCCCTTATGAACTAGCTTGAGGCTAACCAAGAGGGGCATGAATTGGTGTTTTAAAAATTTTCAAATAGAAATTACAATCTAAACCAAATAATTATTCACCAGAAAAAAGTGCAAAAAATTGAATATGGAAAATACAATAAGAAAGAACATACTAGATTTTATAGTAGTTCGATTAACTTGGCCTATGTCCACTCACTGGAGCCTCTCCTTCGAGTATTGCACTAAACTCAGTGACTCTCCTTTTACTCCCTCAGCAAGGCAGAGAAGCCTGTACAAAACTCCTTTCCACTGACCCTGGTGAGGTAGAGAACCCAACTCCTTTTGCTTCCTTGTGAAGCAGGTAAAGAACCTAACTCCTTTCGCTTCCTCCTCAAGCATGTAGAGAATCTCGATCAATCTCTAAGGTAGACCTCTCTAGAACCTCCAAGGAACCAGGGATGATGATTGGAGAAGATGACTCAGATCCTTTCTTGGAGCAACCTTTGTGAAACTCTCACAAACTCCCCTAACAAGATCCTCTCTTTTTCCCCCAAGATCTCCTTTTTCTCTTGGCTCTCTCAGGCCAGGATAGTAGAAAAAGATCCCATCTTGAGTAAGAAATATATTTTATATAGAAGGGCTTCAAATTTTCACTAAATTGCAATAAACCGACAATGATCACCCAGGATAATCGATGGATCATCCTTTACGATTAGTACAAATTCAGCTCAATCAGCTAGGACAATCTTGGGGAGGCTAAAAGATTTGAAGATTTGTTCATTCAGATCATCCAGGATGATGGGGTATCATCATGTATGATTAGTTCAAAAATGTTAAGAATCATCCAGACCATTGCTTTGGTTAGCTAGACTTTAATTATCTGGTTGATAAAAACTAATTGATTGTTAAGGTTGATTTCTTGATAATCATGTATGATTAGTTTAAGTCATCGAATATCATCCAAACCATCACTCTGCTCAGCCAAAATTTACCTGTTGGTCAATAAAAAAATAACTGATCATTCACGATGATTTTTATATCATCCAGTATGATTAGTTTAGATGAATACATATCATGCAGAACATTATTCTGGTCATCTAGGAAGAAACAAAGGTTTATTTAACTGATTGTTTTGGACAGTCCTGCTATCATCTAGGATGATATGATCAATCAATCAAACCTTAATTACTAATTCAAGCATAATTGAAATGCATCATCTAGGAAGATGTCTTGGATGATATCCAAAAATAATAACATGCCTAAAACAGTTGACGAATGATTCTTTCAAATTTAAGCATATCATCCAGGACGATGCTAATATCATCCAAGATAATTTGCTTAATTTTTGTTGCCTTAACCAGGATGCCCTAATTATGATTTCTATTTTTAACTGATCATCCAGGACAATTTTGGATCATCTAGGATAATATGATAAAAAATAAAAAAACTCTAAAATAGATAAAAGTTTTCCCTTGAGTGTGTGTGTGTAAGGTTACTTAGCATCATGACCCACTTTGTTATATTTGACTCAAGAAAAGGTAAAAACATTTGACGTACACTTGCATACTGATTTAGTCCCAATCTACCCAATCTTGAGCTGGCTTGATTTACAATTGACCTTATGGACATGAAATGTTAGTGTGCATGGCAATAGTAGAAAAATATATGTATCAGAAATATTTGTTATCATCAAAATTATAATCCTTGAATCTAGATTCACAACAGTTTGGTCTGCATGCATTTTCTATAATAATGGAGCAAAACAACAATGAACTTTTATTATCTTCCATGCTCTCCAATCAAGCTGATAAAAACCTTTTATTTACAAAAATTAACTTTTTATATAGAATTAACAATTACTTTTTGTTGTCTAAATCAGATCCTGATTAGTAAATTATATAATATTATTGATCATTAGCTAAGAGTCTGAATTTGTGAATAGGTTCTGTACAGCATGTTGTTTGTAGTCATGACATAATTAATCCAATTTGATCTATAGCCATATTCTATTAAATTTGGTGCAAAACAAGAGTAATAGCTAATTTGATAAATTCTTCATACAAATTCAATAATCTATAATAATAGACTTCACATAAATATAACCAAGAAAATAATAATGGTGGCATAATATAATTTAATATTTAATTAAACTAAACATACTGCCAAACATATGAAACTTCCTAATTCATCTCATCCATCAATTCATCTGTGATTTGTTCTCGTAAATGGATCATCTCCTCTACACCTTCACCATCTCGTACCTCCTGATTAAAAACATTTTCTTTAGTCTTTACTAATGATTAGACAATTCTATACTCATATGCCTCTTCTGGTATACATGTTTCTTCTAAATCACATATATTGAATTATCGGTCTTCTCGAGTGGGATATAGACGTATATAATTATGAAATGCCATTATTGCTATCAGTATTTTAATTTATTTTTTGAATGAATATGCTGGCATATCTCATAGTATGACCCACTTATTCTAAACACCAAATAATATCTCAATTATGCCTCTTAATGAAGAGTGTCGCTTGTTGAAAGTTTCTTGCCTCCCTCATACTAATTGGCTTCCTCTTTAAAAATCAGGTATATGATATTTGGTATCTAGAAATGACTTCAAAAATCCACGTTGCATCAGATAACCAGCATTGACAACACAATACTTTCCTGTTATAAAGTATACTAATATTATTACTATATATAACATACTAGGAAGTGGCATATGATAATTATTATGTCGATTACAAGTTAGAAATTTAAAAATATGATTGTCATGTTCACTTCATTCCCATCCTGTCATGATAAAAATAAAACACATGTTGAAGTCATAAACTGCCATAACATTTTGTGTCATTGAACCATATCATTTTATATACGATAACTTCTCAACAAAATGGGATTGTGTCTCATTTATTGACTTTGATGCATTAGTTCTTGAGCTAATGTTTGTGCAATAATTCATAAGCTGGGTAATTTGACTTTGTAGAAATGTAAAACCAAATTTTTCTTTCCTTTTACCTATTAAAGTTGTAAAGGAAGGTCATTTCAATTTGCTACAATCAATAATGTTATTGAGATTTTGTGAAGGATCTTCAAAAGACTTGCTTCCTATATCAATGTTAAGGGTGTCAATTGAAAGTTCGACAGGGATGTTAGGCCCTTATGAACTAGTCCCAAGGCTAACTAAGAGGGGGGGGGGGTGAATTGGTATTTAAAATTTTTGCTAAACAAAATCACAAACACAAGCAAGCAATCACCACAGAAATTAAAGTGCGGAAATTAAAAGAGGAAGTATAATAAGAAAGAACACAGCAGATTTTATAGTGGCTTGGTGAACTTCACCTTCATCCACTCCCTATAGGCACCCTCTGAGTATTGTACTAAACCTTTAGTGTCTCTCCTTTAGGCCCCACAGCTAGGCAGAGAAGCTCTTACAAAATAACTTCCACCTTCCCCGGTGCGGCGGAGTAGCCGGACTCTTTAACACCAAATATATCTTCTTCTTCCCAAAACTTTCCTCAAGATGAACCTTGAATTCGATGGTACTAAGGTGCAAGCTTGCCTGAGCAACCCTGTGGAATCCCCTCCACACTCCCTTAAAACCCCTTCTAAGGATCTTCTCCCTCTCTCAAACTCCACCCTTTCCTCTCTCCCTTTCAAATTCTATCTTTAGGTTTCCTCCAAAAGAACAAAGCTTCAATGGCTGCCAAAGACACTGACTGTATAAACAAGAGGTCTTAAATAGAAGAGCTCCAAATTTGCTCTTATTATTATTTTTATTCTCTTTTAAGTTATTTTAAAATTATTTCATTATTATGTTATTATTAATAATACTATTTTAATTAATATTTTATTGTTATATTTTTATTTATTGAAAAATCAAAAAACTTTTTTTACTCTATTTTAAATTAAATTTAATAATTAAAAGTACATAGATATGTAATTAATAAAAGAAAAGGGAGTTATTTAAAATAATAATATATTATTATTTTAAATAACTCCCTTTTCTTTTATTAATTACATATCTATGTACTTTAATTATTATTAAATTAAATTAGGTTTAAATAATTTTATTTAAGTTATTTTCAAATATTTTAGAAAGTTTTAGAAGCCTTCTTTTATTATTTAATTTTAAAAATTATAATTAATATTATTATTTTAAGTAATTTCTGATCATTTAAATAATTAAGTGCTTATATATTTTGAAAGATAATTAATTAAATTTAAAAAGCTTTTAATAATTATATGATTATTACTCAAAGATTATTTTAAAAATTCTAAAACTTTAGCTTTTAATTGAATTTAGCTTAATAAAAATTTGTAAGCCTAATTATTCTAAATGGTTTTAAAAATAGCTTTTTAAGTACTTTAAACTTCGATAATTCATATCTAATTCATTTTAAATCAGATTTTGATATGTAATTCCTCTAAATTTTTAAAAATTGTGTACATTTATTTAAATTTATTTTTATATATATAAATTTATTTTTCTATTATATTTTTGTATTATTTAATTAGTTAATTATTTAATTATTATTTATATAATTAATATACTAATTATCATTAAATTAAAAAATAATTTTCAATTTTTTTAAACCTCCTTGTTTGGCCATTAGATCTCCCACCTTTTCATGTATTTTTTTTAATTTGAATTACATTTATCTACATTATTTTCCAAAATTTCTATATTTATGAGTATTTTAAATATTTTAAAATTTCCTACGTTATTAAATCCCTAATTTTTGTAGATTCACTTTTAGAAATTTTAAACATGGATTTTACTTGTGAATAGAATTCATGGGGAGAGTATTAGTGGCTAGATGATCTTCAATCATCCATTAATCACATTATTAAGCACACCAAATTATTTATTTAATCATCTTTTGCATGCGTAAGGTGCATAAACACTTAGCTTAGGCCATCCTAGATTTTAAGATTGGTGTGTTTACTTCTTTTATACTCCCCTTGCATGTCTTCTCTAAGGATTAGTCTTCAACACTTTTTTAAACCTATTTAACATAGTGGCACCCTAAGGACAATAATTAAGGAAACGTTTATAGAACTTAGAAAATTTCTATGAGCTAGGATAGATCCCTGATTGACATGAAACTTTGAACACTTGAACTTAGTGACATCTTAGACCTCTCATAATTTTCTAGGAATTTTTTTCAAGTCCCTTTAGACCCCTTAATTAACAAACCCTAATTTAACACGTAATTAGGTCCTGATAACTTCCAAAAAATCTAATAAATCCATTTTAAAACAAAAAAAATTACCAATAAATACCTTGAACTCTTTGTAATTCATCCCTTAGCCGTAGATAATTAGATCCCCTTAATTGAACTTTAATTTAAGCCTTAACTTAATTTTAACTAAAAATAACCTTTTTGCCCCAATTAAATAATTAAAAACTATTTAAAATTCCAAATTTTCCCCCAAAACTTGGGAACACCTCTTTAGATCATTGCTGACCTTTGGGGGTGATTCCAATTAGTTTGGAGCTGATTTCGATCAAAAACCCCAAAACACCCCTTATTATGCCAATTTAATAATTCATTAATTGCCCAAAACTTCTAAAATTTTTAACTTGGCCTAGAAAACTCCAAATCCAACAAAATCAAAGCCTAATACTCCTTATAAGGCCTAATATTTAAATAAAATACTAAAAAACTAAAACCTAGCATATTTTTAATAGTGACCTTTTGGACACCCTCAACCTAGCGGATAAAAGGACCACGTATCGTCTAAAATCTACTAATACAATTTAAACTTCTAAGATCAATACCTTAAGCATTAAAAAAGATTAACAAACTAAATTAAATAAAATGAATCCCAATCCATTAATATTTGAACTTTAAATAAAATTTTCCTTTTTAACCTTCAACAAATCTGAACCCTAGGCAACATGAATAAAATACCATACATAGAATTGTTTACTAGGGCACCACTTCAAGTTTTAGGAATAGGGCCGATGCTTTTATATCTTTTTTATTCTCTATGATGTGATTTTCATTGCATATGGCACATGTGATTATTTCATTTGCTTTAGTTTGACTTGCTGTGATGTTTTATTATTGAATTTTCCACTTATGATGTGATGTGTGCATTAGACTGTCCATGGGCTAGGGCCTCTTTTATACTAACTCAATTCTATGTAGGTGGTCATGCTCATGCAGTGCTAAAATAAAGGGGTAGTAATAATTAAACTTTAAATACTAATAATGTTTTCTGCAGACGCTCTAGAGATTGCCTAGCAACCTTTAAAATTAAAAGAGCATAGCCAAGCATGTTTACTTTTCTGCACATATATAAATGCTTGTGGAGTTATATATGAATTGCTTGAGATTTTTATTAGGATAATCATACAGGAGTTTGAGTCTAGAATTTTCCTTTTTGTAATGTAATATAATTTGATGTAATTGAGTTATGAAAGTTCTTAAAAGTCTGGCACTTCAAATTCTCGATACCCAAAGAGAATAAGCAAGGCCCTTTATAGGGAATTTCTTTTTCATTTGGGTACCCTTCTGAAGGATGAACTATATGAAGCCTGAAGGAGACGATCCAAAGGGAGATGACCCGAAGAACGATGATCCACTTGAAGATGAAGACTAGATATAGGATGTAAAATATGATAGGTTCTTAAGGAGATAATATAATTATAGGAGGTCATCCGATATCATTTTCACCCGTACAAGCTCGACAGAGATCTAGGGATGCACATGCTCTAAATCACATCAATAATTTAAGGGAATCATTAGGAAAAATATGATAATTACATTTATAAATCCAAAACACTTTATCTCCATATTATATCCATTATTTTTTTTCTATCTTTATTTAGTGATGAATCTCCAAAACTACTATTTTTATTTAGTAGGATAATTATAGTAATTAGAGTAAACAATATTAGTTATTTACAAGTAACCACACTTTCTCATGGAATCGATACCCTTCTCTATCATTATATTACTTGATTCAATATATATACTTGCGTATATAAAGTGAAATTTTTTATAATTTTTTTATTGAAGAAAATCTAAGCAATATTAAGAATTGATATAGCCCTAAATTATTTCATAACTCAAAATGTAACTCCCCCCCCCCCACATGATGGAGACAAATGATGACAAGCTTCAATATTGAGAGAAGGTGCTTATGATTAAAGAGAATGTCTCCCTACTTACAAGAGAGAATGTCTCCCTAAATATTTTTATCGATTCAACTCCATAATAATAGAACTAACATTTAAATTGTTTACTAAATTGGTGCTTCAACGTTGATCGATATGACGCTACAACATATTCCTTGTCGGTGCAATGTTGACCAACACTTGTAATTTTTTATTTTTCTTACAAAATTCATGTACAAACACAACTTAAAAAATATATTTTTACTAAATTTACATAACTAAAATAGTGAATAATTTACACTTATCAACAATGTATTATTTTTGCAGTATTCTTTTACTATTTAATCAATTAGTGTTCACTTACTCAATAATACTGATGATGAAGCTAAATAGTGTGAATGATATTCACTTTTAAATAAGTTTATATTCTCATGTGTTGTACTATCACAAACTATATCCTACTTTAGCAGACTGAGGGTATAAAAGATTGAGCAATGTTATACTTTGGTGACATTCTTTTACTATTAAATATATTAGTGTTCACTTACTCAATAATGATGATGATGAAGCTAAATAGTGTGAAAGATATTCACTTTTGGATAAGTTACTATTCAACTTTGTTATATTATCCAAAACCATATCCTACTTCAATAGGAATAGGACATAAAACTTTTAACAATGTATTATATTTGCGACATTCTTTTACTATTGAATCTATTATGGTTCACTTACTTAATAATGATGATGATGAAGCTAAAAAATGTGAAGGATATTCACTTTTGGATAAGTTTCTATTCTACTTTGTTATATTATCCAAAACCATATCATACTTCAGTAAGAATAAAGCATAAAACATTGAGCATTGTATTATTTTTTGTAGCATTCTTTTACTATTGAATCTGTTAATGTTCACTTACTCAATAATGATGATGATGAAACTAAACTGTGTGAATGATATTAACTTTTGGATAATTTTCTATTCTCCTATGTTATATTATCAAAAATCGTATCCTACTTCAATAGGAAGAGGGCATTAAACGTTGATCAATGTTTTATTTTGTGGCATTTTCTTACGATTGAATATATTAGTTTTCACTTACTTAATAGTTATGATGATGAAGCTACACAGTGTGAAAGATATTCACTTTTAGATAAGTTATTATTCTACTTTGTTATATTATCCAAAATCATATCCTACTTCGGTAGGAATAGGGCATAGAACATTGAACAATGTATTATTTTTCTGGCATTCTTTTACTATTGAATTTATTAGTGTTCACTTATTAATGATGATGATGAAGCTAAGCAGTGTGAATGATATTCACTTTTGGATAATTTATTATTCTTCTATGTTATATTATCCAGAATCATATCCTAATTCAGTAGGAAGAGCGCATAGAGCATTAAGCAATGTATTATTTTTGCAATATTTTTGAAACTATGTTCCTTATCATAATTGAATATATACGTTATGTGAGTTGAGGTGATGACATTAACATGTAGGTTTGACACATCTTAAATGATGATTCATGTGATAAAATATGGGGACCCAATTCATTGCTTATAATATATCAATTAATTCATGTTAATGAATGATACGTTGAATAGTGAGAACTTCAACACATAATAAAACTATATCTTAATTTTTTACATGATTTGAGTGAGAAAATTGAATTTATATAGAGAATTCAAGCACAATCTAAATGTTACATTGATTATGATGCTTTGTGCACTAGTTGGGACTCATTTTAGCATTATTTTTAAGTTTTAAATTTATTTCTTTAAAATTATTATTCTTTCTACAGTGTATCCCTTCCTTCTCTACTTGCTTCTTTTTATATTTGTTATTGCCCTATGAAAATTTAAAGCTCAAAACCCTTGAGGGATAAAGTTGCATCTTATATATTTTTGCATCAATTTTATTTTGACAATCTTCTCTCATAGTGATGAGATGACAACCTTATTTAGTTGGTTTGGTTTGTTCATTAAAATACTTGTTTTGTTATTTTATTTTGATTATTTGCTTTTGAAAATTTGATCAAATAAAAAAATGAATTGCAATACTATATTTATATATTAAATCAATAAATTTTTTAACTATAAATAAACAAGTCATACAAATATCAACATATCCAATACTTTTATGCTTTTTTAGAAAGATTCTATGATTTAATGGATAAATATTATTATCATAAAAAAATGGCTCGGTTAGTTTTATTTTTTATAATTTAGATCCAAAATTAGTTGCTTTGATGAGTTTATTATTTAATCTATCCAAACAAATCGAATGAACATCCCAAATTCTAGCTCCACACAAAGGGAAAATTCCCAAACTCTCTACATGTCTATATAGGAGCGAAGAAGCCTTTATTTTTCTTCTCTCTTTCATCCTAATATTGGGAAGTTTTACTTTGAATATCTTTCCATATCAAATTTCATTTAGTGCCTTACCATAATGTAAGGATTGATATAACTATTATATAGGCATGAGGTCACTTAGATAGTGAAGGGGTTTTTTTCTCTTATTTTTTGTGAGATACCTTTGAAGTATATGTTATTTTATAGTGTGTCTTGCCTTGTGTATGTTGACCTCATTTTTGTATGAGGCCACTAACGACCCCTTTCTTAACTCTAGAGCATAGGACCCTCTAGACCCTAGGTTCCCTTTAACTCTAGGTCTTAGTATCTTCCTAGTCGCAAGACCATAGGATTAATCTAGATCTTAACTCAATCCAAACCCAAAATCCAAGGTTGAGAACTATGGTCTTGAAACCTCTTCTAGGTGGTTCTTCCATCACCTTTAAACCCAGTCAATTGGCTTCTGATTCAGGGTCTATTAATTCCATGTTGATATGACATGTCTCTAGTTCCAACCCTCCAAATTTGAACTCATTTGATGGATTCTAACCCCATAAACTAAATCCAGTTCCAAAGGTTGCAAAACCTTCAAATATTTATGACCCATGCCATTGGACCTATCATCTAGTGGGATTTGACCTTGGAGTTTCCTCCAAACCCTTTGATCACTTCCAAGACTCTGATATTGACTTGTTAAGCATTAATCTACATTTTTCTGGATTCAATTTGACCCAGAATTGACTTGAAGCAAAAATGACCAAATTGCCCTTAAAGGGGATTTTTGAACTTTTGGCCTAAACTCAACTTGACTTAACTCATCTATCTTTGAAACTTTCTCCAATCATTTTTAAATAATATTTGGGACCTTTTAGACCCAACTCCAAACCTTGAGTCAACCTATTTGACTAGGTCAACCTAGTTGGGCCCAATGACCTTTAAGAGCCTAAACAAGCTTTTTGACCCAAATGACCTCTCTAGACTTTGACACCCTATCCATTAAGTTTATGTGATCAAATAGGATTCAAGGGACCCAACACTTGGTCCTAGGTCAACTTGGTTGACCAAGTCAACCAAGTTACACCATATCTCCCATATACCTCCTTTCATTCAAACCATTTGATCAAAACCATTCAAGCCTTATTTAAACTCATTGGATTGTTGAAACTTGTTCAATATAAATTAGGTTGTTAGACCTAAGCTTATATCCCAGCGGCTAACCAAGAGCGGGGGTGAATTGGTAATTTAAAAATTTTCTCTCTTTAATTTTTAAACCGATAAAAACTTTAATGATTTTTTGTAAAAAAAAATTTCAACTACAGATCAATAGAAAAAGTAAAGTAAAAAAAAAAAAGAAAAGCACAGAAAAATAAAAAGACACAAGATTTATAGTGGTTCGGTCAAACATGACCTACATCTACTCCCTAGAGCCACCCTCCGAGTATTGTAGTAATACCAATAGTGTCTCTCCTTTTACCCCCACAGTAAGACGGAGAAGCATTCACAAAACTTTGTTCCACCACTACTCGGTGCGGCAGAGAACCGTCATCCTTTTACACCCTCCAAGTGTAGGCAGGGCACCTCTCACTGTTCACACTCTCCAAGTGTAGGACGAGAACCATCCTTTCACACTCTCCAAGTGTAGGTAGAGAACCTTCTCTCTATTCACACTCTCCAAGTGTAGGCAAAGAATCTTCCATCCTTTCACACTC
This sequence comes from Dendrobium nobile, assembly GCA_022539455.1. NCBI lineage: Eukaryota > Viridiplantae > Streptophyta > Magnoliopsida > Asparagales > Orchidaceae > Dendrobium > Dendrobium nobile. The sequence continues at coordinate 14,646,856 of CM039718.1, read as the reverse complement.
TCCAAGTGCAGGCAGAGAACCTTCCCGCTGTTCACACTCTCCAAGTGTAGGCAGAGAACCTTTCATCTTTTTGCACTTCACCAAGTGTCGGCAGAGAACCGGATCTCCTTGAAATATCTTCTCAAAAGAAATCTAGAAGGACAAGAGAAAAGAGTGAAGTAAGCATAATTCACAAAGTTGAGATCCTTACCTTTGAGTACGAAGTGAATCCTTCGCGCTCCAATGGTAAGAACTCTCCTTCAAACACTCTCTCTCACTCTCTCCTTCACACTTCTTTTAGTAAGCACGAAGACCAAAGACCAAAAAGATTACAAGATAGTTTTAAGTGGACCTAATATAGGAAAGACTTGAAAAACCATCCAAAAACTACTAATTTTCAATTCTGTATGCACTTGATCGTCCCGTATGATCGTGATTTCATCCTATACGAATAATGTAAAAACTATTGTGTATGAACCCAATGTATATTGGTATGAATAACTTTGTACCTGATTATCGTCTCGCATGAATTAAGTTCGTCTGGTACGAATAGTTATATCAAAGGTTCATTTGGACGAAACTGCAAGACAATCCAAATTTTCAAGAAACAGAGGACTTCATCCTGAGATGAATATAGGAGTTCGTCTGGATGATTAGTTTAAGTCATGTGTCCAAATGATATCGTCCTGGGATGAATAGCGTGAAAAATATGGATGATCTGTTCAATTCAAGGATCCAAAGGACATCATCCTGGGATAAATGGGGTGAATCATTTGGACGATCCGTTCAATTCAAGGATCCAGAGGACGTCATACTGGGATGAATGGGGTGAATCGTTTGGATGATCCATTCAATTCAAGGATCTAGAGGACATCATCCTGGGATGCATGGTATACTTCATCTGGACGATCAGTACAAAGTGAGAAATTAGAGCACATCGTCTTGGGATGAATGATACACTTCGTCTGGATGAACAGTTCAAAGTGAAAATCCAGAGGACATCGTTTAGGGACAAATAGGGAAATTCATCTGGATGATCAGGACTTAGAAATTTTTTCTCACTTCCTGTTCGTTCCATTGCTCTCCGAGGGGTATAACTAACCTAATCGTCCCATACGAACACGGTTCATCCCGTACGAACATGGTTCGTCCTGTACGATTAGTATAAGAAATTTAGATTTTTAAAGATCTCCCCAAGTGTGTGTGTGTGTGTGTGCTAAGTTTACAATTACAATCACACTCTCTCAAACTAAATAAATTTAAAAATACAAACTTCAATTTACAAACTATCTTATGTTAAATTTGATTTGAAGTCTTCATTAGTATGCAGCTCAATTATCCTTAAATGTTAGTCCACACAAGAGCAAAAACAATTCTTCCAAAAAAGTGTTAGGAGAAAATAATAATTAGAATAATAATATTTGGAACCATAAAAAACTATACAAGTTGCAAGAAATGTAAAATATGCAAAAGCTAAGTAGCGACTCTCTTAATAATCTCCCCCTTTTTTATGATGGCAAAATAATTATTGTTTATATAATTTTCAAATTCAAAGTATCTCTTAAACTCCCCCTAAATTGATAAACATATGAGAATAAGGAGGCATTTGCTTGACATTCTCTCTCTTTTTTTTTTAAATAAGAACATAACAGATATGATACGAACGATATTTCTCCCCTTTTTTGACAATAACAAAAAAAGAAAAAGAAAAAGAACTAAAACAGAAATGTAAGAAGTCATATGATAATCCTTTGATAATTGATCCTTGAAAGAGATTATGATATATTTGCAAATATAATTGATTATCATTAGAGAAATAGAAGAATTTATATGATTTATGAAGAGACATAACATAGACAAAGAAAAAATAATAAAATACATGAATCAATTTAGACATTGAGAAAAATAAAATCATTGCAAAGAAAATGAATGTAAAATTTGTATATTTTAAATTTCAATACTAAATAAAATTGTACAGAAGATCAATTTGAATTAAGAGATTGAAAGGTTAAGGAAATAAATTAACTACCACATGTGGCGCTTTGCACATCTTTTTCAATAGTTGTGGCACATTTTTGTGCATCTTTTTATTTGTGGGCTTATTTTGTGCCTTTTTTCCAATTGCAAATCATTGTGCAGTCTTTTTGATTTTTGTACATTTGTACATTTTTCAAGAGTAATCTTGATCTTTCCAAAATCAATAATAAAAAATTTTAAATTTTTATAAGTACTGCAATATTTATTAATAAGTGAAATACAAAAATAAGAAAACATCATAATTGCAATAATAATATAAAAATTATATTAGCCTAACAAGAGAATGAGATTGACATTCTTAACTAGATCAAGTTATAATCACAACTTAAAATTTTGAAAAAATAGATTTTCTAATGAATTCAATTCTATGTTACAATTTAAGATATAGCATTTTCAAGATCAAAAATTTAAAGAAGGTTCATATAAGCTAACACACATTTCTGAAATGAAATAAAAAATAGTAAAACAAGACAAGAAAACTTTATTGATATCATTTGTATAAGATAATACATTTTGCATGAATGATATCAATACAATGTTTTTTTTTTTTTGAAAGAAATGCATCAAATAGCATTAAAACCAAAAAGCAAACTAAGTACAAGTAATAAGGGGATCACATTCTTCCTTGATTAAGCCTAACAATAAGGAAGGAATGTGATCAAAAGAAGAACTATCAAAGAAAAAGCTATTCTCCAATGCTATAGTAGCACAACAATTTGCTACTTTATTACAATCTCTAAAAGCTTGGAGAAAGACAACCTTACTAAAATCATGTAAAAAACATAAATTCTTATGTGGCCACTTACCCACATTCTCCTTATTATCCTTCAAAGAATTCTGAATGAATTTGATGATATTCATATTATCATTCTCTATGATAAGCCCTTTACACTCCAACATCCAGCTCTTCAAAAACTCTTTAACCGTGAGGACTGCTTGTAATTCAAGATGGCCAATATCCCAATGCATTCCATTCTTTCCAAAAGCACTAATAAATCTTCCTTTGTAATCCCGAAAGATTCCTCCAATGCTAGCCAAATTAGAGCTTGTCAAGGAAGCATCTACATTTACCTTGATCCATTCTTTCGGTGGAGGGTACCAAGTTCTTTGAGACTCCCTAAGGAGATTAGTACCCCAGTAAGATAGAAATGGACTAGATTTGGAGACAGCATAAAACAAAGCATTAGCAGCAATAACAGAACACGGCACGGCATTCTTACCATGTTTAATATCATTTCTACTTCTCCAAGAATAATTGACCGTAGAGCAATACAGCCGAACAATCCCAGGATTCTTTACAGACATCTTCCTTAAGTTCTCCAAGCAGCAATCCAGTGAATGAAAGTTAGGAATAAAAATTCCCCATTCCCTCAACTTCAGAATTATTTCAATCAGATATTTGCATTTTACCATAATATGTTCATATGTTTCATCAACTTGGCAACCTCTAGGACAAAGACCATTATCTGAAATTTTACGATTCATGAGAAACATATTGGTTGGTATGGCTGATTTACCAAGTCTCCACAAAAACATTTCAATATTTTTGCTCATCTTCAATTTCTTCACCCAGCTGAAATATTCCACATCTTCCATATTGCATTTGTTGAGCCACATTTGTTCACTGTCTTCCCCGAACCAATCTTCAACAGCTCCATCCGATCCTCCTCATTATACTCAATTGGAATTTGAGTGATTAGAGAGATTAAATATGAATGAAATGCTCTTTGTAACAGTTCATAGTTCCACATACCATTATCAAGAATTAATTGCTGCACATTCATACCTTCCAGGAAATTGCTGTCCACAAAAGTAGGCCAACGATTAATGGATCTATCAAGCACCCAAGTGTCATTTAAGATGCTGATTTTATCTCCTTTCCCCACCTTCCATCGAACCACGATCTTCAAATTCTTTCCACCATCAAGTAAGATTCTCCAAGCATTTGAGCTGATATTCCTGTGAGCTCCATTCATTACATTATCCCCATATTTACTTTCCATGACACGGTGAAGCAAAGAACCAGGCTTTTGAATAAAATTCCATGTCACTTTGGATCTTAAAGATCCGATTCTCTGTAAAGGCGAATGTAAGCCCAAACCTCCCATACTACTAGGCTTGCAAATATCATTCCAAGCAATGTAATGCATCCCCTTAGTGCCATCTTTATTATTCCAAATAAAACTTCTACAAAGCTTCTCCAATTCATGTAAAAGCCTCTTAGGTACCAAAGAATGGGTAATAAGAAAATTTTCCATAGAGAGCAAAGAACTTTCTACAAGAATCAATTTACCTCCCAAGGATAAAGATTTCCTGCTCCAAGCATTAAGTCTTTCCATGGTATTACTAAGAACTTCTTGATAATCAGCCATCTTCATTCTTTCAAGTGAGATTTTTACTCCTAAGTATCTCATTTCCTTCACTATCTTAAACCCAAGAAGTCTGCCAATCTTCCTCCTTATCTGATAGTTGACTATCTTACCAAACAGCAATTGAGATTTGCCAATATTAATCCTCTGCCCAGTCCACTTACAAAACTTTTCCACAATTGTCTTCATACTTTTAGCAAGCTCAACCAATGCATGAGAGAAGATAAGAGCGTCATCTGCATATAATAAATGCGTAATCTTTGGCCCTCCACTTGAAACTTGAATGCCAAGGCTCTTTCCTCTTTGCTCCAACGAGTTAGTAATCAATTGGAAACACATGATGAACAAATAAGGTGAAAGTGGACATCCCTGACGGAATCCACTTTGAGCATTGATCCATTCAGAATTCTTCCCGTTAATAATGATGGAGAATCTCACATCTACAACACATTCCAAGAGTAAGTTAGAGAAAGCAATAGGAAAACCATACCATCTCAAAATATGACGAAGAGTAGTCCACCCCATGCTATCATAAGCTTGTTCCATATCAAGCTTAACGGCCATCATTCCCTTCTTATTTTTTGAAATTTTAAACTTGTGGAAAATCTCCTGAGCAAGCAAACAATGTTCAGCAATTGATCTGCCATGTATGAAGGCAGCTTGTTCTTCGGAAATCATTCTAGCCATTCCCTTCTTAAATCTATTAACAATCATAGTAGCCATAATTTTATAATTGGTTTGACAAAGGCTAATGGGCCTATAATTCGACGGAGACAAAGGGTTCTTTATTTTAGGAATTAAGACAATCAACCTGTCCTTCCATTCCTTATTCATATGGCTGGAATTAAAAAAATTCCTTACTGCATTCCAAAGCATTTCCCATATAATATTCCAATAGCTTTTGTAGAAGGAAGAGGTAACGCCATCCGCACCAGACGACTTGTTGTTCCCTTGCTGGAACACCGCAATCTGTAATTCATTTTCTGTAAACTCAGCATTTAACAGCTCCATGTCTTCGACATTTAACTTCTGATTCTCCATAATAGATGGCCAACCCGTGACTTCACATTCCCTATATTCCCATTTCCTCTCAAAGAACTTGGTGAAGACTTTCTCAATTTGATCCTCATCCACTTGCAACTTATTCGCTTCATCTTTGACTTGAAAAATACGATTCCCATTCCTTCTAGCTGTTGCAAAATTATGAAAAAGCTTAGAATTTGTATTGCCTTCCTCATGCCACCTAGCCTTAGCCCTTTGATTCCACCAAGTTGAAAGTCTTCTCATAGTGATATTGAGTTGATGAACCTTATTTCTAAGTTCAAACAGGTCATCAGCAGACCAATCACTACTCAATGCTTCTTTGTTTTGCAACTTAAGGATCTCTTTCTTCAGTTTATCCTTTAAGGCATTCAAATCCTTTCATTTATTTCTACTCCAGAAAAATAAGGATTTTAAAGTACGATTAAGCTTCTTCTGTAAGACTTCATACTCATTACCTTCGTCATGCTTCTTCCAGGAGTGATAAACTATGCTTTTAGCCGCCGGATAAGATCTCCATGTATCTTCAAATTTGATTGTTCTCGGCTTAAGCCGTATTCTGTCATCCATCTTGATCACAATTGGACAGTGATCAAACGCCATCCTCGCCAAATGTCTGTTCACTACCAAAGGAAGCTTCTGCATAGCCAAAGAATTCAAAATACATCTATCTAACCTTTCCCATATCCTAGAATTACCTTCATTGTTGTTACACCATGTGAATCTTGGCCCAACATATCCAATATCATGGAAATCTGAATTTACCATGAAGCTCTTCATTTCTCTCGGTCCCTTGGAAAATAGGAACCTCTTACCACCTCTCTTCTCATCTTTGTTTAGAATACAATTAAAGTCTCCCCCAATGATGGAAGGACTACAATTCTCCATGCTTCTCTCCAATTGATTCCAAAGATAACTTCTCTCCTTGTTGCAACGGCTTCCATAAACCGTAGCAATCTTCCACATTCCTAAGCTAGGAATCGAAAGATTACCAATGATCACCTGAGAAGAGGCTTCACAAACCTCAAATGACACCAACTTTATGTTCCACAGAACCAGAATACCACCAGAAGTCCCAACAGCAGGTTGGTGAAAATAATCCCACTCATTGCCCAAAAGGCAATCCACCTCCATTCTACCAATGCTAGACAGCTTTGTCTCCATAAGCCCAATAAAGAAAATATTTTCATCTCTAACCATTTCCTTAAGATACAGGGAAGCCTCTTTCTTCCTCGCTCCCCTACAATTTTAGTAAAGAATTGTAGACATAATTAACAAGGTATAGAAGATCTTCCCCCACTATTGGGGTTCAACCTCCCATTCCTCTTCTTCTTCTCACTATTACAGGTCCCAATGACTTCAATTCTTTGGCTAATTTAACCTTGACATCTTCACTACCATAATTCATATCAAAATTTACCTTTGGTTCTAATAGTTATGAGCCTTTGTCAACCACCTTGTTGTTACTAACAGCTTTACCCAGACTTTCTTCCTCATTCTCCTCAACCAAAATAGCAAATCGGTTTGTTGATTGTTCAAACATACCAGTTACAGCATCTTTTCCAGAGACTTCATCTGCCTTATTACCGTTACACTCATCCTGAACTTTCTCCTGGACTTCTTCAAGCTGAACATCCTTCTGACCAACAAAAGTTCTCTGTTCTGTTTTCCTTCAATATCCTGCTCATATTTATTTACTGCATTGCTTCTTCTACCTCTTCTATTCTTGAATTGGACATGAATCCATGGACCATATTCAGTACTCACCACAGAATGCTCATTGTCATGTCTGACCAAATTGTCCTGCCCATTATCTGATCCCATACTCTTCAACGATTGATCTTTAATCACCAACGTGACATTTTTCGGACAAGTCTTCTTATCATGGCCTACCCTTCCACATTCGTAGCACATAAGATCATTTTTTTCATATTCCACCCTTTGGAAAAATCTCCCAGCCGAACCTTCAACCCACGTACCATTCAAAAGTTTCTTCTCTAAATCAATTCTCACACAAACACGTGCAAATTCTCGTTTGCTCCATCGAAATGTATTTCCATCTACATGCATAGGAGGTCCAAAGCAAGAAGCAATTCTAGCTATGTTATCTTCATCCCAGCAATATAAAGGTAGGCAAGGTAAACGGATCCACACCAGTGCAGATATACCTTTAAACGAATTTGGATCAAAAGCAGAAGTCCACCTATCCATACCAACGATTAATCCATTCACATACCATGGGCCCCCGTTCAAAACTTCATCAACCACCTCACACGAATTGAACGAACAGAGTATCCAATCCAATCCAATTGAGGTCAAATGAAATTTACCATATTGGCTCCATTGTCTTCTTAGCTCTGAACTGCAAACTGAGAATGGAACTCCATTATCCAGAACTTTGAGTACAATCGAGTTCTTCAATTCTCTAACATACTCAGCTTCCCTTTCCGCGTTCAATTTTATAGCCACATCGTCCTCAGAGAATTGCATCAAATCTCTATCAAATGTAATCTTGATTGGCTTCAGTTTCGACCAAGCCTCAGCAACTTCGCCCATATTCTTCAAGATATCTTTCTTTCGGGTTTCCAAAGAAACAGCTCCATCACCCATATTACGCACTTTCTGTGCATCAAGAACCTCGAAAAAATTTCTCACCCGTAAGACCAAATTTTGAGAAGCCGAAGACTCAACATTCATCAAACCAGGTAGATCTTCAACAATCGTATCCACTCGTGCATCCAATTCATCCATTATAACATTCTTTCCTTTACCTTCAACAGTTTCTTGACGGCTCAAAGTCTTACCTCCTTCCCGAATCACTATTCCATTAGATTTTCTATCGCTGGACCGAAGAGAACCAGATGACCGTGGAACAAACATGGATACCGGCTGAAGATGCTGATGATCCACCGGTGCAGTCACCATCGATCGCGGAAAAACCTGTGAAATCTGATTTCAAAACCAGGAAGAACTTTCTCTCTCTAGAATTCAAACCGGATGTTCTCTTAATGATATCAATACATTAACTATTGAAAAACACATAAAATATAAGATTTTACTAAAACACAACATAAAAAACATAAAAATCATCACTGGTCACATCACATCACATCTAATGCAGTAGAGAAAAAACACATAAAACAAATACATTCATCACTCAGACGAGCCCTGATCTGGAGGAGGTGGCTAGTTGTAGAAATTAAAATAATTGCTCATCATAGTCATATTTGAGTTTATACCATCTATTTGCTCTCGCATCCAACTCATATCTTGATGATACTGGGCATCCTGCATTTGTAGATGAGTTTCAATTTGATCAAAGTGTTGATCAAAATGAGTCTCAAGATGATCAAACCTGTGAACCAAATCTTGAACTTTTTGGTTCACCAACAGGTGCAGATGGAGTTGCTCCCATTTCCCCCTCTGAGTCACTAATAACAAGTTGTTCATGTTGTTCATCTTTATTAAAAATCGCTCAAAAAGATCCATCATTGTAGTAGAGAGGCTCCTCTAGATCTTGATCTGGATGGACTAGATCATATTTCTTCTCCAAAATGTAAGTCACAAGATGTTCTAAGGCAATATTTTTCTTTCTTTTACGGGAGACATGGCTAAACTCAGAAAGTCCATAAATATGTCAATGATTAGTTGGGCTTCATCTATAGGTTGGCTAGTCATGATCTGATAAGTCACAAAAGAAAGAAGATGTGTGATATTTACTCGATTACCAGCTTTAGGTATGATGGAGGTGCGAAGGATATGCTGGATGATACGTGAATTGAGATTAAGAGTGGCTACCTTAGGTAAATGACCTACTCCTCTACATCCTCTAATTACTTGATTTATTACTGTCCAGTCAAAGTCAGAGGAAGAGGTCAAAGTATGGACTCTACTCCCTTGAGTCCTTACATTTAAAAATATTCCCAAATCCTCTTTTGTTATCTCTACTTTCTTCTTAAGAACATAAGACCTAATCATAGAATGGTCAGAGTTAAAGAACATGTTGGCAAGAAAGTAGTGGAAGGTCTCCTTATTGTAGAAATAGATAAGAGTTAGAATGAGGCCAAACTGGGTGGAAGCAAAAAGGTTCATTACCTTAAAGTTGAGTTGTTCTTGAAGAAGAACTCTCGAGGGAGTGATTTTGGATGAAGAAAAGCTAGGGAAGGACTCCTCATTTGCTTTGGACAGGAAGTTTTCACTTGAGTTTTTAGGAGGACCCTTTGCGAGTACCTTTGCTTGCCTAATTCTCTTGCTCGAACTAGCCATGGATGAGATATAAGGGAATAGAAGATTGAAAGAGATTTTAGAAGTGATGAAATTTGAGTTCAAAACCCTTCAATTCAAAGAAAAAATGAGTTTTCGTACAGACAAAAATAATTTCGTCCCGTACGAATTTGGGTTCATACGTACAAAAGATATTTTGTATGAACGAACTAATGAGTCCAAAAATGAAATGACTTTTTGTAAGCACACAAGTTTCGAGGCTTCCTTTCATATAGACTTTTGACCAAACGATCGTACAGACAAACAAGTGTTTGTCTGGGATGATCAGACATTTAAGATCATTTTTATGGTAGTTTGAACCATCACCCACATTGAATAGCCACGTGTTCATATGTACGAACCAAAAGTTCATATGTACGATCATGAATATTGAAACCAAACTTATCTGTTTAACTATCTACAATCATACATACGATTGAATATACATCGTTCGGACGATCGTGACGATCATACAGACGAACAGTAAAATGAAAATTGAAAAACTATATGCAAATTATTCAAATCCGACAATTAATACACTACACAATTTGTCCCGTACGAAATGAATTTCGTACATACAATTATCACTCAATTTTAAAGTAAACATTCAAAAATCTAGATGTGAGAATTTTTCAAAAACAAACACAAACACAATAAAAAATGATTGAAAAATACAAAAATTCATAAAATCAAAAAGACACACAACACACTAACAAAAAAAAACACACATCAATGTTGCAGAATCACTTTAATTAAGCATTCAAATCGATCACACCAAGCCTTATTCTTAATGTACTGAAAGTATCAAAGGCTACTGGTTTTGTAAAAATGTCTGCAAGTTGATTTTCTGTTGAAACATGAATGAGTTCAATTTCTCCTTTAGATACATAATCCCTTATGAAATGATGCCTGATGTCTATATATTTGATTCTTGAATGTTGAATAGGATTTTTCGAAATGCAAATAGCACTAGTGTTATCACAATAAATGAGAATAATGCCTATAGTTAATCCTAAATCAATCAATTATTATTTCAACCAAAGTACTTGTGCCACACAACTTCCTAATGTAATGTATTCAGCTTCAGCAGTAGATAGGGCTACTGAATTTTGTTTTCTACTGGACCAAGAGACTAAAGAATTTCCAATAAACTGACATGTTCCAGAAGTGCTCTTTCTATCAACCCTCCAATCTACAAAGTCAGAATCTAAATAACCAATTATTTCAAATAAAGAGCTAAACTTAGGATACCAAATTTCTAAGCTCTGAGTTCCTAACATATATCTTAAAATCCTTTTTACTACTGTCAAATGTGATTCTTTGGATCTGATTGAAATCTAACACATAAACAAACACTAAACATGATATCAGGCTGGCTAGCTATCAAGTAAAGCAAAGATCCAATTATCCCTCTAAATTTCTTTTGATCAACAGATTTCCCCTTATGATCCTTATCCAACTGAACTGAGAAACTCATAGGTGTACTAATAGGTTTAGCATTGTCCATTTCATACTTTTTGAGGATGTTCTTAACATATTTTGACTGACTAAGAAATGTACTCTCCTCAATTTGCTTAGTGTTAAAGCCTAAAAAGTAACTTAAATCTCCAATTAGACTCATCTCAAATTCACTACTCATTGTTTTAGAAAAATCATCACAAAGATTTTTATTTGAAGATCCAAAGATAATGTCATCAACATAAATTTGTACAATGAGTATATCCTCTCCAAATTTCTTCAAAAAGAGAGTTGTATCCACACTTCCTTTTTCAAATAATCTTTCAAGTAGGAAGGTGCTTAATCTCTCATACCAAGCTCTAGGTGCCTATTTCAATTCATATAATGCCCTTTTCAGTTTAAAAATATGATTTGGGTGTTTAGAATTTTCAAAACCTGAACGTTGTTCTACAAAAACATCCTCTTGAACTACCCCATTTGAAAAGGCACTCTTTACATCCATTTGGTATAATTTAAATCATCTAAAATAGGCATAGGCTAATAAAACCTTAATTACTTCAAGTCTAGCTACAGGGGCAAAAGTCTACTCAAAATCAATTCCTTCAATCTGATTATACCCCTTAGCCACCAATCTAGCCTTATTTCTAATGACTACTCCCGAGTCATTCATTTTGTTCTTGAATACCCACTTAATTCCTACTATACTTTGATTCTTTAGCCTTGCAATTAATTCCCAAACTTCATTTCTTACAAATTGATTTGACTCTTCTTGTATAGTCAAGATCCAAAATTTATCCAAAAGTGCTTGATCAATATTTATGGGTTCTATGGTTGAAATAAAGGCTGAGTGATTGACTTCTTTGTTTAATTCACGCCTAGTCCTAACACCCTCACTAGGTTCACCTATAATCAATTCCTTTTGGTTATTCTTAGAAAATCTTAAATTTCTAGGTAACGGGTTTTCTATCTCTAGATTTTCTTCCAAATTTATTTTCTCAATCTTTTGGGAGTTAATTTTTATCTCATCTTCTTCAATATTTGGCTCTTCCAAAATTCCAGATTCATCAAATACAACATGTGTGGTCTCCTCAATTACCAAAGTTCTTTTATTGAATACTCTATAAGATTTTCCAACACTTGAGTTTCCTATAAAAATACCTTCATCTGATTTTGGATCAAATTTTTCTAAGGCAGATTTTCCATTGTTATGAATAAACACCTTACATCTAAAAACATGCAAATGTGAAAAATTAGGTGTTCTTCCCTTTAGCAACTCATAGGGTATTTTATTTAATTTTGATCTAACATTTACCCTATTCAGAACATAACATGCAGTACTAATCGCCTCAGCCCAAAAATATTTAGGAAGTGAGTATTCTGTAAACATGGCTCAGGCAGCTTCTATTAGCGTTCTTATTTTTCTTTCGACTACCCCATTCTATTGAGGGGTTCTAGGTGCAGAAAAATTGTGATCAATTCCTTTCTACTTACAAAAATCCTCAAATTTTTTATTCTCAAACTCTCCTCCATGATCACTTTGAATAGTCATAATTTCATATCCTAGCTTCCTTTAAATCCAAGTTGAAAAGTTTCTAAATTTTGTCAAATGATTCACTCTTATGATATAGAAATCTAACCCATGTGAATCTAGAGTAATCATCCACAATCACAAATCCATATACCTTCCCTCCTAGACTTATAGTTCCAACTGGTCCAAAAAAATCCATATATAAAATTTCCATTGGTTTACTAGTTCTAAGATCCTTACTGGACTAAAAAGAGGACTTCACTTATTTTTTAATTTGACATGCATCACAAAGGTGGTCCTTAGTAAAGTCTAATTTTGGTATACCTCTCACTAAGTTCTTTTGGGTAATTCTCCTAAGCTTTTCATGCTAGAGTGACAAAGTCTCTTATGCCAAAGCTATGATTCATCAGAAATAGTTTTTAAACAAAGAGTAGTAGGAGTTTTAATACAATTCAAGTCGAGCATATACACATTATTTACCCTTATGCCATTCAAAACATCATTTCCATTCAGGGTTAATATACAACTAGTAGGAAAAAATTTTACACAATGTCCTTTATTACATAGCTGGCTAATACTTAACAAATTATGCTTTAAGCCTTCTACAAATAACACATTTTCATTAAAAAAATTCTTAAGATTTCCAATCATACCTGACCCAACCATCTTCCTTGAGGTGTTATCTCCAAGTGTAACCTTGCCTCCACTCTTGGCTTCCAGCGATATGAATTATGTAGTATCTCCAGTCATATGCTTTGAGCATCCACTATCCAGGTACCATATGCTCTCATGAGGTTTTGTGTGAGAGCGATCCTATAAAATTATCAAACGTTAGACCTGGGAACCCAAACAAGTTTGGGTTCTCCTTCTGGCAATTTATAATTAGATACATATATGATATGTGTAGGTTTATGCATCTTAGGTATCCACACAAAATAAGTTTTCTTCTTCAAAGTATAGGTGTGAGTTATATGTCCAAACAATCCACAATTATGACATTTGACTCCTAGAAATGGGTCTCTTAATTTTCTAAAAATTCTCTGTCTATTTAAGGATTGCATAAATTTAGGATACAAAATAAGATTCGTAAAATCTTCAAGTCTTGGGGGTATCCTATTTTCCTTGAGAGCTTTTTTTCATTAATTTATTAAATAAATTCACTCTTCCAATATACGATTCGTATAATTAATCCTATAGATTTTGCTCTCATATTCATCCTTAAAATTTTTAAATTCATTTTCAAGTTCTGTATATGATGATTTTAAACTTTCATGATTCTTATTCAAATCGTCAAACTCATCAAGAAATTTCATGTGGTTGTCATCAATTAAAGCATGATCTTTTCTAAGGATTTCTTGTTCTTTTTGTAATTCCTGAAATTCTAAATTCAGACTAGTATGCATTTCTTTAACTTTCTATATGCATCATGTAAGTGTTCAGAAACTTCAAAAAGTTTATTGTAAGTCAGGTCACATACCTCTTCTTGATCTGACTGATCAAGATTATCAGCCTTTAAGCATAAATTAATGGCTTCATCTTCCTTTTCAGTCTCTAACGAGTCTGAAGCTGAGTCCGCCCAGAAAGCTCTTTGGAATTTTTTCTTGCCCTTCTTCACAATTGGTTTCTCCACTACCTTCTCCTTGCTAGGAGTGGCTTTGAGTTTTGGGCAATCTGACTTAATATGTCCAGGTTTCTTGCACTCATAGTAAATAACCTCATTTGAAACCTTAACATTTCTATTAAATTTACCTCGATTCTATTGTTGGCGTCTCTTTTGCTTCCTCTTCAGAAAGCTTCTGAATTGTCTAGTCATCTGTGAGATGTCGTCTTCATCCTCATGTTGTGAGAGTTCACTCTCTAACTCCTCCACTTTTAGTGCTATGTTCTTCTCCCTTTGTGATTCACCTGCATCAATCATTCTTCGATTAACTCCTTACTGGTAAGCAATTAGCGATCCAAGAAGATTATCAATAGAGTAAATGTTTAGATCTTTAGATATTGTAATTGCAGTTATTTTAAAATAATAAGCAGTAGGCAAATAACAAAGTAAATTTTTAACCATTTCAGCATTCGTTAGTTCCCTACCCAACGCATATAAAGAGGTGACTAATTGTGTGAATCTTGTGTACATGTCAGAAATGGATTCATTTGGTTTCATGCAAAATAATTCATAATCATGCAACAAGATATTAAGTTTAGATTGTTTAACTTCATTAGTCCCCTCATAAGTTATACATAGTCTACCCCATATGTCATTTCCACTCTTGCAAGTAGAAACCCATATGTAATCTTCTGATTTAAGAGCGCAAAAGAAATTATTCAAGCATTTGGCATTTAGTTATGCTAAGTCACGTTCTTCTACTATCCGGCCACAAAAGGTGTTTCAACTCTAACTCCGTCAACTAGTCTAGTTGGTTTTGTATACCCTTCTTGAACTAAGATCCACATACAGTAATCAAGTGACTGTAAAAATGTAGACATGTGTATTTTCCAAAAATCAAAAGGAATATTATCGAACAATGGAGGTCTAGTTATAGAGTAACCCTCAGGTGTATTTTAGTTTCCAAATGTAGCCATGTACGTTAATAAAAAGTAGTCTAAACTTATGATTTTGAAACAAAGCTCTAATACCACTTGTTGAAACTTGTTCAATATGAATTAGGTTGTTAGATCCCAGCAGCTAACCAAGAGGGGGGTTGAATTGGTAATTTTAAAAAATTTCCACTTTAATTTTTAAACTGATGAAAACTTTAATAATTTATTGTAAAAAGATTTTTCAACCACAGATCAATAGAAAAAGTAAAGTAAACAAAAATAAGAAAAACAGTAGAAAATAAAAAGACACAAGATTTATAGTGGTTCAGTCAAACACGACCTATATCCACTCCCCGGAGCCACCCTCCGAGTATTGCACTAATACCAATAGTGTCTCTTCTTTTGCCCCGACAGCAAGGCGGAGAAGCCTTCACAAAACTCTCTTCCACCACTACTCGGTGCGGCAGAGAATCGTCGTCCTTTTACACCCTCCAAGTTTAGGCAGAGTACCTCTCACTGTTCACACTCTCCAAGTGTAGGTAGAGAACCTTCCATCCTTTCATACTCTCCAAGTGTAGGCAGAGAATCTTCCCACTATTCACACTCTTCAAGTATAGGAAGAGAACATTCCATCCTTTCACACTCCCCAAGTGTAGGAAGAGAACCTTCCTGCTATTCACACTCTCCAAGTATAGGCAAAGAACCTTTCGTATTTTCACATTTCACCAAGTGTCAGCAGAGAATCAGATCTCCTTGAAAGATCTTCTCAAAAAAATCTAGAAGGATAAGAGAAAAGAGTGAAGTAATCACAATTCTCAGAGTTGAGATCCTTACCTTTGAGTACCAAGTGAATCCTTCACACTCCAATGGTAAGAACTCTCCTTCAAACACTCTCTCTCACTCTCTCCTTCACACTTCTTTCAGTAAGCATGAAGACCAAAGACCAAAAAGATTACAAGATAGTTTTTAGTACGAATAGTGTAAAAACTATTGCGTACGAACCCAATATATATTGGTACGAATAACTTCATACCTGATCATCATCCCGTACAAACTAAGTTCGTCTAGTATGAACAGTTATATCAAGGGTTTGTTTGGGAAAAACTGTAAGACGGTCCAAATTTTTAAGAAATAGAGGACTTCGTCCTGGGACGAATATAAGAGTTCGTTTGAACGATTAGTTCAAGTCATGTGTTCAGAGGACATCATCCTAGGATGAATAGGGTGAATCATCTGGATGGTATGTTCAATTCAAGGATCCAGAGGACATCGTCCTGGGACAAATAAGGTGAATCATCTGGATGATCCGTTCATTTCAAGGATCCATAGGACATCATCCTGGGATGAATGGGGTGAATTGACTGGACGATCCATTCAATTTAAGTATCTAAAGTACATCATCCTGGGATGAATGGTATACTTCACCTATACGATCAGTACAAAGTGAGAAATAAGAGGACATCATCATGGGATGAATGATACACTTCATCTGGACGAATAGTTCAAAGTGAAAATCCAGAGGACATCATCTAGGGATGAATAAGGAAATTCGTCTGGACGATCAGGACTTAAAAATTTTTTCTCACTTTCTATGCGTTTCATTGCTCTTTGAGGGGTATAACTGACCTGATCGTCCCGTACGAACATGGTTCGTCTCGTATGATTAGTATAAGAAATTTAGATTTTTAAAGATCTCCCCGAGTGTATGTGTGTGCTAAGTTACTCAATTACAATCACACTCTCTCAAACTCAATAAATTGAAAAATATATACTTCAATTTACAAACTATCTTATGCTGAATTTGATTTGAAGTCTTCATTAGTCTGGAGTTCGATCTTGAAATATTAGTCCACACAAGAGCAAAAACAATTCTTCCAAAAAAGTATAAGGAGAAAATAATAATTAGAACAATAATATTTGGAATCGTCAGAACTATACAAGTTGCAAGAAATGTAAAACATGCAAAAGTTAAGTGGTAAATCTCTTAACAGGGATGACCCATTGGACCTCCAAGAACCTCCCCTTGAAGACCCAAGTCTTGGGCCCACATGGGTTAGCCGTTTGGCTTGACCCAAGTGTCCAAAGAGAGGGTCCCTTTGAGTTATTTTTCAATCCTATTTAAATTGAATCCAAACCAAGGTGTTATTTATTCTCCCTTGACCCAATACATCTCCCTTAGCCAGCCCACCCATCGAATCACCTTGGGTCAAGAGTTAGGCTAACCCAAAGTGGCTAAAACCACTTGGGATTGTGCCAACTCCTACCCTAAGCTCAATTGAACCTAGCCAACACTTCCACTAGATGGCCCTAGGTCCAACACATCCTACCCAATTGGCCCAAGCCTTGAGTTGACTTGGGTCAACTTTTGAGCTAGCTCAAAGTGGTCAAAACTATATGGACCCAAGACATTTTCCATCTCAGACCTAATTAAACCTAATTGCCACTTGCATTGGGTGGCTAAGACCCAGACCCACTTCCGACATCGAGCCCAGGGTCTATCTTGACCTGGGTTGAGCCCAATTTGACCCAAAATGAGTAGATTTTGATCAACCAGAGCCACATTTAAACTTAAACCAGATTGATCCCAATTTCCACTTGCATTGGGTGGACCAGACCCAGGGCGCAAGGTCTGGCATGACCTGGGTTGAGCCCCATTCAACCCAGACCGAGCAAGTTTGGGTTAACTCGAGCTCTCATATTAAATTGGACCTCTTTAGGTCCAATTGAGCACACCCTTGAGTCCAGTGTATCCCCATCAGTCTTTCCAGGTCAACTCGACCAAGACCCCGGCCAGTGGTGGCCGAAAACAATGGAGTTCAAGCTTCGGTGGTCCCCCCCCCCCCCCCCACTTTGATCCTGACCCAAAGCCTTCCAAAGTCTAAGCTCATCAGCTTCAGGTTCACGAGACCTCTAGGAGCATGTCTCCTTCCACCTGGCGCCCATCTGAGGCCCAGCCCATACGATCCTGGCCATCTAATCTCACGGGAGTGAGCTGAATAAGGCAGCTCATTCCAGGTGGTAGAATTTGATTCCAGGCTTTTGAAAACATTCCCCAGAGCTCCCTCGTCTTTCCTCTCTCATTCCCTAGTCTCCTAGATACTCCCATCGATCCGTTCAATAGATCTTCGGTGAAAGCTTCTTGCACTCTGCTCGAAGTTATACCTTCGGCCATCCTTTGATCCTAACATTTGAAGGAGATCTGCTCGCCTTTATCCCTAAAGCTTCCTGATAGAGAAGCTCATCCGTTGAGACTTTCTTTATGGTAATATTTTGATCTCAAGCTCCCTAGATAGGTATTCTGGTCAAGTTTGAAGAAAACCTTCACCGCAATAAATTTCTATTGTTGGATTGAGGCTTTTCACCCTCCTGATTCTCTCTATGAAATTTCATTGGAGTTCACCGGCGGGATTGCTTGGATCACGCCGGAATATCTCTACGGCATTGGGTCCATGTGAGATGTTGAAGATATAATCCTAGCCATTGATTTCAATCAATGGTTTGGATTAAATCCTGTGGTTTCGAAGGCTATTTGAGCCTAACCGTTTGATCATCCATTTAATGGCCACAGTTAATCTATCTATTATCCAATCAGCCATTAATGATTGCCTCACCAATCATGATATGTTGTGTGTAAAGCGTCGGTTGATTGGGTAATTGGGAATTAAATTGAAAGTTTGTTAGGGATGTTAAGCCCTTATGAACTAGTCCCAAGGCTAACCAAGAGGGGGGTGAATTGGTATTTTAAAAAATCTTTCGATCTAAACACAATCTTAAAATAAAAACCAAGATTCACCACAAAAATCAAAGTGTAAAAAATAAATATGGAAGAAGTAATAAAGAACACATAAATTTATAGTGGTTCAGTCAACACGACCTACTTCCACTCCCCGGAGGCGCCCTCTGAGTATTGCACTAAACTCACTGTCTCTCCTTTTGCCCCCACATCAAGGTGGAGAAGCCTTTAGAAACATTCTTTCTACTAACTCAGGTGAGGCAGAGAACCCAACTCTTTTGGCTTCCTCCAAAAGCAGGAAGAGAACCAAACTCCTTTTGCTTCCTCTTGAAGCAGGCAGAGAATCCTGATTAGATGCTGAAGTTTACCTCTCTAGAACCCCCAAGGAACTAAGGATGATGGCTGGAGAAGATGATGATGGATCCTTGCTTGGAGAAACCTTTGTGAACTCCTTCATAAACTTCCCCTCATAAGATCCTCTCTCTCTCCCTCTTTCTCTCCCTCTCCTCTTGGCTCTCTTAGGTTAGAACAGTAGCAAAAGATAAGCTCTTGGGTAAAACAAGAGCTCTTAAATAGAAGAGTTTCATAATAGCTCTTATTTTATACAAATTGACTTTATCATCCAGGCTGATATGGATATATTTCTTGATGATTAGCATAAATTTAGTTCAATCAGCCCGGACGGTTTGGGATGATTAGAAGTTTTTTTTCATATAGTCTAAGCCAATAATATATCATCCTATATAATTAGTACAAATTAAATAATATCTTCCTGACAATCACACTTAATAGACGTCTAGACGATGGAAAAATAGCTTGTTGTCCAGGCCGATCTCACGATTGTCCCAAACTATTAGTTCAAATCTATGAAAATCATTCAGGTCAACACCCTGAATAGAAGCTGACCGATGTCAATAATCCAAGCGATCATCCCAGATGATGTAATCATGTAATCAAACCTTAATTGCTTTCCTTAATTACTAGATTAATTTAGGCATAATTGTTCTGCATCATTCAAAATGATGTCCTAGACAATGTCCAAAATAAAGAATACCTAAATATATCTGGCAGCTGATTCTTTCTGATTTGAGCTTATCATCCTGGCTGATACAAATATCATCCAGGACAATATGCTTAATGACAGTTGCCTTAACTAGGATGCCCTAATTAGGGTTTTTATTTTTTGAACAGATCATCCAAGATGATGTTTTGATCATCCCAGACGATGTGATCAAAACAGAAAACTCCATCCAACAGACAAAAATTTTCTCCCATGTGTGTGTGTGAAAGGTTACTTAGAATCAGGAACCACATCGTTTACAATAGACTCAAGAAAGGGAAAAAATATAAACTGACTCAAACCTAATCTACCCAATCTTGAGCTAGCTTGAGTTGCACTCGATCTTGTGGACCTGAAATATTAGTAGGAAAGACAGTCGTAGAAAAATATGAATGTTTGCTATCATCAAAATTCTAATCCATGAAATCAGATTTGTAACATAAATTTCATAGGAAATAATGGCCAACTTCAAAAGTTTATATCTCCCTACACACTTGGCCAAATTAGGTGTTCATAAACACGTTGGAAAGATCTCAGGGAGATTTACAAAAGCCCTATAGTCCCAAGCTCTAATTTCATCTATATAAAATTTAATTTTAATTTGAATGTTTTATGTATTATTGCATTTATTAGTTAATATGATCTCACCAGAGCTTGGGACCTCATGAGAGTGAATTTAGGTATGTCCCTGACATGTCCAAATTTTCTCCCCCCCCCCCCCCCTGTTTGAAGTGTCTAAGGGCAATATCATGCCAATTTTGGTTTAAGGGTCATGGTTTGACACTTAAAATTAAATTGGAACCATGATCTATCCAATGAGAATTAGGATTTGATTTTAAGTGTGATGATGATGTTTAGTATAAGGAGTTTAGGGCCAGTGATTTTGTCCCAATCTGACCCTAGGATAGCTCCCTAGGATTTGTTTAAGGTGATTTAGATATCACCATAGGTGGCTTGGTTAGCCATCTTAGAGAATTCCATTTGAGCTCAAATTTGCTGTGTTTTAGCCATGAGATCAGGTGATGTCATAGTTCAAATTTCACTGGATTTGGTGCCCATTTGGTCCACCAATTAGGAGCAAAAAAAAATCCCTCCTTAGAAATAACCTAGAGCTTCATTACTTCATTAAAAATTCTTGTTAACTCTAAAAATTTTATTTTAGGACCCTAATAAACCTCAACATCGACCCTTAATCAGTGAAAATTGAAATCCTTTTAATTTGACTTCAAATTCAACCTCAATTTAATTTTAATTTAAAATTAATGTTTAATCAATTTAATTAATTAAAAATGATTAAAATCCTTAAAAACTCCTTAAACACTTGCTGATATCTCCTTAGATCATTTTTTATCTTTGGAGTTGATTTGAATAAGTTTAGGACTTATTTGGGTTCAAATCAATAAAAAGGACCCTTAATTAAAATGATTAAAAAATTCAATAATTACCAAATTTACAAAATTCATAACTAATTGTAGAAAATTCTAAATCAATCAAACTCAAAGGCTAATGACTCTAATTAAAATATAGTATTTTCTAAAATGTCAAACCTCCAAAATCTGGTCAAAGTTAAAAAATTAACAATTTGGTCAACTCTAGGTTAGAATCGGGTTAAAACTTCTAAAAATCATAACTTTTCATAGAAAACTCCAAATTGAGTGGACTAATAGTCTAACAGCTCATATTAAGGTCTAGTATTTGTTAAAAATCTAAAACTTACAAGTTTAACTTTAATTTTTTAAAACAACTTTCAACCCCTTAATTAACCCCTTAAGATAATTACTAAAATCCATTAATTCATTAAACCCCCAGAGTTTTCTGATTTGGTTAATAAAATGCTTAAGCAACCTCTTAAAATCAGTAACTAATTTCTTTTTTTCATCTTAATCCATGTTTAATTTTAACTAACTAAATTAACTTAATCAACCCCGATTATTACTAGGTAACACAGGCCTATGAGGCTATTAGTTTAGCCCCAAGGAAGGTGAAATAAATTTCACAGCCTCAGTGTGAAATAAAGGTAGTAGTTATTTAACCCTTAAAATATATTTAAATAAATTCTTAATATATTAATATTTAAACTCTAACATGAACCTCCCCTTAAGCCTTAATAAATTCATAATTTTAGATAACTTTAACTAACTACCCAGCTTAGAATCTACCCCAGCCACACGACCTTCTACACACACTTTAGATGGTTTACTAGGACAACTGAGTCTAGATCTAGGCTAGGCCGGTGTTTACTTTTCCACTTTGTGCCAGATTTTTGTGGTTTTACTACATGTTATGGATGATTATACATACTGTGTTTGCTTACTTTTACTGCACTCTATGGATGATTGATATGTTTAGGGACTATATTAACCTTAGGATAGGAATGATCTGGATGTTTATTGAGTTTTTTATAGGTGGCCACTCTTATACAGGGTAATAAAAAGAGGGCTTAATAAAATTTAATCATAAATGTGCTTGCACAGGTGCTTCAACTGCTAAGCCCCCAAGTAATAAAAAAAGTATGACCAGTGTGTTTATTTATTATTCTGCATATATATATATATATATTTAAATGTCTCTTCTTCCTCCTCTATTATTTTAATAATTCAAAGTAAATAATTAACAAGAGAAGAAAAGTGAAATTCTATGATGATCTCTAGCTTTCATACTCAAATAGAATCATCACATGTTTTCCAAAATTTTCTTGAGCATCAAATTTAAGAGGAGAAGAAGCTTTTAGAGAATGTATCAAGCTAGTGGATCTTGACCTTAGAGCTTTCCCCAAATCTTCTGATCACATCCATTATCTTGAGCATTAAACTATATTTTAGTGGATCCACTTTGACCCTCAATTGACCAAGGGTCAAATTGACCAAAATGCCCCTTAAGGAAAACTTTGGAGTTTTCTCTAAACTTCAACATGGCCCAGTCAAATCAAATTTCAGAACCTTCTCTAATGCATCCTAAATATTATTAGGAGTGCATAAGACTCAAACCTAAACCTTGGTCAAGATTGGTTGACCAGGTCAACCATCCTTGACCAAATTACCCCTTTGGGGTCTAAACAGTCATTTCAAACAAATGGATATCCAAATTGCATGGAACCAGTTCCAAAAGGCTCAAAATATAATTTTAAATTTATTGAGCCTAAACCCAAACCCTAGGTCAACTTAGTTCATCAAGTCAACCTAGGTTTACCATATTAAACCTTAAGCTTCCCTACATTGAATCAAGCTTCAAATATATTCAAAACTTCATCAAACTCTCCTGATCACTTCCCCTGGTGATTTAAACTTGATTGGACCTTTGACCCAACAATCAGTTGACTTGGTCAACTAGTCCCATGTAGGGTCAACCCAAGTTAACTTGATTCAATCCCTTGAATCAAATAAAGGTAAACCACAAAACCCTTTAATCTCATTCGAATGCATGTTTCAAATACTTTAAACTCACCTTGAGTCAAACTCTAGCTAGGTTTACCAAGTCAACTTGTCAAATCTTGTTCAAACTACCTCAAGCTTGCATATTTTTATTCAAACTCCAATTCTATAGCTCAAGCCCTCTAAACTTTTAATCTCACTTCATTGATGGATTTAAACATATTCAAATCACTTGGAGTCAAATCATCATGGACTTTGACTTAGTCAAACTCCAAAATTGAAAGTACGAGTACGACAAGAGGAGGGGTGAATTAAAAATTTTTGGTAATAAAAAATCTATCCTAAATAGGAGTTCTAATTTTTCTTTTTAATTTTTAAACAAAACTTAACTTGATGCGAAAGCGAATGATTAAATCACGATTGAAATATAAGTGGTGAAATTTTAACTTACATAATAAAGATCTAGAATATAATATTTACCAAGCAGTTATAGTAAACATAAGATGCAAAACATAAGTAAAGTGCAGTAAATGGAAAAAGCACACCATAAGATTTATAGTGGTTTGGTCACTTGACTCTACGTCCACTCCCCGGAGTCCTCCACTCCAAGAATTTCACTACTCAAAAGTAATTCTTCTTTTTCCCCCACAGCAAGGCGGAGAAGCCTTTACAAAACCTCACTTTCACCTTCCCCAATGTAGTGAAGTACCAAATGCTATGTCACCCTCCCAATGATGGCAGCGAACCTTCTCATTTTTCTCCCTCTTAGAGAAGGCAGAGTACCTTTGAGGACAAGGACCTTGAAGGATCTCCCCCTTAGAAAGCTTCCTACTAGATTTTCACGAGCCATAGGAGGAGCAAGCATGCAGCAGGCTTGGAGCACCCATGTGATCCCCTCACACTGCTTCTCCCTCACAAACTCACCTTCTCCTTCATCTCACAAACCCAAAATCTCATCAAGTAGCTCCCTCTCAAGAAATCTCCTTCTTGTCATGTTCCTCTCTCATTTCATCTTACAAAAGATAAAAGTATCATATAAAAATCAGGCTCAAAAAAACCCTAAATTTTCAATTTAGCAATTTATGTTCATATAGTATGAACTATAGACCATTGATCGCATAATTAATGGTATAGATTTTGTCTCTCCATATTTTTGTTCGGTCGCTCTATCTATTGTGATGTTTTAATCCATGTCCAACTCGATCTAAGCCATTGATTCAAAATAGCAGATCATCAAAAAGCAGACAACTACAGCATAATTGGTTAAGTAAAATTATGTGCTCTGAGATTCGTGCACCACCGCCTCATGATTGGCATTAAATTCCCTTCTATCGCCACTATTTTGACTCACCAACCATCGCTTAACGCGTGTGAAGCCGCCACCATTATTTCGATCCACCAAATCGAAGGCTAATGCGTGCCTGCTAAAGCCACCATAACTAATTAAATAGTTTTAAAGTAATTTTAAAACTATTTAATTATTAGAAAACTTTAGAAATCATTACAAATTCAAATAAGTTAAAAAAATCAATATAATATATCAAATTGCTTTTAATTTAATTTCCTATAATTTAAAATTAAATTCAATTTAAAATTTTTATTATATTATTAGTTATTTTAAATATTTAAATACTTAAGTTTAAATTCATGTTTAATTTAATATTAATCTAAATATTTCAAAATTAAAAGTTTTATTTTGAATATTTTAAATAATCAAAGAAATATTTTAAAATATTTTATTTTGAAATTAAAATATATTTGAAATATTTTGTAAATTTTAATTATTTTAAGTGATATTATATATGTATTTATTAATTTTAAATAATTAAAATTGAACTATATAATAATTAAAAAATTTTCAAAACCTCAAAATTTTTATTTTATTTTGAATAATCAAAAAAATATATTTCAAATATATTTTTAAATTAAAATTTATTTAAAATATCTAAAATATTTTAAATAACAATAATTATTTTTATTATTTGAATATTCAACAAATATTTAATTAAAGTTAAACACAAATAATTCTGAAAATTTTAATAACATTATTTTTAACTGTTTTAAAAATTTCAGAGAAAATTTAAGATTTAATTTTATTTAATTTAGAATTATTTTAAATATTATTTATTTTAAATACATTTAATTGCTAGAAATTTCAAAATTTTAGATAAATTCAATTTAAATCATTTTAATTAATGCATTACCTTAAATTTTTTAAAATTTAAAATTAATTTCAAAGTTAAATATTCAATATACTTTAAGAAATTTTAATTGTTTAACCACTTGAACATTTAATAAATATTTAATTTAAAATTATATTTAACAATATTAAAATTTAAAATTGCATTTTCAAATATTTCAAATAGTCAAAAGGATCTCTCAAAATATTTTAAGTTTCTTTTATGATATTTTATATTTTAAATTTCAAAACTTATATAATATATATTTTACACATTTATTGAGTATGAGAGAGTGTGATTGTAATGAGATAACCGTACACACACACACTAGGGGGGTGTTAAAATTTATATATTTTTCAAACTAATCATACTCAATGATTTCATATCGTACGGGATGATTTATCCATTTAGTTCCTCTAGCAAGCAGTTAATCAAATCATGGATGAAAATTTTTCTAATTACTGTTTCGTACTATTAAAGTTTACTTCGTACATACGATGTTTAGTGTACAATATTGATGCAAATATTTTGTCCATACAAACAAGTTAATATTTTTAACTTTTCATATGACTTCTTTGTTTAATTCACGCCTAGTCCTAACACCTCACTAGGTTCACCTATAATCAATTCCTTTTGGTTATTCTTAGAAAATCTTAAATTTCTAGGTAAGGGTTTTCTATCTCTAGATTTTCTTCCAAATTTATTTTCTCAATCTTTTGGAGTTAATTTTTATCTCATCTTTCAATATTTGGCTCTTCCAAAATTCCGATTCATCAAATACAACATGTGTGGTCTCCTCAATTACCAAAGTTCTTTTATTGAATACTCTATAAGTTTTCCAACACTTGAGTTTCCTATAAAAATACCTTCATCTGATTTTGGATCAAATTTTTCTAAGGCAGATTTTCCATTGTTATGAATAAACACCTTACATCTAAAAACATGCAAATGTGAAAAATTAGGTGTTCTTCCCTTTAGCAACTCATAGGGTATTTTATTTAATTTTGATCTACATTTACCCTATTCAGAACATAACATGCGTACTAATCGCCTCAGCCCAAAAATATTTAGGAAGTGAGTATTCTGTAAACATGGCTCAGGCAGCTTCTATTAGCGTTCTTATTTTTCTTTCGACTACCCCATTCTATTGAGGGGTTCTAGGTGCAGAAAAATTGTGATCAATTCCTTTCTACTTACAAAATCCTCAAATTTTTTATTCTCAAACTCTCCTCCATGATCACTTTGAATAGTCATAATTTCATATCCTAGCTTCCTTTAAATCCAAGTTGAAAAGTTTCTAAATTTTGTCAAATGTTCACTCTTATGATATAGAAATCTAACCCATGTGAATCTAGAGTAATCATCCACAATCACAAATCCATATACCTTCCCTCCTAGACTTATAGTTCCAACTGGTCCAAAAAAATCCATATATAAAATTTCCATTGGTTTACTAGTTCTAAGATCCTTACTGGCTAAAAAGAGGACTTCACTTATTTTTTAATTTGACATGCATCACAAAGGTGGTCCTTAGTAAAGTCTAATTTTGGTATACCTCTCACTAAGTTCTTTTGGGTAATTTCTAAGCTTTTCATGCTAGAGTGACAAAGTCTCTTATGCCAAAGCTATGATTCATCAGAAATAGTTTTTAAACAAAGAGTAGTAGGAGTTTTAATACAATTCAAGTCAGCATATACACATTATTTACCTTATGCCATTCAAAACATCATTTCCATTCAGGGTTAATATACAACTAGTAGGAAAAAATTTTACACAATGTCCTTTATTACATAGCTGGCTAATACTTAACAATTATGCTTTAAGCCTTCTACAAATAACACATTTTCAAAAAAAAAAATTCTTAAGATTTCCAATCATACCTGACCCAACCATCTTCCTTGAGGTGTTATCTCCAAGTGTAACCTTGCCTCCACTCTTGGCTTCCAGCGATATGAATTATGTAGTATCTAGTCATATGCTTTGAGCATCCACTATCCAGGTACCATATGCTCTCATGAGGTTTTGTGTGAGAGCGATCCTATAAATTATCAAACGTTAGACCTGGGAACCCAAACAAGTTTGGGTTCTCCTTCTGGCAATTTATAATAGATACATATATGATATGTGTAGGTTTATGCATCTTAGGTATCCACACAAAATAATTTTCTTCTTCAAAGTATAGGTGTGAGTTATATGTCCAAACAATCACAAATTATGACATTTGACTCCTAGAAATGGGTCTCTTAATTTTCTAAAATTCTCTGTCTATTTAAGGATTGCTAAATTTAGGATACAAAATAAGATTCGTAAAATCTTCAAGTCTTGGGGGTATCCTATTTTCCTTGAGAGCTTTTTTTCATTAATTTATTAAATAATTCACTCTTCCAATATACGATTCGTATAATTATCCTATAGATTTTGCTCTCATATTCATCCTTAAAATTTTTAAATTATTTTCAAGTTCTGTATATGATGATTTTAAACTTTCATGATTCTTATTCAAATCGTCAAACTCATCAAGAATTTCATGTGGTTGTCATCAATTAAAGCATGATCTTTCCTAAGGATTTTTTGTTCTTTTTGTAATTCCTGAAATTCTAAATTCATACTAGCATGCATTTTGTTTAACTTTCTATATCATCAAGTATGTGTTCAGAAACTTTAAAAGTTCATCATAAGTCAAGTCACATACCACTTCTTGATCTGACTGATCAAGATTATCAGCCTTTAAGCATAAATTAATGGCTTCATCTTCCTTTTCAGTCTCTAACGAGTCTGAAGCTGAGTCCGCCCAGAAAGCTCTTTGGAATTTTTCTTGCCCTTCTTCACAATTGGTTTCTCCACTACCTTCTCTTGCTAGGAGTGGCTTTGAGTTTTGGGCAATCTGACTTAATATGTCCAGGTTTCTTGCACTCATAGTAAATAACCTCATTTGAAACCTTAACATTTCTATTAAATTTACCTCGATTCTATTGTTGGCGTCCTTTTGCTTCCTCTTCAGAAAGCTTCTGAATTGTCTAGTCATCTGTGAGAATGTCGTCTTCATCCTCATGTTGTGAGAGTTCACTCTCTAACTCCTCCACTTTTAGTGCTATGTTCTTCTCCCTTTGTGATTCACCTGCATCAATCATTCTTCGTTAACTCCTTACTGGTAAGCATTAGCGATCCAAGAAGATTATCAATAGAGTAAATGTTTAGATCTTAGATATTGTAATTGCAGTTATTTTAAAATAATAAGCAGTAGGCAAATACAAAGTAAATTTTTAACCTTTCAGCATTCGTAGTTCCCTACCCAAGCTATAAAGAGGTGACTAATTGTGTGAATCTTGTGTACATGTAGAAATGGATTCATTTGGTTTCATGCAAAATAATTCATAATCATGCAACAAGATATTAAGTTTAGATTGTTTAACTTCATTAGTCCCCTCATAAGTTATACATGTCTACCCCATATGTCATTTCCACTCTTGCAAGTAGAACCCATATGTAATCTTCTGATTTAGAGCGCAAAAGAAATTATTCAAGCATTTGGCATTTAGTTATGCTAAGTCACGTTCTTCTACTATCCGGCCACAAAAGTGTTTCAACTCTAACTCCGTCAACTAGTCTAGTTGGTTTTGTATACCCTTCTTGAACTAAGATCCACATAAGTAATCAAGTGACTGTAAAAATGTAGACATGTGTATTTTCCAAAAATCAAAAGGAATATTATCGAACAATGGAGGTCTAGTTATAGAGTAACCCTCAGGTGTATTTTAGTTTCCAAATGTAGCCATGTACGTATATAAAAAGTAGTCTAAACTTATGATTTTGAAACAAAGCTCTAATACCACTTGTTGAAATTGTTCAATATGAATTAGGTTGTTAGATCCCAGCAGCTAACCAAGAGGGGGGTTGAATGGTAATTTTAAAAAATTTCCACTTTAATTTTTAAACTGATGAAAACTTTAATAATTATTGTAAAAAGATTTTTCAACCACAGATCAATAGAAAAAGTAAAGTAAACAAAATAAGAAAAACAGTAGAAAATAAAAGACACAAGATTTATAGTGGTTCAGTCAAAACACGACCTATATCCACTCCCCGGAGCCACCCTCGAGTATTGCACTAATACCAATAGTGTCTCTTCTTTTGCCCCGACAGCAAGGCGGAGAAGCCTTCACAAAACTCTCTTCCACCACTACTCGTGCGGCAGAGAATCGTCGTCCTTTTACACCCTCCAAGTTTAGGCAGAGTACCTCTCACTGTTCACACTCTCCAAGTGTAGGTAGAGAACCTTCCATCCTTTCATACTCTCCAAGTGTAGGCAGAGAATCTTCCCACTATTCACACTCTTAAGTATAGGAAGAGAACATTCCATCCTTTCACACTCCCCAAGTGTAGGAAGAGAACCTTCCTGCTATTCACACTCTCCAAGTATAGGCAAAGAACCTTTCGTATTTTCACATTTCACCAAGTGTCAGCAGAGAATCAGATCTCCTTGAAAGATCTTCTCAAAAAATCTAGAAGGATAAGAGAAAAGAGTGAAGTAATCACAATTCTCAGAGTTGAGATCCTTACCTTTGAGTACCAAGTGAATCCTTCACACTCCAATGGTAAGAACTCTCCTTCAAACACTCTCTTCACTCTCTTTCACACTTCTTTCAGTAAGCATGAAGACCAAAGACCAAAAAGATTACAAGATAGTTTTTAGTACGAATAGTGTAAAAAACTTTGCGTACGAACCCAATATATAT
Source organism: Dendrobium nobile (assembly GCA_022539455.1). Classification (NCBI taxonomy): domain Eukaryota; kingdom Viridiplantae; phylum Streptophyta; class Magnoliopsida; order Asparagales; family Orchidaceae; genus Dendrobium; species Dendrobium nobile. The sequence continues at coordinate 14,616,566 of CM039718.1, read as the reverse complement.
TGGTACGAATAACTTCATACCTGATCATCATCCCGTACAAACTAAGTTCGTCTAGTAGAACAGTTATATCAAGGGTTTGTTTGGGAAAAACTGTAAGACGGTCCAAATTTTTAAGAAATAGAGGACTTCGTCCTGGGACGAATATAGAGTTCGTTTGAACGATTAGTTCAGTCATGTGTTCAGAGGACATCATCCTAGGATGATAGGGGAATCATCTGGATGGTATGTTCAATTCAAGGATCCAGAGGACATCGTCCTGGGACAAATAGGTGAATCATTGGATGATCCGTTCATTTCAAGGATCCATAGGACATCATCCTGGGATGAATGGGGTGAATTGACTGGACGATCCATTCATTTAAGTATCTAAAGTACATCATCCTGGGATGAATGGTATACTTCACCTATACGATCAGTACAAAGTGAGAAATAAGAGGACATCATCATGGATGAATGATACACTTCATCTGGACGAATAGTTCAAAGTGAAAATCCAGAGGACATCATCTAGGGATGAATAAGGAAATTCGTCTGGACGATCAGGACTTAAATTTTTTCTCATCTCTTCTATGCAGTTTCATTGCTCTTTGAGGGGTATAACTGACCTGATCGTCCGTACGAACATGGTTCGTCTCGTATGATTAGTATAAGAAATTTAGATTTTTAAAGATCTCCCCGAGTGTATGTGTGTGCTAAGTTACTCAATTACAATCACACACTCTTCAAACTCATAAATTGAAAAAATATATACTTCAATTTACAAAACTATCTTATGCTGAATTTGATTTGAAGTCTTCATTAGTCTGGAGTTCGATCTTGAAATATTAGTCACACAAGAGCAAAAACAATTCTTCCAAAAAAGTATAAGGAGAAAATAATAATTAGAACAATAATATTTGGAATCGTCAGAAACTATACAGTTGCAAGAAATGTAAAACATGCAAAAGTTAAGTGGTAAATCTCTTAACAGGGATGACCCATTGGACCTCCAAGAACCTCCCCTTGAAGACCCAAGTCTTGGGCCCACATGGGTTAGCCGTTTGGCTTGACCCAAGTGTCCAAAGAGAGGGTCCCTTTGAGTTATTTTTCAATCCTATTTAAATTGATATCCAAACCAAGGTGTTATTTATTCTCCCTTGACCCAATACATCTCCCTTAGCCAGCCACCATCGAATCACCTTGGGTCAAGAGTTAGGCTAACCCAAAGTGGCTAAAACCACTTGGGATTGTGCCAATCCTACCCTAAGCTCAATTGAACCTAGCCAACACTTCCAAGATGGCCCTAGGTCCAACACATCCTACCCAATTGGCCCAAGCCTTGAGTTGACTTGGGTCAACTTTTGAGCTAGCTCAAAGTGGTCAAAACTATATGGACCCAAGACATTTTCCATCTCAGACCTAATTAAACCTAATTGCCACTTGCATTGGGTGGCTAAGACCCGACCCACTTCCGACATCGAGCCCAGGGTCTATCTTGACCTGGGTTGAGCCCAATTTGACCCAAAATGAGTAGATTTTGATCAACCGAGCCACATTTAAACTTAAACCAGATTGATCCCAATTTCCACTTGCATTGGGTGGACCAGACCCAGGGCGCAAGGTCTGATGACCTGGGTTGAGCCCCATTCAACCCAGACCGAGCAAGTGGGTTAACTCGAGCTCTCATTTAAATTGGACCCTTTAGGTCCAATTGAGCACACCCTTGAGTCAGTGTACCCCATCAGTCTTTCCAGGTCAACTCGACCAAGACCCCGGCCAGTGGTGGCCGAAACAATGGAGTTCAAGCTTCGGTGGTCCCCCCCCCCCCCCCCCACTTTGATCCTGACCCAAAGCCTTCCAAGTCTAAGCTCATCAGCTTCAGGTTCACGAGACCTCTAGGAGCATGTCTCCTTCCACCTGGCGCCCACTGGCCCAGCCCATACGATCCTGGCCATCTAATCTCACGGGAGTGAGCTGAATAAGGCAGCTCATTCCAGTGGTAGAATTTGATTCCAGCTTTTGAAAACATTCCCCAGAGCTCCCTCGTCTTTCCTCTCTCATTCCCTAGTCTCCTAGATACTCCTCGATCCGTTCAATAGATCTTCGGTGAAAGCTTCTTGCACTCTGCTCGAAGTTATACCTTCGGCCATCCTTTGATCCTAACATTTGAAGGAGATCTGCTCGCCTTTATCCCTAAAGCTTCCTGATAGAGAAGCTCATCCGTTGAGACTTTCTTTATGGTAATATTTTGATCTCAAGCTCCTAGATAGGTATTCTGGTCAAGTTTGAGAAAACCTTCAAGCCGCAATAAATTTCTATTGTTGGATTGAGGCTTTTCACCCTCCTGATTCTCTCTATGAAATTTCATTGGAGTTCACGGCGGGATTGCTTGGATCACGCCGGAATATCTCTACGGCATTGGGTCCATGTGAGATGTTGAAGATAATCCTAGCCATTGATTTCAATCAATGGTTTGGATTAAATCCTGTGGTTTCGAAGGCTATTTGAGCCTAACCGTTTGATCATCCATTTATGGCCACAGTTAATCTATCTATTATCCAATCAGCCATTAATGATTGCCTCACCAATCATGATATGTTGTGTGTAAAGCGTCGGTTGATTGGGTAATTGGGAATTAATTGAAAGTTTGTTAGGGTGTTAAGCCCTTATGAACTAGTCCCAAGGCTAACCAAGAGGGGGGTGAATTGGTATTTTAAAAAATCTTTCGATCTAAACACAATCTAAAATAAAAACCAAGATTCACACAAAAAATCAAGTGTAAAAATAAATATGGAAGAAGTAATAAAGAACACATAAATTATAGTGGTTCAGTCAACACGACCTACTTCCACTCCCGGAGGCGCCCTCTGAGTATTGCACTAAACTCACTGTCTCTCCTTTTGCCCCCACATCAAGGTGGAGAAGCCTTTAGAAACATTCTTTCTACTAACTCAGGTGAGGCAGAGAACCCAACTCTTTTGGCTTCCTCCAAAAGCAGGAAGAGAACCAAACTCCTTTTGCTTCCTCTTGAAGCAGGCAGAGAATCCTGATTAGATGCTGAAGTTTACCTCTCTAGAACCCCCAAGGAACTAAGGTGATATGGCTGGAAGATGTATGATGGATCCTTGCTTGGAGAAACCTTTGTGAACTCCTTCATAAACTTCCCCTCATAAGATCCTCTCTCTCTCCCTCTTTCTCTCCCTCTCCTCTTGGCTCTCTTAGGTTAGAACAGTAGCAAAAGATAAGCTCTTGGAAAACAAGAGCTCTTAAATAGAAGAGTTTCATAATAGCTCTTATTTTATACAAATTGACTTTATATCCAGGCTGATATGGATATATTTCTTGATGATTAGCAAAATTTAGTTCAATCAGCCCGGACGGTTTGGGATGATTAGAAGTTTTTTTTCATATAGTCTAAGCCAATAATATATCATCCTATATATTAGTACAAATTAAATAATATCTTCCTGACAATCACACTTAATAGACGTCTAGACGATGGAAAAATAGCTTGTTGTCCAGGCCGATCTCACGATTGTCCCAAACTATTAGTTCAAATCTATGAAAATCATTCAGAGCTCACCCTGAATAGAAGCTGACCGATGTCAATCATCCAAGCGATCATCCCAGATGATGTAATCAGTAATCAAACTTAATTGCTTTCCTTAATTACTAGATTAATTTAGGCATAATTGTTCTGCATCATTCAAAATGATGTCCTAGACAATGTCCAAAATAAAGAATACCTAAATATATCTGGCAGCTGATTCTTTCTGATTTGAGCTTATCATCCGGCTGATACAAAATATCATCCAGGACAATATGCTTAATGACAGTTGCCTTAACTAGGATGTCCTAATTAGGGTTTCTATTTTTTGAACAGATCATCCAAGATGATGTTTTGATCATCCCAGACGATGTGATCAAAACAGAAAACTCCATCCAACAGACAAAAATTTTCTCCCATGTGTGTGTGTGAAAGGTTACTTAGAATCAGGAACCACATCGTTTACAATAGACTCAAGAAAGGGAAAAATATAAACTGACTCAAACCTAATCTACCCAATCTTGAGCTAGCTTGAGTTGCACTCGATCTTGTGGACCTGAAATATTAGTAGGAAAGACAGTCGTAGAAAAATATGAATGTTTGCTATCATCAAAATTCTAATCCATGAAATCAGATTTGTAACATAAATTTCATAGGAATAAGGCCAACTTCAAAAGTTTATATCTCCCTACACACTTGGCCAATTAGGTTTTCATAAACACGTTGGAAAGATCTCAGGGAGATTTACAAAAGCCCTTAGTCCCAAGCTCTAATTCATCTATATAAAATTTAATTTTAATTTGAATGTTTTATGTATTATTGCATTTATTAGTTAATATGATCTCACGAGCTTGGGACCTCATGAGAGTGAATTTAGGTATGTCCCTGACATGTCCAATTTCTCCCCCCCCCCCCCCTGTTTGAAGTGTCTAAGGGCAATATCATGCCAATTTTGGTTTAAGGGTCATGGTTTGACACTTAAATTTAATTGGAACCATGATCTATTCAATGAGAATTAGGATCTGATTTTGAGTGTGATGATGATGTTTAGCATAAGGAGTTTAAGGACAATGATTTTGCCCCAATCTGACCCTAGAATAGCTCCCTAGGATTGTTTAAGGTGATTTAGATATCACCATAGGTGGCTTGGTTAGCCATTTAGAGAATTCCATTTGAGCTCAAATTTGCTGTGTTTTAGCTGAGATCAGGTGATGTCATAGTTCAAATTTCACTGGATTTGGTGCCCATTTGGTCCACCAATTAGGAGCAAAAAAAAATCCCTCTTAGAAATAACCTAGAGCTTCATTACTTCATTAAAAATCTTGTTAACTCTAAAAATTTTTATTTAGGACCCTAATAAACCTCAACATCGACCCTTAATCAGTGAAAATTGAAATCCTTTTAATTTGACTTCAAATTCAACCTCAATTTAATTTTAATTTAAAATTAATGTTTAATCAATTTAATTAATTAAAAATGATTAAAATCCTTAAAACTCCTTAAACACTTGCTGATATCTCCTTAGATCATTTTTTATCTTTGGAGTTGATTTGAATAAGTTTAGGACTTATTTGGGTTCAAATCAATAAAAAGGACCCTTAATTAAATGATTAAAAAATTCAATAATTACCAAATTTACAAATTCATAACTAATTGTAGAAAATTCTAAATCAATCAAACTCAAAGGCTAATGACTCTAATTAAAAATAGTATTTTCTAAAAATGTCAAACCTCCAAAATCTGGTCAAAGTTAAAAAATTAACAATTTGGTCAACTCTAGGTTAGAATCGGGTTAAAACTTCTAAAAATCATAACTTTCATAGAAAACTCCAAATTGAGTGGACTAATAGTCTAACAGCTCATCTATTAAGTCTAGTATTTGTTAAAAATCTAAAACTTACAAGTTTAACTTTAATTTTTTAAAACAACTTTCAACCCCTTAATTAACCCCTTAAGTATTACTAAAATCCATTAATTCATTAAACCCCCAGAGTTTCTGATTTGTGTTAATAAATGCTTAAGCAACCTCTTAAAATCAGTAACTAATTTCTTTTTTTCATCTTAATCCATGTTTAATTTTAACTAACTAAATTAACTTAATCAACCCCGATTATTACTAGGTAACACAGGCCTATGAGCTATTGTTTAGCCCCAAGGAAGGTGAAATAAATTTCACAGCCTCAGTGTGAAATAAAGGTAGTAGTTATTTAACCCTTAAAATATATTTAAATATTCTTAATATATTAATATTTAAACTCTAACATGAACCTCCCCTTAAGCCTTAATAAATTCATATTTTAGATAACTTAAACTACTACCCAGCTTAGAATCTACCCCAGCCACACGACCTTCTACACACACTTTAGATGGTTTACTAGGACACTGAGTCTAGATCTAGGCTAGGCCGGTGTTTACTTTTCCACTTTGTGCCAGATTTTTTGTGGTTTTACTACATGTTATGGATGATTATACATACTGTGTTTGCTTACTTTTACTGCACTCTATGGATGATTGATATGTTTAGGGACTATATTAACCTTAGGATAGGAATGATCTGGATGTTTATTGAGTTTTTTATAGGTGGCCACTCTTATACAGGGTAATAAAAAGAGGGCTTAATAATTTATCATAAATGTGCTTGCACAGGTGCTTCAACTGCTAAGCCCCCAAGTAATAAAAAAAGTATGACCAGTGTGTTTATTTATTATTCTGCATATATATATATATATATTTAAATGTCTCTTCTTCCTCCTCTATTATTTTAATAATTCAAAGTAAATAATTAACAAGAGAAGAAAAGTGAAATTCTATGATGATCTCTAGCTTTCATACTCAAATAGAATCATCACATGTTTTCCAAAATTTCTTGAGCATCAAATTTAAGAGGAGAAGAAGCTTTTAGAGAATGTATCAAGCTAGTGGATCTTGACCTTAGAGCTTTCCCCAAACTTTGATCACATCCATATCTTGAGCATAAACTATATTTTAGTGGATCCACTTGACCCTCAATTGAAACCACCTTAAAATGATCACTAATCATAGTTTAATCAATAATATTTCAAATTTAAGTCTTCAATAAATAAATTCAGGCTACCAAATGCCCCTTAGGAAAACTTTGGGTTTCTCAAACTCAACATGCCCAGCAAATCAAATTCAGAACTTCTCTATGCCATCCTAATTTATTAGGAGTGCATAAGTCAAACCTAACTGGCAAGATGGTGACCAGGCAATCCTTGACATACCCCTTGGGGTTAAATCATTCAAACAAATGGATATCCAAATTGCATGGAACCAGTTCCAAAGGCTCAAAATATAAATTTAAATTTATTGAGCCTAAACCCAAACCCTAGGTCAACTTAGTTCATCAAGTCAACCTAGGTTTACCATATTAAACCTTAAGCTTCCCTACATGAATCAAGCTTCAAATATATTCAAAACTTCATCAAACTCTCCTGATCACTCCCCTGGTGATTTAAACTTGATTGGACCTTTGACCCAACAATCAGTTGACTTGGTCAACTAGTCCCATGTAGGGTCAACCCAAGTTAACTTGATTCAATCCCTTGAATACAATAAAGGTAAACCACAAAACCCTTTAATCTCATTCGAATGCATGTTTCAAATATATTAAACTCACCTTGAGTCAAACTCTAGCTAGGTTTACAAGTCAACTTGTCAAATCTTGTTCAAACTACCTCAAGCTTGCATATTTTTATTCAAACTCCAATTCTATAGCTCAAGCCCTCTAAACTTTTAATCTCACTTCATTGATGGATTTAAACATATTCAAATCACTTGGAGTCAAATCATAGCAAAAAGGTTCATTACCTTAAAGTTGAGTTGTTCTTGAAGAAGAACTCTCGAGGGAGTGATTTTGGATGAAGAAAAGCTAGGGAAGGACTCCTCATTTGCTTTGGACAGGAAGTTTTCACTTGAGTTTTTAGGAGGACCCTTTGCGAGTACCTTTGCTTGCCTAATTCTCTTGCTCGAACTAGCCATGGATGAGATATAAGGGAATAGAAGATTGAAAGAGATTTTAGAAGTGATGAAATTTGAGTTCAAAACCCTTCAATTCAAAGAAAAAATGAGTTTTCGTACAGACAAAAATAATTTCGTCCCGTACGAATTTGGGTTCATACGTACAAAAGATATTTTGTATGAACGAACTAATGAGTCCAAAAATGAAATGACTTTTTGTAAGCACACAAGTTTCGAGGCTTCCTTTCATATAGACTTTTGACCAAACGATCGTACAGACAAACAAGTGTTTGTCTGGGATGATCAGACATTTAAGATCATTTTTATGGTAGTTTGAACCATCACCCACATTGAATAGCCACGTGTTCATATGTACGAACCAAAAGTTCATATGTACGATCATGAATATTGAAACCAAACTTATCTGTTTAACTATCTACAATCATACATACGATTGAATATACATCGTTCGGACGATCGTGACGATCATACAGACGAACAGTAAAATGAAAATTGAAAAACTGTATGCAAATTATTCAAATTCGACAATTAATACACTACACAATTTGTCCCGTACGAAATGAATTTCGTACATACAATTATCACTCAATTTTAAGTAAACATTCAAAAATCTAGATGTGAGAATTTTTCAAAAACAAACACAAACACAATAAAAAATGATTGAAAAATACAAAAATTCACAAAATCAAAAAGACACACAACACACTAACAAAAAAAACACACATCAATGTTGCAGAATCACTTTAATTAAACATCCAAATCGATCACACCAAGCCTTATTCTTAATGTACTGAAAGTATCAAAGGCTACTGGTTTTGTAAAAATGTCTGCAAGTTGATTTTCTGTTGAAACATGAATGAGTTCAATTTCTTCTTTAGATACATAATCCCTTATGAAATGATGCCTGATGTCTATATATTTGATTCTTGAATGTTGAATAGGATTTTTCGAAATGCAAATAGCACTAGTGTTATCACAATAAATGAGAATAATGCCTATAGTTAATCCTAAATCAATCAATTATTATTTCAACCAAAGTACTTGTGCCACACAACTTCCTAATGTAATGTATTCAGCTTCAGCAGTAGATAGGGCTACTGAATTTTGTTTTCTACTGGACCAAGAGACTAAAGAATTTCCAATAAACTGACATGTTCCAGAAGTGCTCTTTCTATCAACCCTCCAATCTACAAAGTCAGAATCTAAATAACCAATTATTTCAAATAAAGAGCTAAACTTAGGATACCAAATTTCTAAGCTCTGAGTTCCTAACATATATCTTAAAATCCTTTTTACTACTGTCAATGTGTGATTCTTTGGATCTGATTGAAATCTAACACATAAACAAACACTAAACATGATATCAGGCTGGCTAGCTATCAAGTAAAGCAAAGATCCAATTATCCCTCTAAATTTCTTTTGATCAACAGATTTCCCCTTATGATCCTTATCCAACTGAACTGAGAAACTCATAGGTGTACTAATAGGTTTAGCATTGTCCATTTCATACTTTTTGAGGATGTTCTTAACATATTTTGACTGACTAAGAAATGTACTCTCCTCAATTTGCTTAGTGTTAAAGCCTAAAAAGTAACTTAAATCTCCAATTAGACTCATCTCAAATTCACTACTCATTGTTTTAGAAAAATCATCACAAAGATTTTTATTTGAAGATCCAAAGATAATGTCATCAACATAAATTTGTACAATGAGTATATCCTCTCCAAATTTCTTCAAAAAGAGAGTTGTATCCACACTTCCTTTTTCAAATAATCTTTCAAGTAGGAAGGTGCTTAATCTCTCATACCAAGCTCTAGGTGCCTATTTCAATTCATATAATGCCCTTTTCAGTTTAAAAATATGATTTGGGTGTTTAGAATTTTCAAAACCTGAACGTTGTTCTACAAAAACATCCTCTTGAACTACCCCATTTGAAAAGGCACTCTTTACATCCATTTGGTATAATTTAAATCATCTAAAATAGGCATAGGCTAATAAAACCTTAATTACTTCAAGTCTAGCTACAGGGGCAAAAGTCTCCTCAAAATCAATTCCTTCAATCTGATTATACCCCTTAGCCACCAATCTAGCCTTATTTCTAATGACTACTCCCGAGTCATTCATTTTGTTCTTGAATACCCACTTAATTCCTACTATACTTTGATTCTTTAGCCTTGCAATTAATTCCCAAACTTCATTTCTTACAAATTGATTTGACTCTTCTTGTATAGTCAAGATCCAAAATTTATCCAAAAGTGCTTGATCAATATTTATGGGTTCTATGGTTGAAATAAAGGCTGAGTGATTGACTTCTTTGTTTAATTCACGCCTAGTCCTAACACCCTCACTAGGTTCACCTATAATCAATTCCTTTTGGTTATTCTTAGAAAATCTTAAATTTCTAGGTAACGGGTTTTCTATCTCTAGATTTTCTTCCAAATTATTTTCTCAATCTTTTGGGAGTTAATTTCTATCTCATCTTCTTCAATATTTGGCTCTTCCAAAATTCCAGATTCATCAAATACAACATGTGTGGTCTCCTCAATTACCAAAGTTCTTTTATTGAATACTCTATAAGATTTTCCAACACTTGAGTTTCCTATAAAATACCTTCATCTGATTTTGGATCAAATTTTTCTAAGGCAGATTTTCCATTGTTATGAATAAAACACCTTACATCTAAAAACATGCAAATGTGAAAAATTAGGTGTTCTTCCCTTTAGCAACTCATAGGGTATTTTATTTAATTTTGATCTAACATTTACCCTATTCAGAACATAACATGCAGTACTAATCGCCTCAGCCCAAAAATATTTAGGAAGTGAGTATTCTGTAAACATGGCTCAGGCAGCTTCTATTAGCGTTCTTATTTTTCTTTCGACTACCCCATTCTATTGAGGGGTTCTAGGTGCAGAAAAATTGTGATCAATTCCTTTCTACTTACAAAAATCCTCAAATTTTTTATTCTCAAACTCTCCTCCATGATCACTTTGAATAGTCATAATTTCATATCCTAGCTTCCTTTAAATCCAAGTTGAAAAGTTTCTAAATTTTGTCAAATGATTCACTCTTATGATATAGAAATCTAACCCATGTGAATCTAGAGTAATCATCCACAATCACAAATCCATATACCTTCCCTCCTAGACTTATAGTTCCAACTGGTCCAAAAAAATCCATATATAAAATTTCCATTGGTTTACTAGTTCTAAGATCCTTACTGGACTAAAAAGAGGACTTCACTTATTTTTTATTTGACATGCATCACAAAGGTGGTCCTTAGTAAAGTCTAATTTTGGTATACCTCTCACTAAGTTCTTTTGGGTAATTCTCCTAAGCTTTTCATGCTAGAGTGACAAAGTCTCTTATGCCAAAGCTATGATTCATCAGAAATAGTTTTTAAAAAAGAGTAGTAGGAGTTTTAATACAATTCAAGTCGAGCATATACACATTATTTACCCTTATGCCATTCAAAACATCATTTCCATTCAGGGTTAATATACAACTAGTAGGAAAAAATTTTACACAATGTCCTTTATTACATAGCTGGCTAATACTTAACAAATTATGCTTTAAGCCTTCTACAAATAACACATTTTCATTAAAAAAATTCTTAAGATTTCCAATCATACCTGACCCAACCATCTTCCTTGAGGTGTTATCTCCAAGTGTAACCTTGCCTCCACTCTTGGCTTCCAGCGATATGAATTATGTAGTATCTCCAGTCATATGCTTTGAGCATCCACTATCCAGGTACCATATGCTCTCATGAGGTTTTGTGTGAGAGCGATCCTATAAAATTATCAAACGTTAGACCTGGGAACCCAAACAAGTTTGGGTTCTCCTTCTGGCAATTTATAATTAGATACATATATGATATGTGTAGGTTTATGCATCTTAGGTATCCACACAAAATAAGTTTTTTTCTTCAAAGTATAGGTATGAGTTATATGTCCAAACAATCCACAATTATGACATTTGACTCCTAGAAATGGGTCTCTTAATTTTCTAAAAATTCTCTGTCTATTTAAGGATTGCATAAATTTAGGATACAAAATAAGATTCGTAAAATCTTCAAGTCTTGGGGGTATCCTATTTTCCTTGAGAGCTTTTTTGCATTAATTTATTAAATAAATTCACTCTCCCAATATACGATTCGTATAATTAATCCTATAGATTTTGCTCTCATATTCATCCTTAAAATTTTTAAATTCATTTTCAAGTTCTGTATATGATGATTTTAAACTTTCATGATTCTTATTCAAATCGTCAAACTCATCAAGAAATTTCATGTGGTTGTCATCAATTAAAGCATGATCTTTTCTAAGGATTTCTTGTTCTTTTTGTAATTCCTGAAATTCTAAATTCAGACTAGTATGCATTTCTTTAACTTTCTATATGCATCATGTAAGTGTTCAGAAACTTCAAAAAGTTTATTGTAAGTCAGGTCACATACCTCTTCTTGATCTGACTGATCAAGATTATCAGCCTTTAAGCATAAATTAATGGCTTCATCTTCCTTTTCAGTCTCTGACGAGTCTGAAGCTGAGTCCGCCCAGAAAGCTCTTTGGAATTTTTTCTTGCCCTTCTTCACAATTGGTTTCTCCACTACCTTCTCCTTGCTAGGAGTGGCTTTGAGTTTTGGGCAATCTGACTTAATATGTCCAGGTTTCTTGCACTCATAGTAAATAACCTCATTTGAAACCTTAACATTTCTATTAAATTTACCTCGATTCTATTGTTGGCGTCTCTTTTGCTTCCTCTTCAGAAAGCTTCTGAATTGTCTAGTCATCTGTGAGATGTCGTCTTCATCCTCATGTTGTGAGAGTTCACTCTCTAACTCCTCCACTTTTAGTGCTATGTTCTTCTCCCTTTGTGATTCACCTGCATCAATCATTCTTCGATTAACTCCTTACTGGTAAGCAATTAGCGATCCAAGAAGATTATCAATAGAGTAAATGTTTAGATCTTTAGATATTGTAATTGCAGTTATTTTAAAATAATAAGCAGTAGGCAAATAACAAAGTAACTTTTTAACCATTTCAGCATTCGTTAATTCCCTACCCAATGCAAATAAAGAGGTGACTAATTGTGTGAATCTTGTGTACATGTCAGAAATAGATTCATTTGGTTTCATACAAAATAATTCATAATCATGCAACAAGATATTAAGTTTAGATTGTTTAACTTCATTAGTCCCCTCATAAGTTATACATAGTCTACCCCATATGTCATTTCCACTCTTGCAAGTAGAAACCCATATGTAATCTTCTGATTTAAGAGCACAAAAGAAATTATTCAAGCATTTGGCATTTAGTTATGCTAAGTCACGTTCTTCTACTATCCGGCCACAAAAGGTGTTTCAACTCTAACTCCGTCAACTAGTCTAGTTGGTTTTGTATACCCTTCTTTAACTAAGATCCACATACAGTAATCAAGTGACTGTAAAAATGTAGACATGTGTATTTTCCAAAAATCAAAAGGAATATTATCGAACAATGGAGGTCTAGTTATAGAGTAACCCTCAGGTGTATTTTAGTTTCCAAATGTAGCCATGTACGTTAATAAAAAGTAGTCTAAACTTATGATTTTGAAACAAAGCTCTAATACCACTTGTTGAAACTTGTTCAATATGAATTAGGTTGTTAGATCCCAGCAGCTAACCAAGAGGGGGGGTTGAATTGGTAATTTTAAAAAATTTCCACTTTAATTTTTAAACTGATGAAAACTTTAATAATTTATTGTAAAAAGATTTTTCAACCACAGATCAATAGAAAAAGTAAAGTAAACAAAAATAAGAAAAACAGTAGAAAATAAAAAGACACAAGATTTATAGTGGTTCAGTCAAACACGACCTATATCCACTCCCCGGAGCCACCCTCCGAGTATTGCACTAATACCAATAGTGTCTCTTCTTTTGCCCCGACAGCAAGGCGGAGAAGCCTTCACAAAACTCTCTTCCACCACTACTCGGTGCGGCAGAGAATCGTCGTCCTTTTACACCCTCCAAGTTTAGGCAGAGTACCTCTCACTGTTCACACTCTCCAAGTGTAGGTAGAGAACCTTCCATCCTTTCATACTCTCCAAGTGTAGGCAGAGAATCTTCCCACTATTCACACTCTTCAAGTATAGGAAGAGAACATTCCATCCTTTCACACTCCCCAAGTGTAGGAAGAGAACCTTCCTGCTATTCACACTCTCCAAGTATAGGCAAAGAACCTTTCGTATTTTCACATTTCACCAAGTGTCAGCAGAGAATCAGATCTCCTTGAAAGATCTTCTCAAAAAAATCTAGAAGGATAAGAGAAAAGAGTGAAGTAATCACAATTCTCAGAGTTGAGATCCTTACCTTTGAGTACCAAGTGAATCCTTCACACTCCAATGGTAAGAACTCTCCTTCAAACACTCTCTCTCACTCTCTCATTCACACTTCTTTCAGTAAGCATGAAGACCAAAGACCAAAAAGATTACAAGATAGTTTTTAGTACGAATAGTGTAAAAACTATTGCGTACGAACCCAATATATATTGGTACGAATAACTTCATACCTGATCATCATCCCGTACAAACTAAGTTCGTCTGGTATGAACAGTTATATCAAGGGTTTGTTTGGGAAAAACTGTAAGATGGTCCAAATTTTTAAGTAATAGAGGACTTCATCCTGGGACGAATATAAGAGTTCGTTTGAACGATTAGTTCAAGTCATATGTTCAGAGGACATCGTCCTAGGATGAATAGGGTGAATCATCTGGATGGTATGTTCAATTCAAGGATCCAGAGGACATCATCCTGGGACAAATAAGGTGAATTGTCTGGATGATCCGTTCATTTCAAGGATCCATAGGACATCATCCTGGGATGAATGGGGTGAATTGTCTGGACGATCCATTCAATTTAAGTATCTAAAGTACATCATCCTGGGATGAATGGTATACTTCACCTATACGATCAGTACAAAGTGAGAAATAAGAGGACATCATCCTGGGATGAATGATACACTTCATCTGGACGAACAGTTCAAAGTGAAAATCCAGAGGACAACATCTAGGGATGAATAAGGAAATTCGTCCGGACGATCAGGACTTAAAAATTTTTTCTCACTTTCTATGCGTTTCATTGCTCCTTGAGGGGTATAACTGACCTGATCATCCCGTACGAACATGGTTCGTCTCGTATGATTAGTATAAGAAATTTAGATTTTTAAAGATCTCCCCGAGTGTATGTGTGTGCTAAGTTACTCAATTACAATCACACTCTCTCAAACTCAATAAATTGAAAAATATATACTTCAATTTACAAACTATCTTATGCTGAATTTGATTTGAAGTCTTCATTAGTCTGGAGTTCGATCTTGAAATATTAGTCCACACAAGAGCAAAAATAATTCTTCCAAAAAAGTGTAAGGAGAAAATAATAATTAGAACAATAATATTTGGAATCGTCAGAACTATACAAGTTGCAAGAAATGTAAAACATGCAAAAGCTAAGTGGTAAATCTCTTAACAGGGATGACCCATTGGACCTCCAAGAACCTCCCCTTGAAGACCCAAGTCTTGGGCCCACTTGGGTTAGCCGTTTGGCTTGACCCAAGTGTCCAAAGAGAGGGTCCCTTTGAGTTATTTTTCAATCCTATTTAAATTAAATCCAAACCAAGGTGTTATTTGGTCTCCCTTGACCCAATACATCTCCCTTAGCCAGCCTAGCCATCGAATCACCTTGGGTCAAGAGTTAGGCTAACCCAAAGTGGCTAAAACCACTTGGGATTGTGCCAACCCCTACCCTAAGCTCAATTGAACCTAGCCAACACTTCCACTAGATGGCCCTAGGTCCAACACATCCTGCCCAGTTGGCCCAAGCCTTGAGTTGACTTGGGTCAACTTTTGAGCTAGCTCAAAGTGGTCAAAACTATATGGACCCAAGACATTTTCCATCTCAGACCTAATTAAACCTAATTGCCACTTGCATTGGGTGGCTAAGACCCAGACCCACTTCCGACATCGAGCCCAGGGTCTATCCTGACCTGGGTTGAGCCCAATTTGACCCAAAATGAGTAGATTTTGATCAACCAGAGCCACATTTAAACTTAAACCAGATTGATCCCAATTTCCACTTGCACTGGGTGGACCAGACCCAGGGCCCAAGGTCTGGCATGACCTGGGTTGAGCCCCATTCAACCCAGATCGAGCAAGTTTGGGTTAACTCGAGCTCTCATATTAAATTGGACCTCTTTAGGTCCAATTGAGCACACCTTTGAGTCCAGTGTATCCCCATCAGTCTTTCCAGGTCAACTCGACCAAGACCCTGGCCAGTGGTGGCCGAAACCAATGGAGTTCAAGCTTCGGTGGTCCCCCCCCCCCCCCCCCACTTTGATCCTGACCCAAAGCCTTCCAAAGTCTAAGCTCATCAGCTTCAGGTTCACGAGACCTCTAGGAGCATGTCTCCTTCCACCTGGCGCCCATCTGAGGCCCAGCCCATACGATCCTGGCCATCTAATCTCACGGGAGTGAGCTGAATAAGGCAGCTCATTCCAGTGGTAGAATTTGATTCCAGGCTTTTGAAAACATTCCCCAGAGCTCCCTCGTCTTTCCTCTCTCATTCCCTAGTCTCCTAGATACTCCCATCGATCCGTTCAATAGATCTTCGGTGAAAGCTTCTTGCACTCTGCTCGAAGTTATACCTTCGGCCATCCTTTGATCCTAACATTTGAAGGAGATCTGCTCGCCTTTATCCCCTAAAGCTTCCTGATAGAGAAGCTCATCCGTTGAGACTTTCTTTATGGTAATATTTTGATCTCAAGCTCCCTAGATAGGTATTCTGGTCAAGTTTGAAGAAAACCTTCACCGCAATAAATTTCTATTGTTGGATTGAGGCTTTTCACCCTCCTGATTCTCTCTATGAAATTTCATTGGAGTTCACCGGCGGGATTGCTTGGATCACGCCGGAATATCTCTACGGCATTGGGTCCATGTGAGATGTTGAAGATATAATCCTAGCCATTGATTTCAATCAATGGTTTGGATTAAATCCTGTGGTTTCGAAGGCTATTTGAGCCTAACCGTTTGATCATCCATTTAATGGCCACAGTTAATCTATCTATTATCCAATCAGCCATTAATGATTGCCTCACCAATCATGATATGTTGTGTGTAAAGCGTCGGTTGATTGGGTAATTGGGAATTAAATTGAAAGTTTGTTAGGGATGTTAAGCCCTTATGAACTAGTCCCAAGGCTAACCAAGAGGGGGGTGAATTGGTATTTTAAAAAATCTTTCGATCAAAACACAATCTTAAAATAAAAACCAAGATTCACCACAAAAATCAAAGTGTAAAAAATAAATATGGAAGAAGTAATAAAGAACACATAAATTTATAGTGGTTCAGTCAACACGACCTACTTCCACTCCCCGGAGGCGCCCTCTGAGTATTGCACTAAACTCACTGTCTCTCCTTTTGCCCCCACATCAAGGTGGAGAAGCCTTTAGAAACATTCTTTCTACTAACTCAGGTGAGGCAGAGAACCCAACTCTTTTGGCTTCCTCCAAAAGCAGGAAGAGAACCAAACTCCTTTTGCTTCCTCTTGAAGCAGGCAGAGAATCCTGATTAGATGCTGAAGTTTACCTCTCTAGAACCCCCAAGGAACTAAGGATGATGGCTGGAGAAGATGATGATGGATCCTTGCTTGGAGAAACCTTTGTGAACTCCTTCATAAACTTCCCCTCATAAGATCCTCTCTCTCTCCCTCTTTCTCTCCCTCTCCTCTTGGCTCTCTTAGGTTAGAACAGTAGCAAAAGATAAGCTCTTGGGTAAAACAAGAGCTCTTAAATAGAAGAGTTTCATAATAGCTCTTATTTTATACAAATTGACTTTATCATCCAGGCTGATATGGATATATTTCTTGATGATTAGCATAAATTTAGTTCAATCAGCCCGGACGGTTTGGGATGATTAGAAGGTTTTTTTTCATATAGTCTAAGCCAATAATATATCATCCTATATAATTAGTACAAATTAAATAATATCTTCCTGACAATCACACTTAATAGACGTCTAGACGATGGAAAAATAGCTTGTTGTCCAGGCCGATCTCACGATTGTCCCAAACTATTAGTTCAAATCTATGAAAATCATTCAGAGCATCACCCTGAATAGAAGCTGACCGATGTCAATCATCCAAGCGATCATCCCAGATGATGTAATCATGTAATCAAACCTTAATTGCTTTCCTTAATTACTAGATTAATTTAGGCATAATTGTTCTGCATCATTCAAAATGATGTCCTAGACAATGTCCAAAATAAAGAATACCTAAATATATCTGGCAGCTGATTCTTTCTGATTTGAGCTTATCATCCTGGCTGATACAAATATCATCCAGGACAATATGCTTAATGACAGTTGCCTTAACTAGGATGTCCTAATTAGGGTTTCTATTTTTTGAACAGATCATCCAAGATGATGTTTTGATCATCCCAGACGATGTGATCAAAACAGAAAACTCCATCCAACAGACAAAAATTTTCTCCCATGTGTGTGTGTGAAAGGTTACTTAGAATCAGGAACCACATCGTTTACAATAGACTCAAGAAAGGGAAAAAATATAAACTGACTCAAACCTAATCTACCCAATCTTGAGCTAGCTTGAGTTGCACTCGATCTTGTGGACCTGAAATATTAGTAGGAAAGACAGTCGTAGAAAAATATGAATGTTTGCTATCATCAAAATTCTAATCCATGAAATCAGATTTGTAACATAAATTTCATAGGAAATAATGGCCAACTTCAAAAGTTTATATCTCCCTACACACTTGGCCAAATTAGGTGTTCATAAACACGTTGGAAAGATCTCAGGGAGATTTACAAAAGCCCTATAGTCCCAAGCTCTAATTTCATCTATATAAAATTTAATTTTAATTTGAATGTTTTATGTATTATTGCATTTATTAGTTAATATGATCTCACCAGAGCTTGGGACCTCATGAGAGTGAATTTAGGTATGTCCCTGACATGTCCAAATTTCTCCCCCCCCCCCCCTGTTTGAAGTGTCTAAGGGCAATATCATGCCAATTTTGGTTTAAGGGTCATGGTTTGACACTTAAATTTAAATTGGAACCATGATCTATTCAATGAGAATTAGGATCTGATTTTGAGTGTGATGATGATGTTTAGCATAAGGAGTTTAAGGACAATGATTTTGCCCCAATCTGACCCTAGAATAGCTCCCTAGGATTTGTTTAAGGTGATTTAGATATCACCATAGGTGGCTTGGTTAGCCATCTTAGAGAATTCCATTTGAGCTCAAATTTGCTGTGTTTTAGCCATGAGATCAGGTGATGTCATAGTTCAAATTTCACTGGATTTGGTGCCCATTTGGTCCACCAATTAGGAGCAAAAAAAAATCCCTCCTTAGAAATAACCTAGAGCTTCATTACTTCATTAAAAATTCTTGTTAACTCTAAAAATTTTATTTTAGGACCCTAATAAACCTCAACATCGACCCTTAATCAGTGAAAATTGAAATCCTTTTAATTTGACTTCAAATTCAACCTCAATTTAATTTTAATTTAAAATTAATGTTTAATCAATTTAATTAATTAAAAATGATTAAAATCCTTAAAACTCCTTAAACACTTGCTGATATCTCCTTAGATCATTTTTTATCTTTGGAGTTGATTTGAATAAGTTTAGGACTTATTTGGGTTCAAATCAATAAAAAGGACCCTTAATTAAAATGATTAAAAAATTCAATAATTACCAAATTTACAAAATTCATAACTAATTGTAGAAAATTCTAAATCAATCAAACTCAAAGGCTAATGACTCTAATTAAAATATAGTATTTTCTAAAAATGTCAAACCTCCAAAATCTGGTCAAAGTTAAAAAATTAACAATTTGGTCAACTCTAGGTTAGAATCGGGTTAAAACTTCTAAAAATCATAACTTTTCATAGAAAACTCCAAATTGAGTGGACTAATAGTCTAACAGCTCATATTAAGGTCTAGTATTTGTTAAAAATCTAAAACTTACAAGTTTAACTTTAATTTTTTAAAAACAACTTTCAACCCCTTAATTAACCCCTTAAGATAATTACTAAAATCCATTAATTCATTAAACCCCCAGAGTTTTCTGATTTGGTTAATAAAATGCTTAAGCAACCTCTTAAAATCAGTAACTAATTTCTTTTTTTCATCTTAATCCATGTTTAATTTTAACTAACTAAATTAACTTAATCAACCCCGATTATTACTAGGTAACACAGGCCTATGAGGCTATTAGCTTAGCCCCAAGGAAGGTGAAATAAATTTCACAGCCTCAGTGTGAAATAAAGGTAGTAGTTATTTAACCCTTAAAATATATTTAAATAAATTCTTAATATATTAATATTTAAACTCTAACATGAACCTCCCCTTAAGCCTTAATAAATTCATAATTTTAGATAACTTTAACTAACTACCCAGCTTAGAATCTACCCCAGCCACACGACCTTCTACACACACTTTAGATGGTTTACTAGGACAACTGAGTCTAGATCTAGGCTAGGCCGGTGTTTACTTTTCCACTTTGTGCCAGATTTTTTGTGGTTTTACTACATGTTATGGATGATTATACATACTGTGTTTGCTTACTTTTACTGCACTCTATGGATGATTGATATGTTTAGGGACTATATTAACCTTAGGATAGGAATGATCTGGATGTTTATTGAGTTTTTATAGGTGGCCACTCTTATACAGGGTAATAAAAAGAGGGCTTAATAAAATTTAATCATAAATGTGCTTGCACAGGTGCTTCAACTGCTAAGCCCCCAAGTAATAAAAAAAGTATGACCAGTGTGTTTATTTATTATTCTGCATATATATATATATTTAAATGTCTCTTCTTCCTCCTCTATTATTTTAATAATTCAAAGTAAATAATTAACAAGAGAAGAAAAGTGAAATTCTATGATGATCTCTAGCTTTCATACTCAAATAGAATCATCACATGTTTTCCAAAATTTTCTTGAGCATCAAATTTAAGAGTAGAAGAAGCTTTTAGAGAATGTATCAAGCTAGTGGATCTTGACCTTAGAGCTTTCCCCAAATCTTCTGATCACATCCATTATCTTGAGCATTAAACTATATTTTAGTGGATCCACTTTGACCCTCAATTGACCAAGGGTCAAATTGACCAAAATGCCCCTTAAGGAAAACTTTGGAGTTTTCTCTAAACTTCAACATGGCCCAGTCAAATCAAATTTCAGAACCTTCTCTAATGCATCCTAAATATTATTAGGAGTGCATAAGACTCAAACCTAAACCTTGGTCAAGATTGGTTGACCAGGTCAACCATCCTTGACCAAATTACCCCTTTGGGGTCTAAACAGTCATTTCAAACAAATGGATATCCAAATTGCATGGAACCAGTTCCAAAAGGCTCAAAATATAATTTTAAATTTATTGAGCCTAGACCCAAACCCTAAGTCAACTTAGTTCATCAAGTCAACCTTAGTTTACCATATTAAACCTTAAGCTTCCCTACATTGAATCAAGCTTCAAATATATTCAAAACTTCATCAAACTCTCCTGATCACTTCCCCTGGTGATTTAAACTTGATTGGACCTTTGACCCAACAATCAGTTGACTTGGTCAACTAGTCCCATGTAGGGTCAACCCAAGTTAACTTGATTCAATCCCTTGAATCAAATAAAGGTAAACCACAAAACCCTTTAATCTCATTCGAATGCATGTTTCAAATACTTTAAACTCACCTTGAGTCAAACTCTAGCTAGGTTTACCAAGTCAACTTGTCAAATCTTGTTCAAACTACCTCAAGCTTGCATATTTTTATTCAAACTCCAATTCTATAGCTCAAGCCCTCTAAACTTTTAATCTCACTTCATTGATGGATTTAAACATATTCAAATCACTTGGAGTCAAATCATCATGGACTTTGACTTAGTCAAACTCCAAAATTGAAAGTACGAGTACGACAAGAGGGGGGGTGAATTAAAAATTTTTGGTAATAAAAAATCTATCCTAAATAGGAGTTCTAATTTTTCTTTTTAATTTTTAAACAAAACTTAACTTGATGCGAAAGCGAATGATTAAATCACGATTGAAATATAAGTGGTGAAATTTTAACTTACATAATAAAGATCTAGAATATAATATTTACCAAGCAGTTATAGTAAACATAAGATGCAAAACATAAGTAAAGTGCAGTAAATGGAAAAAGCACACCATAAGATTTATAGTGGTTTGGTCACTTGACTCTACGTCCACTCCCCGGAGTCCTCCACTCCAAGAATTTCACTACTCAAAAGTAATTCTTCTTTTTCCCCCACAGCAAGGCGGAGAAGCCTTTACAAAACCTCACTTTCACCTTCCCCAATGTAGTGAAGTACCAAATGCTATGTCACCCTCCCAATGATGGCAGCGAACCTTCTCATTTTTCTCCCTCTTAGAGAAGGCAGAGTACCTTTGAGGACAAGGACCTTGAAGGATCTCCCCCTTAGAAAGCTTCCTACTAGATTTTCACGAGCCATAGGAGGAGCAAGCATGCAGCAGGCTTGGAGCACCCATGTGATCCCCTCACACTGCTTCTCCCTCACAAACTCACCTTCTCCTTCATCTCACAAACCCAAAATCTCATCAAGTAGCTCCCTCTCAAGAAATCTCCTTCTTGTCATGTTCCTCTCTCATTTCATCTTACAAAAGATAAAAGTATCATATAAAAATCAGGCTCAAAAAAACCCTAAATTTTCAATTTAGCAATTTATGTTCATATAGTATGAACTATAGACCATTGATCGCATAATTAATGGTCTAGATTTTGTCTCTCCATATTTTTGTTCGGTCGCTCTATCTATTGTGATGTTTTAATCCATGTCCAACTCGATCTAAGCCATTGATTCAAAATAGCAGATCATCAAAAAGCAGACAACTACAGCATAATTGGTTAAGTAAAATTATGTGCTCTGAGATTCGTGCACCACCGCCTCATGATTGGCATTAAATTCCCTTCTATCGCCACTATTTTGACTCACCAACCATCGCTTAACGCGTGTGAAGCCGCCACCATTATTTCGATCCACCAAATCGAAGGCTAATGCGTGCCTGCTAAAGCCACCATAACTAATTAAATAGTTTTAAAGTAATTTTAAAACTATTTAATTATTAGAAAACTTTAGAAATCATTACAAATTCAAATTAAGTTAAAAAAATCAATATAATATATCAAATTGCTTTTAATTTAATTTCCTATAATTTAAAATTAAATTCAATTTAAAATTTTTATTATATTATTAGTTATTTTAAATATTTAAATACTTAAGTTTAAATTCATGTTTAATTTAATATTAATCTAAATATTTCAAAATTAAAAGTTTTATTTTGAATATTTTAAATAATCAAAGAAATATTTTAAAATATTTTATTTTGAAATTAAAATATATTTGAAATATTTTGTAAATTTTAATTATTTTAAGTGATATTATATATGTATTTATTAATTTTAAATAATTAAAATTGAACTATATAATAATTAAAAAATTTTCAAAACCTCAAAATTTTTATTTTATTTTGAATAATCAAAAAATATATTTCAAATATATTTTTAAATTAAAATTTATTTAAAATATCTAAAATATTTTAAATAACAATAATTATTTTTATTATTTGAATATTCAACAAATATTTAATTAAAGTTAAACACAAATAATTCTGAAAATTTTAATAACATTATTTTTAACTGTTTTAAAATTTCAGAGAAAATTTAAGATTTAATTTTATTTAATTTAGAATTATTTTAAATATTATTTATTTTAAATACATTTAATTGCTAGAAATTTCAAAATTTTAGATAAATTCAATTTAAATCATTTTAATTAATGCATTACCTTAAATTTTTTAAAATTTAAAATTAATTTCAAAGTTAAATATTCAATATACTTTAAGAAATTTTAATTGTTTAACCACTTGAACATTTAATAAATATTTAATTTAAAATTAATTTAACAATATTAAAATTTAAAATTTGCATTTTCAAATATTTCAAATAGTCAAAAGGATCTCTCAAAATATTTTAAGTTTCTTTTATGATATTTTATATTTTAAATTTCAAAACTTATATAATATATATTTTACACATTTATTGAGTATGAGAGAGTGTGATTGTAATTAGATAACCGTACACACACACACTAGGGGGGTGTTAAAATTTATATATTTTTCAAACTAATCATACTACATGATTTCATATCGTACGGGATGATTTATCCATTTAGTTCCTCTAGCAAGCAGTTAATCAAATCATGGATGAAAATTTTTCTAAGTACTGTTCGTACTATTAAAGTTTACTTCGTACATACGATGTTTAGTGTACAATATTGATGCAAATATTTTGTCCATACAAACAAGTTAATATTTTTAACTTTTCATCCGGGACGATCTTGAGTTTGTACAAAACATGTTTAGAGTACAAAATTGACTTGAAAATTTCATCCATGTGAATAAGTAAATTTTTTGAATTGTTCATCTGAGACGATATTGAGTTCGTACAAACGACGTACATAGTACCTAATTATGGGGTATCATTTCATACAAATGAATGGGAAAATTTTCTAAACTTTTTATATTATATGATATACAGTTTGTAGTGTAGACAGCTTATACAAAAATATTTCATACAGGATTGTACGAGTAAATTTTAAACTATTCATACATATGATCGTTGATCGTACTGTACGATCATGGATGGTCAAAATTGAAATTTTCAAATTTATGGATGGTTTTTAGTGTCTTCCATATTTAAAGCCCATAGAAACTATCTTAGATGAATCTTGTCTTCGTGATTTCTTAGAGAGCAAGTGAAAGGGTGATTTTAGAGAGTGTTTGAGAGAGTGTTCTTGCAAGTGTACTGTGAAGGATTCACAAGGTTACTCAAAGGTGAGAAACTCTTTTTTTATGTGCCAATTTTCTTCCTTATTTCTTTCAAGTTGGTCGAAAGAAGATTTTTGCAGGTGATCGGATTCTTTACTGATGCCAGGAGGGTGTAAAAGGATGATGGTTATCTATCGAGACCAGGAGGTTGAGAAAGGATGCTGGTTCTCTACTGACACTTGGAGGGTATGAAAGGATGATTGTATTCTGCCAACACTTTGAGGGTATGAAAGGATGATGGTACTCTATTGACAGTTGGAGGGTGTAAAAAGATAAAGGTACTATGCCGCACCGGGGATTAGTAGAAGAGTAAAAATTGTAAAGGCTTCTCCATATTATTGTGCGGGCAAAAAGAGACTCAATTTGATAATAGTGTAATTATACCTTAAGAGAGAGTCTTTAGGGAGTGGATATAGGTCTAGTTGGACCAAACCACTATAAATTTCTATGTTCTTTATTTTTCTATAATTTTAATTTTTTTTGCATGTTTTTATTTAAGGGGTTGAAAAGTTCTATTTGTTAAAAACTTTAATTGTTGTGCAAAATATTTTTAAAAAAATGGATTTTCATTCAAGAGAAAATATTTAATTAACAATTCACCCTCCCCCCTCTTAGTTAGCCTTGGGACAATTGCACTAGGTCTAATAACGTATACGGACTTTTCAAGATGACAACCCCTTTAACTTAACGATATCATTAAGGACAATAATTAAGAACATGTTTAGAGGACTTAGAATAATTCTAATAATTAGGTTACAAATCCTTTTGACATGAAACTTAAGACAAATCAGAAGTGTCCCAACCTAATATGAGTGTTGGGCTTTAAACTTTAGATTGAAAGAATCTTTAATTTTAATTGAGCAGTTTATTAGAAATTTGGGATTTTATTCCCAGAGGTTGAGGTCTTATGGCCTAGACCCGCCTCATATTCTAAATCTAAATTGGGCACTTAACCATAGTATCACAAACCTAGCTAATGTAGTGGAAAATCTTGATGTACCCTAGCAAGGATTGGGGAGCCAGCTAACCATCTAAATTATTTAAAATCCATGAGTCCAGTCATTTTTTTATGAAAGTAGAGGGAACATTATTATTAAACTTTTTAAGAATTGGGACCGATGTCTAGACTGGATCCTAATTTCTCCCTTGACTTTATGTAGGGTAAAAAAGCTTGAAGAGAAATACAAGTAAAATTTTAAACTCTTTTAATTAGTTTCTAATACAATGCATGCTGATCGACTTGATTAAATACATAAGATGTATGAAGCAATTTTAGAAAGGCTTAAAAATACTTTTATCCTAGAGATTGCATAACATTTTCTTTATATGACTGCAACCTAATAGGTCAGGTGACCTACTAGAACCTATATACGGGGAGGTGCCTAACAAGAAAGAGAAGATAAAATATGATTTAATGAGAACTCCCGGCGATCCCAAACTTACTTCTTAGATAGTTAGAGTTTCTATATTATCTTAAAACTTTATTTGATTTTAACTAGAAAATATTTTTAGTGCTCCCTCACTAGCCTCTACGTATCAAGGCTAAAACAAAAATGGTATGCAAATCACCAAAAAAAATTAAGAAAAGCAAACAATCCTATATGCAAGCTAAGGAAGTCAAACACATAATTTAATCAAATTAATTCCACAAAGTAATGTCCATAGGCAAAATTCACCTTTTATTACAACCCAAAATTTACATAAATTAAAAGTGGCCGGGCACCACGAACCACAAACCCAAATTCTAATCCTAGGATTGATGTAAGCAAACTTCGAGTAGGATATTCTTTGTCTTCAACTCCTCGTGCTCCTTGGATTCGTCGTACCTGGATACCCAAATGAAAAAGGAAAACTCTTTCCCCAAAGGGGGTACTGAAATGATCCAAATTTGGCTTCTAAATGGAAAATGGCCCTCCCCTGAGGGATGTCCTTTACTTTTTGGAATCTAACTTTAGATACATGTATCCCAACTCAAATGTCTAACTTTAAAAAGTCCTAACTTTAAACAAATTACATCAACTTTAAAATGAAAAATCTTGACTATCTTGTAGGGTTATCCTAAGCATTTTAAAATAAATTACATCTCAAGCAATTTACATATATGCATTAAACTGAAAACTCAGCCACACATGACCACACTCTTTTGATCTCAAGGGGGCCTTCAGCAAATTTAGCACCTGGATAAAAATTTGTAAGTAAAAACAATAAGTTTTCCCACCTGATTTATAGCATATACGATTGTGGCCACCTATTAAAAAATTCAGTAAACAACCAAATTGTTTATAACCCAAGGGTAATATAATGCCAATCACATGAATTCACAAATTATAGTTAAAGTAAACACTCATATTAATTAATTTTTAATCACAACATATAATGAAAACTCATAAAACCTAGTACATAGCAGTAAAAAGTAAACATTGATCTAGCCTAGAATATAGTTGGTTATCATAACAAACCATCTAAAGTATGTAAAGTAGCTGTGTGACTTGGATATTCCCTAGGCTTGGTAGTTTGTTAATGTTATCTAGTGTTCGAATTTATTAAAGGTTAAAGGGGAAATTTATATTTGAATTTAAATCTCAACATATTAAAGCATAACTTAGGTGTATTTTAATGGTTAACTGGTTACCACATTTGTTGTTCACCAAGGCCGTAAAGTTTATTTCACTTTTCTTGGGACTAAGCTAATAGCCTCGTAGGTCTGGGTTATAGAGTAGTAAACTGTATTGAATAGAGTTATTTAATTGGTTGAGGATTAAGGGCTAGTAATCTTAAATCAATTGTCTTAATTACTGATTTGAATAATTAAATTTGGATTTTCTAGAAATATAGATGAATTGTTGAATTTTAAAATTATTTGAATTATTTTGATATGTTAAGTAATGGACTAAAGTTAACTTTTCAAATTAAAGTGATTTTTAAAATTTTCATATTTTTTTAATAAATACTAGACTTTAAGATGAGAAATTAAACTCTTAGTTTGCTCAATTTAGATTTTCTACATTAAGTTATGATTTTTTGAAGTTCTGTCTTAGTTTTAAATTGTGGTTGACCGGAGAGTTAAATTTTCTACTTTGACCAAATTTTGGAGGTTTGACATTTTTAAAAAATACTAGATCTTAAATGGAGTTGAATTGCTTTTAGTTCGATTAAAATAGATTTTTTAGAATTATTTAAGATTTTTCTAACTTTGATATTTAATGAATTTTTAAAATTAGTTAATTAAAGGGGAACTTTAGATTTTGACCCAAATTAGTCCCTAACCTCTTAGAATCACCCCGAAAGGTTAGAAGTGACCTTAGGGGATGTTTATAGGTATTTAAGGATAAATATTTTTAATTAATTTAATTATATAATTATCAATTTTTCTTAAAAAATAAATTAAAGTTAAATTAGAGGTCTGATCATAGGGCTTTAAATTTTCATGAATTTAAGCTTCAATTATGAAAAACTAGAGGGAATATGTGGATTTTTAGGATTTGATAGGAATTAATTATGAATTAACTAGGGTTTTAAGTGAAATCTACGAGGGGATTTTAGGGTTTCTAAATCGTGAACCAAATGGGCACCAATTTTAAAAAAACTTTTGCTATGAGGTCACTTGATCCTAAGGCCCAAGCTCACTGAATTTAGGCTCAAATTGAGTCCCCTAATGTGGCTAACCAAACCACCAAAGGTAACCACTAGGTTACCATAGAAAAATCCTAGCTCTTTATCCTAGGCATTAGAGGGGGATGAAATCAATTATTTTAGCCTCCCTATTCTAAGCATATTCATCACACAAACATTTAAATCCTAATTCCCGTGGAAAAGATCATAAAGTCAATTTGAAATTAGGGGTTAAAAAATGAGCACTAATCCCAAATTAACTCAAAGATTCCCTTAAATAATTCAAATAGGGAAAGGAAATTTGGATATGTCAAAGACATGCCCAAATTCAATTTCCCAAGGTCTTAAGCTATAGGGAGTTCAATACTAAGGGAATTACCTAAAATTCCCCTAGGATAACTATTGAAATTCATTATGTTTCAAGCATAATCATAACCTGAGACCATAGGGTTTGTAAAGATCTCTCTAAGATCTTTCTAATGAACATAAGAACTCTTAATTTTGCCAAGTGGTTTGAGATATATTAATTTTTTAAGTTTCTCGTGATTCCTGAATTTAATTAAACTGGATTTACAAAGTTAGCTACCCTTTTACATGTGTGCGTGCTATGATTGGATAGCTAATCATTGGCACTGGCAGTGTAAACGTGAAATTAACTACAACTTTCAAATCATCGATCGAAGGGATTTGATTAAATGGCCTCCAGAATCATGGGATCTAATCTGAGTTATTGATTAAGATTAATAGCTGGGATTGTGTCTTCAACTTCCCACAGGTGCCCAAAACTATAGGGATTTTTTGGTGAGATTTGGGAGATACCGTTGGTGAAACTCAACAAAAATTCATGGGGACGATCAAGACAATATAAACCATCAATCCAACAGTTATATTTCAATGGGTTAATGGTTTACTTTACACTTGACCACTACTACCCAGCTAGGAGCTCAAGATCAAAATCTCACAATATAGAAAACCACAATGAATGAGTTTTTTAATCACAAAACTTGAGGGGATGAAGGGAAAGACTTCTCCTTTAGATATTGAGGTCGGAGGGTCGCAGGAGGTAGGACTTCGATGGGAAGTGAATGGGGTTCGCTGGAGTTTACTTAAACAAGTAGACGGAGAAGGCTGAGAAGTTGGTGAATGGTAGAGGAAGACTTGAGGAGCATATGGGAAAGTTTTGGAATGTCATGGAGCGAATCAATCATTATGGAGAGGAATGTTTGATTCA
Source organism: Dendrobium nobile (assembly GCA_022539455.1). Lineage (NCBI taxonomy): Eukaryota > Viridiplantae > Streptophyta > Magnoliopsida > Asparagales > Orchidaceae > Dendrobium > Dendrobium nobile. The sequence goes on along the minus strand of CM039718.1, from coordinate 14,587,278 downwards.
AATAGCTCCCATGGCCATGGAAACCTAGGATGGCACTCGTGGATGGTTGGATGTCCAGGAAGAAAGGGACATCATCCCAGAGGTCCGTGAACTCAAGGATGTGGAAACCTTTTGGTAGAGCTCAAGGATGTGGGGACCACCAAAATGCTTTATCATTTGTTCCAACCACTACTGGTTAGGGTGTTGTAAATCTGGATTCAAGGATTATAATTTTAATGATATCAAACATTCCTGGCATTCCTGTTTCCTTACTAATGTTACTATTGCACATCTATTTTGGTTGCCTTGCTACTAACCTTTTAGGTTCACAATGTTAATTCAGAATCAAGCCAACTCAAGATTGGGTTGATTAGGACTGAGTCATTTTGTAAGTGTAATTCTAGTGGTTTTTCTTTTTCTTGAGTCAAATATAATAAGGTGGATCCTAATGCTAAGTAACCTTGCACACACACTAAGGGGGAGAAATTTTGTAAGTTTAAGGGTTTTTTATTTTTAATCACATTATATAAGATGATCCCAAATTGTCCTGGACGATCAGTTAAAAATAGAAATCCTAATTAGGGCTCCAGTGTTAAGACAACTAAATTAAGCAAATCATCCTAGAAAATATTTACATCATCCTGGATGATATTTACATCATCCTGGATGATATTTACATTGTCCTAGACGATAGGCTCAAATTAGAAAGAATCAGCCGCCAAACTCTTTTATGTATGATATTATTTTTAGAAATCAAACAGGACAATCCCATATTGTCTGAGTAATTCATTACAATCTTGCCTAAATTAGTCACAGGATTAGGGAAAGTAATTAAGGTTAGATTGATTGATCATATCATCTTAGAAAATTATAGGATCATCTTGAATGATCAGCTAGAAAAACCTTAGATTACTTTTGAATTAGATGGATGACCAGAACGATATATAGGATGATAAATTAAAATTCATCATCATCCAGATGAATCTCCTAGATGACTATAATGATTTTGTGGATGATATTCCCTGATTTTGAATTAATCGTATAAGATGATCCAAGCATCATCTTGTATGATAAGTTATATTTCTTCATCATTCAATATGTATCTGTTGGACGACCAGAATGATGTGCTGGATGATTTATATGATTTTGAACTAATCGTATAGGATGAGGTTTGTATCATCCTAGATGATCAAACCTCATCCTGAGTTATAATCATCCAGCCCAACTAGATCATCCAGGCTAAAAGGGCTGAAATACATTGATCGTACAGGGTGATCTTTGATGGCAAGTTACAAATAAGAGAAAATTTTAAGCCCTTCTTTATAAGATCTCTCATTTATTGATGTTGAGATCTTTTTTTGTACTTGAGAGAGCTTAGATAAGGAGAGGGAGAGCTTGGGAAAGAGAGAGAGTCTTGTGAGGGGGAATTTGTGAGATGTTCACAATGGTTTCTCCAAGTAAAGATTCAAGTCATCTTCTCCATTCATCATCCTTGTCTCCTTGGTGGCTTTAGGAAGGTATTCTTCAGCAATCGATCAAGGTTCTCTGCCTATTTTAGGAGGAAGCAAAAGGAGTTCGAATTCTCTGCCTCACCGTGGTCAGTGGAAAGGAGTTTGTAAAGGCTTCTCCACCTTGGTGAGGGAAAAAAAATGAGAGTCACTCTATTTTAGTGCAATACCTGGAGGAGAGGCTCCAAGGAGTGGACATAGGTTAAGTTGACCAAACCACTATAAAATCTAATTTATTCTTTTTATGTTATTCATGTACTTTATTTTTCAGCATATTAATTTCTACTATTGAATGTGTTTGTTTTAAAATATCTGAAAAGGTATCAAAAATATTTTTAGTTCATGTTTAAGATTTTTTAAAATTACTAATTCACCCTCCCCCCCCCCCCCCCCCCCCTCCTTGGTTAGCCTCAAACTAGTTCATAAGGTTTTAATAACCCTAATGAACTTTTAAGTGGTATCAGAGTGGGTTTCATAAAATCTATTTTTTGAAAACTTTTGAATTTTGATCCATAACTAACTTTGTTAACCAAAATACAAGAAAGGGTATTCAATTACCCGGCCACTATTGTTTGATAATACATCTTTTGATTTTTGGAAAACTTGTATGTTCATGTTTTTATAATCTATAAATTATCACATGTGGATGCCTGTTAAGGATGGATATTCTGCACCAACACATGAAATCAATGGCATAAAAATTGAACTTTATTTTATTGAATGGACTTTTGATGATAGGGATTTAGCACAACTTAATGAAAAATATTTAAACTATTTTTTCTATGCATTAAAATCTAAAGATTACATGTGTGTCTCAACTTGTGCTACTAATAATGAAATCTAAGATAGATTATGTAATACTTATAAAATTACAAGTAAAGTTAAGCAATCTAGTTTGAATATTTTACTTCATAACTATGAACTTTTTTGCATGAAAACTAGTGAATTGATATCTAAAAGGAATACTATGTTTACACAAATTGTCACCTCCTTGCATACCTTAGAAAGAGAGCTAACTAACTATGTGACAATTAACAAAATTTTGAGATGCTTGCCTTTATCCTTTGATGCTAAGATTTTTGTTATAACTAATTCCAAGGATTTGAATGTTTATTCAATTGATAACTTACTTGAATCACTCATTGCTTACAAGAAAGAAGTGTACCAAATCAAACTTGATGAAGGTGACAAAAAGAAGAAGAAAATTATAGCCTTAAAGGCTAATCATTGGATATGAATTTGTCTGGAACTGAAAGTGATGATGTAGCCTTAATTATGAGGTAATTTAAAAGCTTTTTATGAAAGAAACAAAAGCACCATTAGAAGTGCAACAAAGGTATGAGTAGTAAGAATTTTAAAGTTTCTACTGATGTGATTTGTTTTGAATGCATGAAGCCTAGTCATGTAAAGGTTGATTTCCCTACACTTAAAGCTCACCCAAGTAAGGAGAAGGGTGAAGAGAAACCTAATTTTAGGAATGAGAAGAAATAGATCCAAAAGGCTTTTGGGTAGATTCTGCATCTAACTTTTCTGAGACTGAAGCTAAAGAGGAGACAATAAACTTATATTTGATGGTGGCTGATCATCTTGATCACTCTATTCAAGAAGAGGTATGTGAATTAAATTATGATAAATTACATTTTTTTTAAGAAAATTTATTCTTCATACAAAAAGCTTAAAAAATTGCATGCTAGCCTGAAACTAGATTTTCTGAACTTATAAAAAGAGCATGAAATTTGATGAAAGATCATTCTATACTTGATAGTAATAATATGACATTATTTGATGAATTTAATAAGTTAAATTAAAGCATTCTAATTTAATTATTGATCATGATTCATTGAAATCATTGCATGTTGAACTAGAAACTGCATATAAGAATTTAGATACTCTTGCAACTAATTTGGATAGTAAAGAGCATGCTTTGAAATAGAGATTTTAATTCTTAAAAATTCAAACAAGTTTTTTAGAAGCTCAATTGATTGCATGCAAAGAAAATAAAAAACTACCCACAATGCTTGAGTTTCACAATCCATCTGATTGGCATGTTTCATTCAAACCTAGGAAGAGGCTCTATAACCCAAGTAGATTAGTAAACCGATTTTTTGGTGTTAGATGTCTTTCATGTGGAATGCTAGGATATATTTCCCAAACATGCACCATTCACCTTAGAATACATTTGGCGTGGAGACCAAAATTGTATAATTCATAGCATAACACACTATCATTGCATTCTTCTTTTCATAAAAAGGGACCCAAACTTATTTGGGTTCCTAAATCTAATGTTTGTGATTTAATGAGTGTGCTCTCACACAAGGCCTTGTGAGAGCGTGTGGTACCTAGATAGTAAATTTTCATGCCACATGACTTGAGATAACAATCAATTAATTTCGCTCTAGGCTAGTGTTGGAGGCAAGGTCACTCTTGGAGACAACACCACTGGAAAAGTGGTGGGCGCAGGTATAATCAAAAACTCCAAGAACATTTTGATTGAAAATATTTTACTTGTTGATGGCTTGAAACAAAACTTTTTCAACATCATTTAGCTTTGCGATAAAGGCTTCATCAAAAAAAATTTTGTCAAATACATACATCATTAGCTTGAACAACAACATTATTTTGTCAGAAAAAAAGATCAATAAAATTTACATGTTTGATTTAAATAATATTGAATATGATGCATCTTTTTGTTTAAAAACTATTACTGATGAGTCTTGGTTATGGCATAGGAGGTTATGCTATGCTAATATGAAAACATTTAGAAAAGTAAGCGAAAAAGACTTAGTGAGAGAAATCCCCAAGCTTAAGTTCTCTAAGGATCACCTATGTGATGCCTGTCAATTAGGGAAATAAGTCAAATCATCTTTCCATTCCATTAAGAACATTAGCACCTCTAAATCTTTAGAAGTCCTTCATATGGATTTGTTTGGACACATTATCACTTCCAGCTTAGGGGGAAAAGTCTTTGGATTTGTGATCGTCGAGGACTACTCGAGGTTTACTTGGATTAGATTTCTGTCACATAAAAGTGAGTCATTCAGTGAATTTAAATATTTCTCTACTTAGATTTAGAAAAAACTAGGTTGTTAGATATTGGTCATTCATAGTGACCATGATGGAGAGTTTGAGAATGTGAGATTTGAAACTTTGAACAGGGTAGTTGAAAGGAAAAATAAGACCTTAGTAGAAGTCGCTAGAGTCATGCTTACTGAGTATTCACTACCAAAATACTTTTGGGATGAAGCATAAACACAGCTTGTTATGTGTTGAATAGGGTGAATGTTATATCCAAACTGAATAAGAGACCTTATGAGATCATTAAGTTTAAGATACCCAACCTTTTTTAACTCCATGTCTTTGGTTGTAAGATTTTCATTCTAAATAATGGGAAATCACTCTTAGGAAAGTTTGACTCAAAATTTCATGAAGGAGTGTTCTTAGGCTATTTAAGTGCTCGGAAATCCTTTAGGGTGTTTAATAAGAGGACTTTGGTGGAGGAGGAGACTACTCTATAGTGTTTAATGAAATTCTGAGAAGTTTAGAGTTGAGGAAGAAGATGAAGAAAGTGAGATTACCCAATGAGTAGAAATTACAAATCTGGAGGAAAGGGTAGAACCTCAAAACACTGTTTAAGTAGGTGAGATTACCCGAGTAAAATCTATAAATTTGGAGAAAAGGGTACAACCTAAAAATACTTTGCCTAGAGATTAGAGATATTCTTCAAGTAATCCTAAATAACTAATCTTAGGAGACCCTTCTGAAGGAGTTAGAATTAGGCGTAGACTTAGAAAAGAAGTTAACCACTTCGCCTTCATCTCAATTACTAAACCCACCAACATTGATCAAGCCCTTTCTGATGAATTCTAGATCTTAGCCATGTAAGAGGAATTAAACTAATTTGTTTGGAGCGATGTTTGGAAGCTTATAGATAGACTGAATGGCCAAAGTGTAGCAGGAACCAAATGGGTCTTTAAGAATAAAATGAATGATTCTGGTGTGATGGTTAGGAATAAGGCGAGATTAGTGGTTATGGGGTATAATCAAATAGAAGGGATTGATTTTGAGGAGACTTTTGTCACTGTGGCAAGATTGGATACAATTAAAGTGTTATTAGTCTTTGCTTGTTATAAAGGATTAAGGTTTTCCAAATGGATGTCACGAGTGCCTTTTTAAATTGGGTAAGAAAAGAAGATATGTTTATAGAGTAAGGATTCAAATGGAAAATCAATTTATCAAAAGAAATATAGAGGAATATTTGGATTGCTTCTTTACTTGACTGCTAGCAGACCTAATATAATATTTAGTGTTTGTCTTTGTGCTATATTTCAAGCTGATCCAAAGGAGTCCCACCTGACTATAGTTAAGAGAATCTTTAGGTATCTCTTAGGAACCCAAAACTTAGGAATCTGGTATCCAAGACACAACACTTCTTTTGAGATTATAGGATATTCTGACTCAGATTTTATAGGATGTAGGGTGGACAGAAAGAGTACCTCTAAAACATATCAATTCATAAGATAATCCTTAGTCTCCTGGTCCAGCAAAAAACAAAACACAGTTATACTTTCCACTGCTAAAATTGAATACATAGCCATAGAAAGTTGTGTCCGGAGTCCTTTGGTTAAAGCAATATATTCTAGATTTAGGATTACTTGCAGGCATAATGTCAATTCTATGTGATAATACTAGTGCCTACTACATTTCTAAAAATCCTATCCAATACTCTAGAACCAAATACATTGACATAATGCATCACTTTATAAGGGACCATGTTATTAAAGGCGATATTGAGCTATACCATATAGCAACAAAAAACCAACTATCTGAAATTTTCACTAAACCACTATCCTTTGAAACTTTCATCATCTTAAGGATCAAATTGGGTGTCATAAATATAAATGCATGAACTTGATGATTTCTAAACTCTAAATTTTCTATTTTTCTGATCTTTCTTTAGCCTTTAGTGTGTGTGTGTGTGTGTGTGTGTGTGTGTGTGTGTGTTTTTTTTTTTTTTTTTTTTTTTTTTTTTTTTTTTTTTTTTTTTTTTTTGTGCTACTATTTTCTTCTTATCTTTTGTGCTTTATTGTTATATGTTTTTTTTTTTAACTTCTATTTTGTTTTATTAAGCATTGCTGGAATGATACTTTTTTCTTTATTTTTGTTTTTGAAAATTTATAATCAATGATTAATATCCGAACACGAGTAACTTATCTAACACTTTGATTTAAACATGGCAAAAAGCACACCATGGGTACATAGAGTTACACAGCATCGGTATCCAGAAGTACACAACAGTGGTACATAGAGGTACACAACAGGTCAGAGGTAGGTTAGAGAGGTTCAAAGCGGCAGCACACATAAGCGATATTTCACCCAAAAAAAAAACATTTCAATTTATGTTTTATCAGGACCTTTAGACGGATTCCAAACTTGCATGTAAGCATTCTTATCTTAAAGAGATTTAAATGATATACCCTAAACAACAAAAAAATGATCTAGATTTTCAAAGGAAAAATAGTAAAATCTCTTCGAAGTATTAAACTTATTGATAATATCCCCGAATTATCTTCTGAAGTTATATATGGTACTTCTTCCTGTACATTTTGCGTATCATGCGTAACGTCTTCCAAGTCCTCGCAATATTCGACGCCCTCCAAACCGGTTTCAATCTTCATAGCATCTTTCTCTGTTTTTTTTCTTAGCTTTCTTCCGAGGAGAAAACCTGTCTCAAGTGAGGAAAATAGTCTGCCGTCATCATAAACCCTAGTTATTGGCGCGTTTTTTTTCAATTTTCATGTTTGGTCTGGGTTGGGTCGTTGGGCCGCGCGAAATGTTAGAAAAAATATGCTTTTCATCGAGTCGCGTAGTGGGGTCGTCAGACAATGCTATCAGAAGTTCTTTAATAAATGCGGATTCGAGCGGATGTTTGAATTGGGGAAAAACATTTTTTAATATGCTCGCAATCAATTTCAGTGTGACAAAAACTGTATCATAGGAATAAATATATCTAGTTATTGCAGGACTGGGTGGCAGCTATTTAAGAATTAAGTTGATAAGAGAGCATTTTGGCTGTACAAAGAAAATAAGGACAGCTTTCAAGCAAGGGCCAATAATTACCTCAACATCAAGGACAAAATTACAGTAAAGGTTTCATTTTGGACAGCTTTCTTATTGCTTTTGAAGTCTTTTTAGTACAAAATTTTTTAATTTAAAAATTTTTATACCACAAAAGAAATTGCTATAGAAAGCAATAAGAAAGCCGTTCTAAATGAAACCTAAAGCTTTATTTGTGATAACTTTCTAACTATTTTGTAAATTTGTTATATAGTAATTTTTTAAAACATTTATAGAACGCAGCTTCTTAGTATAAATTTTTTTTTGAAGCAATGGTCAAAAAAATTTATAATTGCATCCTACAAAAATAAAGCATCAAGAAATCTATCCCAAATGAAATCTAAAGTTTTATTTGTAACAACTTTTTTGTTGCTTTCGAAAACAAAAATTTTTAATTTTATTAAAAAGTTACTTTAAAAATGAAACGTAAATCTACAGACAAACTCCAGTAATAGATTTAGTTGATACTTTCAGTGACACATTTTTTTGATCATATTGAAAATCTTTAATTTAGAGAAGCCATAGGCAAAATAGACTAAACTTATTCACATTAATCTCGATTTTAATGCCCACTGTTATAATTTTGATTCATATTGTACTGTAAAATTATGAGTAAAAATAATTAAATTTATTTTGCAATTATTTAAATATAAATTTATTATATATAATATCAATTTCAAAATAAATTTAATCATTTTTTAATTCATTGTAATATAATTAATATTAAAATATTATGACATAATTTTGTTTATATAATAACAAATCTAACACCTAAACTAAAAAATTAATTCTCAAATTTAATAATAATCAAATCATTAATAATTTGATAAAAATAAAAATATTGATTCAGATTTCATTATAAAATTAAAATTTTAATGAAAATCTACCAGCTGGATATAAGAGGATCTTAATTTTATAGCAAGATTCAAATGGTATAAATGAAATTGGCCCAAAAATACATATATTGCTCTGTAAATAATATAGGTTTAAAATAAGAAAATAATCAAATTGATGATTAAACTGTTCACTTTTCTATGTTCATTTGAACTTAAGAACTCTCCTCCCTCGACTGGATTCTTTCAATGAGCTGAGAGACTAAATTGAAGAAAATAAATTAGAATCAAAATCATCAAAACCTCAAATAACATTGAAGACTAATTTGATAAGTTTCTTACCTACTATTACAAACCCAACAGAAAAAAAAAAAAAAAAACTACATTTATCTAATACTCTAGTATAATGGGTCCTACATAATCTTGTCAAACACATGTTAGGGTGTGCCTGAACTGTGTTTGTGTCTAACATGGACACAGGTATTTGAAAGTGTCCGTGCTTCCAAGCTTGCAATTAACAACTCTTATGGTAATTTCTTTTCCTTCAAAGAAAGTAAACATTATAAGACATTACATATTTAGTTCAACAAGAAATATAACATGAATAAACTTTAGAAATAGATCTGCAAGGTTTATGAAGCTGTAAAGTTTTTTTCTCCTCGATTTCTTTTACCAAGTCGATAGTGACAACAAAAGCAAGTTGCTTGTAGGAAACTCCTTAATTATCAGCACCTAAAACATGCATATTGGAATTTTGTGCTGGAATCCACCACTTAATAATGGAATTATAAATTGCATGCATCTGAAAACAAATTCAGAAGATTTAAATCAATTCGTATGATTCTTATTCCAACAACCATTAGGGAAAAAACAGAAACAACCATTAGACAAACCTCAGAGCATGGTTATATTCAAAATGGCTTAGCGGAAATGAAAAGATGCATCACTCCAAACAGCTCATTTTATTTCTTACAACCAGACAGCATTATGTTGAAAACATTTGAGCAATGAACTTTCATCCAGCATATCGACTTTGATTAATGCTTTAACATACTCAGCAAGAGCTGAAGGGTTCGAATATGCAAGGAAGGCTGAGTTTCAAAAAGTCTAATGACTCCTGGATCACTTCTATAAAGTTCTTTGGGTATTGAACCCATCAATATCACGCAAGCTGCGAGAAAAATTACCAACATAACTTGAATGAAACCTTTCTTGAAGAGTCCTTAGTCTGATTGCTGCAAATAACGAGCACAAGAAAGGTATTATTAGTGCATGAAAGACAAACTTCTTGAGATGCCATCATTCTGTAATAAAGAACTACGTCGTCAAACAACCAAGCAGATAACTTCAACATGGTCATTCAAATATAAACCTATAAGATCTGCACACTACAGTAGGTGGAAATAGTAATACAAATTAGAGGTATGCACTGTATAACTGAATTTAAAAAAATATATATAAAAAAGAAGTCCAATAAATATAAGTATATTTTCTAAGATTTATAGATTAAAAAATGGTAGTCAATTTCATCAAATTAGATTAACTATTGCGAGCGCACAGGCAAGTATAAGTCGAGTGGAGGAAAAAGATAAGAAATTTTATTTTAGTATTTACAAAATTGAATTGTAATTAAAAGAATTAATTTAGAAAGAATAATAATAATAAAATAAAATAAACCTAAGATCTTATATAATACTTAATTATTAAATTGATTTTATTGATTTTTTAAATAAATTAATAAATGTTATTAAGAAAATTTAATCTTAATTTTTTTTATTTTGAAAATGATTATATTAAAATTTTAATATTATGATAAATAGAAGAGAGACAGCATAGATTCATATGAGATTTTAATCTATAAATTAAGTTGTTATTAATTTAACTATCTATAGAAAAATGAGAGAATTAACTTATAAGAGATATTAAATTATGAATTTTTATTCATTTTAAATAATAGAGCAAAGAGAATAGATTTTATACTTTATTTAATTCTTTTAGAAATAAATTAATTACACCAGTTAATTAAGTATGTTCAATAGCTAGTTAGAGAAAGATATTTAAAAACTAAATAATATTTGAGTTAGAGAAATTAAGAGCAATTTATTAATTTTTTTTTTTTTTCTATTAGGTCTTTATATAGGCAATAAATCTATCAATATCGGAGTAAGGAGCAAGAGTAAAGTGGAACAATACCTAGGTGAGTAGTCGTACTATTTTAGAATTTAATATTTAAAATTAGTAAATGTTATTTTAGAATTAATTATATCGTAATGATTTTGCTTTTTTAAATTTAATGCATAAAAGGATATTATTCATACTTATTTAGTTATTGTTGTAAGTTAAATCATGTTTTTGTTTTTCTCATATTCAATTATTGGTTATATTGGCATATGGACAATAAGTAATATGCTGTGATTCATATTTTTCATAGAAAATTAATGAATGTTATATGAATGAAATTACTAGATAGATATACTTGCATGTGTATGTTGTTTGAAGGAGTACACATCTTAATGGTACTAGCTGGAGACAAAATGTACTCGCACATGTAAATGAAAAAGGTTATGGAAAAGAAAAATAAAATGAAAAATGAGTACCTTCATTGATACTATTTTAGACGGTTTCTCCAATGACGGTTATATTATCTATGGAAAGGAAAAAGATATGACATACATGACATGTATATATATGTATAACATGAATATAATTCCAAAGGCCTTGTGTTACTGTAACTTAGAAGCATGAAGTGCTCAATGAGCTCTTTTATGACTCACCACTATATTTATAAATGAACACATGTATTATTCAAAGGCTTAAATGAGTAGAAAAAGAGAAAACACGTATCAGACGCGATGTTCCGAGAGAAAGCTATTTATAACATTTTTCTTTAAAATTTTGAGGTCTGTGGGCTCCGAAAATTTGCACAACAACCTCTTCGCGGACCCTTTCTTTTTTAAGGTCGTTGAGCAGAGTTTTAATGTTTAAGTTCCAAGGTAAATTTTTAGAATGTAAATTGGGTTTTGAATAAGACATTACCCAGAAATTTTGTCCTCATTTTGCGAGGACTTTATGATCTGAGTTCAGGTTTTCTATAGGTGCAAGCCCCTAAAGTTAATTACCCCTCCCGACAACGAGAGAGAACTTCTGATTAAGGCTGGTCGTCAAACAGATGCGCAGTATCTGGTGTATAGTAGCAACATGGTTTTGATATTTTAGAATTTAATATTTAAAATTAGAAATTTATCACCTTGCACTTAAAGTAGATGGTGGGAGGAATGATGATAGACCCAATCAAGATCTCATGGTTCCATCTTCCCAGGTCATCATGATCCCTGGTCTACTTAGTTAGAGGAAATAGTCGACCCAACCTGACAAAATGATCCTTGTCAGCAACCTTGGGTTGCTTCGTCCAAGGGCACCTATAGACCTAAGGGTGAATAATTGTCTAAGGGGACGAATTTAAATTCTTCTTAGCTAAAAGAGGGTTTTATATCCTATCGATTATATCCTATTGATTCATTAATCAATGATTTAACGCCGTTAGGGAACATACGGGCTTGCACCATGACCGTAATTTAATGGTACTATTTAGCGGTGAAACTACCTAATTCAGAGGATCTCGGTCATAACTGTTTACCTGTGGTGTCATTTAGCAACGAAATCATCGGTTAGAGGATACGTGCCACAGCTTTACTGGCAGAAGATAGATTGAGAATGAATCCAAGTGATATTCTCGACCAAACATTCATTTTTTGCGGGCTAAAGTTATTTTCAGATTTGTCCACCTCGACAAACTTTTGCGGAGAATGTTTTGATGATTTATTTCATTTTTTTAATATTTTAAATTTTTTGTGATTTTTTTGGAATTTTTTATTTTTATGGGAATTTAAATAATATTTTGAATATTTGGGGTTTCCGGTCGAAATAAACATTCAACGCTGTCATCATCAGGGTATATGGGTAATTTTATTTTGTTGATTGAATTTTGTTGACTTTGTCTACTTGCCGATAGATAATCGGGTTAGTTATCAGCTTTTTATTTTTATTAGTGAGTTTTTGTCATAGGCATTGAAGGCCTGATATGAATTATAAAACAAATATCCCAGTCAACGTTGTAACCGTATATTTGCTTAACTATTCGAGCTGCATCGACTCCTATACATTCACATAGAAGAATCAAGTTCGAACTTAAATTTATTTCTTGGTTCGCGTAGTATCCTTAAACATTACGTATGTAACTACAACATGCTTGCTGGGGCCCATGCGGGTATTTAATTGCATATATTTTTATATGCCATATTTGCATGATTACATATGTACTTATACTTTTGTTTGCATGCTAATATGCTCATTTATGCACTTGTGTTTTTGTATGCATAAATGTGAGAGGGCATTCTATAGTGTTTGACACTAATCAATCATGTAAATGATTATCATTTGAGTGTATGCATTGTTCTAGTTAGAAGCCTATAGATGCCTTATATTTTCTAGTACGAGTGTTGCATATCTGGTGGCGTTATTTAGCGGGGTATTGGACTATATGTTGTACACTGGCGATGCAGTTCATCTATTTTCATCTTCCATATGTTAGACGTCTTCTGTCTACTTATACAAGTGTTGCAGATTCAGTGGCATTATTTAACAGTGTTTGGACTTCATGTGGTACACTGGCAATGCAATTTATCTATTTTCATCTTCCGCATGTTAGACACATTTTGTCTGCTTATATGAGTATTGCAGATATGATGGTGTGGTTTAGCAGCGTGTTGAATTTCATTTATTGCACATCGGTAATGTGATTTTACTTATATTACCTTATGCAAGTTACTATTTTCCTCAGCATCCAGCCTGTTAGAATACACTTCAGCTTGCAAAAAGAGCTGTGCGGTACATCAGGAATCTCCTACCTGTCACTAGTGAGTAAACTGATTTATCTTGCTGACAACCTGGCACTAAAAATTTGTTACCTCAGTTTACCAATGGCATGCAGTTTAACTATAGATTCCTTGCTTTTTCTTACATGTGAATCGTAGCATTCGCTGCCTATCGTTGGTTAATGCTCGTAGGCATATTAATGTACATATGGAAAATCTTCTGTTGTTGCCAATAAGTGTTCGTATTCATTGCATCTTGCACTGTGCCTATTTGCAAGAGACTTTGTCATTTGCGGGCAATCTGATGTGTTCATTGCACATTGATTTCCAGTGCTCGGAGGGGATCGCCGCTTTTATTTGCAAAACAACTGATGTTGATTAAGGGGATGATGTAGCGTTCATTGCAAGTTATTGTGAGCTGCCATGTGTGCTGTATTCATCACCAATTTCCTTATGTATATTAACTGGAGAGCGGCTATATTCGTTTGCATGTCTTTCAGCACTCATGAGAGTAGCAGCATGTATTTGTGAGCTAGTTGATATTGATTGTAGGATGACTGTCATATTCACAGCTCATCTGTTTTCGTCGCTCAAAGGTGGACTAAGATACTTGTCTGTCAGCTAAAGGTTGTTGATTGCAAATGGGTTATTTCATCATAACTCTCTTCCATTTATTTCTAGTCGTACTACCTTCTTTGTACATGGCCGCAAGTGAATCATCGTGTATATTGCGGGTTCTTCGTTATCCTTGAAGGTGTTCGATAGTTCGCATAATAAACCTAGTCATGTTGCTTGCTCATATTTGCACCCTTGCTAGCTAATCGATATCGACAGTTAGCATGCTATTTTCCTTGTAACTTCCCAACTTTGCTCGTAGATATACCACATTCCTCGTATATGGCCATTGATAAATCATCAAGTTCATTGTATGCTTATTATTGCCATGTATAGGTGATCTATTATGTATATTACCAGTCATTTGATGTCCCTAAAAGTGATATGTAATATGCATAATGCACCCACAAATGTTGCTCATTAGTGTTTGTGTTTCAACTAGCAAGATGTCTTTTGATATTCCTTGGAAATTCTATATCATTGCTTTTAGGCAGGTCTTTCATAAATTCCTGTTGCAAGTAAGTTATGTTTTGAGCTTCTTCCGCCACAAATCCCCTGCTAGTTCATTCAAGCTTTTACTTGCAAGTTTGCATTTTAATTTTGTTATTTCATGATTTATATTTTTATCTTGGATATTTGGTTCAATTCCCCGTTGTGCAAATTCAATTCTCTGTTGTCTTGTTCAAATCCCTTGTATTTGTGAGTTCAGTTCTCTGTTGTTCAATTTATCTGTTCGGTTCTTTGTGGCAGCGAGTTTGGTCCCCTGTATTTTTTTTTTTAGTTCAGATCCTCTATCAACTGGAAATTTTGGCAGCTTCCTAGTGTTTCCTCTATTTAGAAAAAATTTGGGGAGCTGGGTCATCCCACCACACTACGAAAAGCGAGTATGGTAGGTATCAAGTGACACCGTGACCATAGTTCTTCAATCCCACCGTGCTACGAAGAGCGTGTATGGGTCTATAAGGTACTTGTTTGAAATGTGTAGTTTTTCCCTGCAAGCATTGAAGCATATACACGGGTACTTATAATTGTCTGTGCCATGCTATAAAGAGTGTGTACAAGGCCTACCCGCCTCGTTGGGTTCCCTCCCACCATGCTACGAAGAGCATGTATAGGGGGTCCCTCGGCACGCCACCAACCCGAGAATGGGATTTTGAAGGATTTTGTGTTTAGAGGGCATTATACCTTTGCATGAGGATGACTGCGACAATTTCGAGAAAAATATGAATGTGAATCGAGGCACACATAACTTGAACTTTTTTTCTCCTCTTTCTTTTTTTTGTTGTTTTCTTTTTTTAAATTCTTTTTTTTATAATAATACTAAATAATAATAATAATAAAAGGTGGAGAATAAGTTGTTGTGGGGTTTGTGAGGACGAAGAATAAGTGAGGGTGCTGTTGGAACGAAATAGAGGCAGATGACAGATTGCTGTGGCTACTATAGTGGAGGAAGGTTGCCGGAGTTCGATTACAAGAGGGAGGATGGCTACGAGCTAGGTGAGGGATTGGGATGCTCACGTGCGACTGGGAGAAACAAAAAGGAGGTCCCGCAAGTAGAGTGCAACTCAGTGAGGAAATTTGAGTTGTGGACATCGGGTCTATAGGTGGAGATCGGTTGAGGGAGGTCAAGTGTTTCAAGATCGTGAAGATCAAGCGGCTCATGCGAAAAGGGGTTATGGAGGCTTGCGGCTAGGTGGGAGCTTTGCATGTTCCATTCGGGCCCAGGTTGATGAGGCGCGGTCATGAGGTTTGGCTTCGTCTACTGTGGAGGTTAGATGAGCTCGGCCAGCAGTGATGAGCAGAATCGGAGGAGCTACATGTGAGATCGAGTGCAGGGAAGTCGATTGGAAGCCCGGTTATGATCTGGATGCCACACAGTGAGGGGATCAGCAAGGTAGGGACGAACATTAGCTGGGTGATGGGGTCGGCCTGTGGACGTCGGTTGTTGTGCATGAAGTTCAGCTAGGCGAAGAGAGGCCAGGTCTTGCGTGAGGTGGAGTCGACTGGAATGCATTCGAGAGGTAGAGTCAAGGATCTTGGTATGGTGGAGAAACATATGCTAAGGAGTTTGGAGTAGGTGATGGGATCGGTGGACTTTACGGCAAAGAAGACTTGAGGAAGGAGATGGAGAGGTATGGGAGGTTTGGTTGGCATCGCAGAAGTATGGCCTGAGAGTCTCGCTCGCTCTCATTTTAACAGCCAGAGAGAGCTCGAAACGAGCGATGGTTGTGGGATTTGCGTAGGAATCACGAGAGGGACTTGAACGGCGCCGAACAGCAGAGCTGTGAGGATTCGAGCAGGATTTGAGCAAAATTTTGGGATTACGTGGGGGTCAACAAGGTCTTAACAACTCTTTCAGTGTATTCAAAATAGTTAATTACTAGACAAAAATGTAATCAACCATTTGACTGTCTGTTTCGGCCTCATTAATTCGAGCCTCCACGCCAAATCATAACAGATAATGATTGAAGGGGTATTGTTTAATTGAAAATTATCTTCTTGATCACTTCCTGGGATAACTACATCATCTACTAAAAAACCAAAGAATAATATGATAGAATGCTTAATAAGAGACAAGAAAAAGAATGGATTTCTTAAAAGGTACCATCTATAGAGTAAAATAGTGATTAGTGTTAAGAGAATAATATTTGTATCATTTTTATGTCAAGAGTAGCCCAAAAAAATTCATTTAAATGACCAAGACAAATGTTTATCCTTTCGTAGAATCAAATTATTAACAAAAGACAAAAAAGAAGAGACATCAAAATGGATTAGAAAAGAGAACAAAATGATGAGTTTGATTATGCATAACTGGAGATGGTGTGCAGTTGATTAAATAACAAGTCATAAGTACTACATGTTTGCAGCTTCGTCTTTCAGTTTGCTGCTTCAGCATCTCTTCTCCCCTTGAATTTTCTTTCTCTAAGATAATTATAAGGCCAAGAGGCCCAAAAGTAAAGACTTTCTGCTCAAGTTTTTTACCTTTATGCAACCTCCTTTATTCTTTTCAAATGCGTATCCCCCAAATGGAATTTGATAGCTTATTTGTTGATATAGATTTGAATTGAGCGTAATTATAAAACTCTGATATTTGCATTCATTGCCACTCATGTATCTCCCACTCCCCAACCGCTCGGTCAACCACCAAACCACTATTTGAAGGAAGCCTTTGTAATATTATTATAAACTAATTCTATGATATATGTTAGATTGCAAAGCAAACAAATAGTTTTGATGATATTTTTGTGTATTACTTAATTGCTATTTTTCTTTTTCTTTTTTAATTTTAAGTAAATTTGAAATGTGCCAGCTGCTTTCGAATTGAATCAAAACAAACTCATTTCAAATGGTTAATCAACTTCAAGTTGAGTATAAAAAAAAAAAGTTGAGCTAATCTCAAACATTTGAAGTTTGAAGTGAGGTGGAAATGCTCAAACTCAGCTCATTACCATTCCTAACCTAACCCGAAGAAAAACCAATTCAAGTCAAAGACTTTTTCCCTGAAGTTGAATCAAGTCAGGTTTGGATAAGTGTTTACAAGAGACCATTCAATGCCCTGACCCAACTAACTCAATATATGGACTTCATTCCATACTCCTATAGGAACTTATGGTATTCGATTCTTAAACTCTCAAATGCAAGACTTCTCATAAATTATGATTTCAGGGATAAGTTGATAAGAATTTGAATGTTCAGGTTTTGCAAATAATTCCTACTAAGTGCATAAACAACAAGAAACATAGCAACATGACATGGCAACACAAGTCTCTAAAAATTAGGACACAAAATATTAAGTTTACCTAAAAATATAACTACCACTAAATTGTTGTTTTGATTATTTCCATGTTTCCTATGATGGATAGAACTCCAGAAGAGATAAATTAATCCAAACTTACCAAGTAATGATTTCATAAACAACGTCATTGTCTAAATAAACTAATATATGCTAGCAAGAATTTCCTTACGAATGATCATAATTATGCTAAACTAATCATATGGCAGCTAAAGCTCCATGGTTAATCTAAAACATAAAACTAAATGAATATTAATAAATTAAGTATAACGAGAAATCATAATACAATAAGCCTAAATAATGATAGCTTGTGCATACCAACACGACCCTTTTGCAATGAAAGCAGTGGCTTTTTTTAAAGAAAACAGTGGTTGGCCGCTTAATTCATTAAAAATTTGATGCCCCAACTGCTTCTTAGCAACCTATAAAAAAATAAATAATATGGTATTATGTCCCTTCACACACAAATAAAGACAAATAAAATTATAGAGAGAGAAAGATCAAAAAATAGAATCAAGATGATAGATGAATGAATAATAATCATAGGGCATATCTAACGTTCGTAGCATTAAGTCATAAAAATATGAAAATTTTAGTATAAAAGAAAAGAGGCAAAGTTTTGTTTCTTCTCTACTACAAGCACACATTGTTTGATTTGAATTAGCTGCACCTTTACCCATTTGCCTACTAAAAATAAAATAATAGATCATAACTATTTGCTATGATCCTCTTCTCACCTTAAGGATGTGATCAGAAGAACACGACCCTTTCTTTCTTAAAAGAACTGATTACATTTGACACTTTATAAATCAATCCCGCTTACTATTGACCAATAGAACTTCCCAAGTGAGAATAGCTATGATGGCCACTGGCCTAACATAGCCTGTTATTAGTGGAAGCAATCAGAGGTCTTGAGATGCCTCACAAATCACCTGCTACACTGGTAAGTCAAAGCCTCGACAAATCAACCGAGTCAAAAGAGAAAAGGTTGGGTCAAATCAAGTCAAAGGTTGGCCCAGTAATTAAGATAGTTAAGGATGTCTGAAGCATATGATGCCATGCCCAACAAAACCAGCCAATGCCTGAATTGACAATAGAATTGATTGCACGAATGAACATTCGAATATAAATATCATCCAATGTAGATCAACAAGAGGACTATTACTTGCCATTTGGTCACCAATAGGAAGCTTCCATCCCCTTCAACCCCTCAACCCTAGCTGCATATAAGATTAGTCGCACATCCCTAATGAGAAGGGGAAGCTCATCTCCCTCTATAAATAACAGGGGTATGGCATGAAAAAAAAAAGTAGAGAAGAGAAGAGAACCCTAGGGAAGCATTGTCAACATGTTGCCATAAAACGCATGAAAAGAGAAGGAGAACGCATTGTGTAAGTTCTGTCGGAATGACATTGACATCTTAAGGTTCAAAGAAGTGCTCTCAACACAACCTCTCCTCCTATCTCCTTATCTCTCTCAACTTCTCAATCACAAACTCATCGAATATCTAATGACATGGTAGAGTTGAGGCAAGCCATGCCATCAATGCAAAAGCTTCAGGACATGGTGGAGAAGCGCTAAATCCCATGACCTAGACTAATGATGATATCTAGACAAGTTTGAACTAGTTGGTCTCAAGTATCCAACAATGGGCTTTCCCCATCATCTGGATTATGATTTTCATCAATGGGCATTCTCTATCTTCCAAATTATACGTCCAATCATTGGGCTTTGCCCATCCTTCACGTTACAAGTCCCACGAAAGGGTTTATTTTATATTTAGAGTTCTAAGCACAAACTTGTGGGTTTTCCCAACTTTAGAATTGTAAGCCCCAATAGTGGATCTTTTTTATTTTTCATAATCATAAATTTCATACCATTCAAGTTTTCCCTTTAACTAAGTTATAAGTCTCATTAATGAACCTACCACAAAATGTATGACATAACTCTAAGCTGAGTTCATGCAAAATAAGACAAGACTAACGAATGTCAAATTCGAGTACGTTTATGTTCTAAGCCTCATCTTTTAATACTAAACAGACCTACCTCGAACATGTAAAACTTGTCCTTCAAAATTAAATCAAATAGATATTGTTTGTAGCCACCAACTTCCCTAAATTAGACTTCTTATAGTCAGCAACTTATTAGTGGGTAAGAAAACATCAATATCACACGTTAGCAAAATGAACTAGTGTTGAACCATCAACTCGTGAATTGATCTGCAAAGGAAAGTCAACAGTCCTCAAGTAAACCCCCACTTTACCTCGTTTCATGGATATCTCTTCAAAGCATTTCGAATTACAATCCAAAACTAAGGCTTAACTCATGGTTCCCTTCACAAGGAAGGAGTGGACATGACACACTCCTCCATTACGTAGTTAAACCACCTTTAAATAAGGGAATGCTTACCAAGAATAGCCAATCAAATTAGGCATCAAAAAATAATTACAACTACAAAACAAAGAAAGCCCTAAGCACAAACTCCACATAGACTTATGCCATATAATATAAAAAACCTAAATTATGCGTCTCCGGGCATTGCCTTTTTTGGGTTGAACCATGGTTCATTCTTATATAGAATCATAGCATGCCTCTGAGTGGTCGTCGCACATCTATAGTACATTTGAATTTTGATTGTCCATGGTTCAACCCTTCAAGCTATTTAAGTTTGAATCATTCATACCAAACCTCTAATTCATTGGCAACAATGAAGAGTTCCTCAAAATTACAATAAAAAATCATATCTTGTGTCTTACCCAGTCAAGCTTCGACAAATCCAATATCTCATCAACTATGATGCATAGACACGGACACGGCGACAAGGATACAATACAACACAGATATGGGACACATCAATTATTGAAAATATAGGACAATGATACGGGTTGGACACAATATTATCACTTTTTTATATTTTAAATATAAAAATAGAATAAGCAAAATATTAAGGATAATTGAGAAATAATATGTAATTTAACTAGGATTTATGCTTAATATTAGGATGTCAAGAATTAGGCATCGATGTCATATTAGGCATCAAGAGATATGAAGATAATGCTCTCGATAATCAGGCATCATGTTGTGTAATAGACATCGAGCATTGATGTCAAGACAGTGTTCGTCATTGATGTTGAGATGACATTGGTCGTCAATGTGAAAATGACATTAAACAAATATGAGATGTCAAAAATGCAAGGGGGAGAGATTATGGGTGTAAAAATTGTGGGTCCCGAGCGTCAATATCAACACAATGTCAGACTTTGATATTGAAATGATTTTGAAATATTGATGTTGTGATGACATTAGACGTTGATATTGAGATGACATTGAGCATTGTTGTGAAACCTTAGCCGCAACTTACTAAAAAAAATGAAAATGAGAATATTCAGAGAATAGAGTATTGAGTGTGGGTGATTAGTTTGGGACTTCAGAGAGAAATAAGAAATTTAATTTTTATTTTTACTAAATAAAAATTTGAGATATGATAAATTATATTTTAAAAAAAAATTCATAAAATATTTTAGACATGTATGTCGGTCTCGTGTGTCCAATTCATTTTTAATATTTGTTTAATCAAACACGTCGTCGACATGTCTGACACATGTAGGAGGAGTATCAGATGTCTGTCGAGTCTGATAGGTGTCGAACATTACGTACCTTTTCGAAGAGAAGCCTCGGTGCATTATAGCCATCAATTAAGGATGTGTCCTTTGGCAATATTGTCACTCCAATCTGCTTGCAATTCCTCGAAGGAAGCAACCATGGTCGTTAACAAAACTCCCAAGAAGCCATGGGATAAAGCTTTCTAGCTATAGGAGACTATGTTTATAAAGTCAACTCAGGATAATAGAATCAATGGATTTTGATTGGATTAACAATCCATGGATGCCCTTAACCAATTGCAATGATGATTTTTTTACTCAATGCCTCTATGGATGTCCATAATCAATAGTGTACTCTATCAAAGAGCAAATATGTAATTAATTATTAGGGTTGGCACCAATGGGAAACCACAATCACGTGTGTGTGTGTGTCTATATATATATATATATATATATATATATATATATATATATATATATATATATATATATATCATAGCCAACAACTCGGGGGAAATCATTAAGAAACATCAGGCAATTTGAAGTTTAATTTTAAAAAAGTAGAAGTAAATTAAAGTGCATCAACCTTTCAAAGCCCCACTCTTACCTTCCCATAAGTCCTTGAATACAAATTTACTAGTTTAATAGCTCATATATTCAAACATCAAAATATACCCAAAAGTCAATGGACTCAATCTATTGGGGTTCAAACTCTATGAAAGCAAATGCAAAAGTTTCAATAATCCTTTGAATCTAAGGTCCTAAAAGTGTTTGCAAGCTAATGTAAAAACCCCAATCAATAAATTTCATGAACATCCATCTTTAAAAAGCATAAGTAGTTTTCTAAAACAATTGTGAGCAAACTTGAAGTAGTGGTTAGGTTACCTCTATTACAATTTGTAGGGCATTATTTTGAGTAACGGAAATATTCATTTTCTAAATGCAAGGGAAATGTTGTTCACATCTACCCCTTCCCAACTCTTGCATTGACAAGATCTTGATTCAATATGAACACTATTTTTTTCATTTTCTAAACCAGCCTATCACCAATAATCATGATATTATCAGTAATCAATATTAATTCAAAAGAACAGCTTGTCCTTGTCCTCAAAGTTCTACAAACTACACAATAGATCTTAGTTGGGATTATAAGAACATAACAAATCTTGTTATGCCATTAGAGGAGGCAAACTGGTGCTGAGCTATTCCATGAAGGATTCATTATTGAATGATAGCACACCATACGTCTCTAAATTACTTCTGCAATCAGGCACACACAAGGTTGTGATGCCCAACCGTACGTCAAGACCTCCCCATAAGCTTGCCCCAATTTTGCATTTCTATTCTTCCAAGATATGTAAAATGATAACAAAGTCATATGTCACAGATCACAAGCAGAAAATTCATGAATTTTCCAGATGGGAGTTGCAAACTATTGAGCTGATTCACTTCCCAAAGCTTCATCCATCAACAATGAAAAAGAAAAACACATATTTTGCAAGTCAACAGCCTGGTATACTGGAATGAAAAAGGTAATAAGAAAGAAATAGCTATGAGAAGTGAGTTTAAACCACGTCGGACCCACACAAAACCCAAAACATCCAATTTCAAGAACGACGCGCACACAAAAAGAAAAACGAAAAGCAATATTTAGCTGGGAAGACCCATGTTACCAATATCCGCAAAGAAAAATCAATTTCAACGACAGAAATGAGAAATTGAAGAAAGAAAGATCGCACCTGCGTGAGTAAGCGCTGCCAAGCCATAACCGCCCCAAAAACCCTATCATTGTTTCTCTAGAAAGCAAGCCTTCTTTTTCTTATTGTCTCACCCTGCATGAGACTTTCTTATGCTTTATTAGGCTATCTCCAACCAAAAACTTATTTTTCACTCCAAAATACAGTAACAGAGAAAATGCAATAAATTGTCTACAATGGAACTCCATTTCCTAATATATAAAAAAATATTATGTGTATATTCTTTTTTATTTTTTTATATTTATTTATAGAAAATGTATTTATAAATAAAAAAAATATTTTCAATAATTAAAATGAATAACCTAATGTAAAAAAATTAATTATATGAAAAATAATGTATTTATAAATTATAAATATTTAAATTTTAATTTTTAAAAAAAATATTTAAAATTTAATAACCTATAATTTTTAACTTAATTTTTTGAATTAAAAATAATAAAAATTTGGCTTCGGTAAACAGTGCGACGCCAATATGTTCACCACCCAAAATTTGGGGTGCAATTTAGCATTCGGGTGGAGTGAATGGCGGATGGCAAACCATTGTAAGCAGTTCAATTAGAGATGGTCTTAAGAATGATTTCTAGAATTAAAAAGGAGTTCGAAGTTGGCGATGGGATCGACAACATATGAAGGGGGAGACGAGACAAATGACAGGCAAAGGTGGCTGTGGAACTGGCTATTATGCCCCATTTTGACCCCTCTATAATTAATGATGAGATGTAACGTAAATAGATAATCTAGTCAGACTAATTTTCTACCCACTCAATTATAATTAATAAAGTCATGATAAGTATTGATTTAAAGGAAATAAAAAAGAAGAACAGAAGAAGGAGAGGTAGAGATTGAAAAGTAAATTTTGATTTCCTTCCTCAAATCAAGTTTATATTATATTTTTTAGGATTGGATAATTGAAAGAAAAGAATCATCTCGAAACAAAACTTAACTTTGAGGTTATTATTATGTGTTAGATTAAGTTGTTGAATATGAATTATTACAAACTGATAAAAAAAATTAGTTTTAGTTAGTTTATTAAAGAATGAGACTTTGAGGGGATAAAAATAAGAAAATATGTCCTAAGGATAATACTAAAATTATGGTGAGATGCTAAATCTTTAATATGAGGAGCAAATTATTCTTAGGCCTAGTATTTATTAATTTCTGCACTTTTCTTAAATTGTTATGTGCATGCAAGTAAATAATTATTCTTAGTAAGTATGTAATAATGATACTAGCAAGTCTAATGCATTTTTATATGGTGATGTGCTCAAAATAATTTCAAGATATTTTTATATAATTCAAGTTTAAGATTGAAATAAAATATAATGTATATTTAAGTATCTACATTTACACATGTGAAGTTCTAGCTTTGAAGTGTGTTATTTAATTTTGAATACATATGGGATATCACTACAGGAAAAATATCATTTTCTCACTATAAATTTGTTAAGATATCCTAATATAAATTGTATCAAAATGTTTTCACAATTTTAATAAAGATATCAATGGAAAGAAAATGTCAAAAAAAAAATTAAGGTTAAAAAACATGCCTGAACAACAATAGCTCGTTCCATAAGTTGTAATGCTTCCTCAATGTTATCCGTCTTTTCATCTAAGCGAATTCCAGTAAGTTATAATGCTTGTTTAGCAGTACATTTATTCTTATTTTTTTAATCTTGCAGGTTGATGTGTACGTTTAGTTCTTATTTGTTTTTTTTTTTTTTTTTGCAATCCTTATAGTTACTAGCTATCCTTGCTGGAATTCGCTTAGATGAAAAGACGGATAACGTTGAGGAAGCATTACAACTTGCTTTGATGGATGGTCTTATCTCTTCAACTTCAAATAGAAATTTGTCATTGGACACATTGATTGCATTGACTTCCAATATGTGGGGAGATGTACGACTTCATAGCCTTTTTTGTATATAATTTAATTGTGTTCGTATTCACTTTCATAGTCCACTGCAAGTCATGAAAGTGAATACGAACACAATTAAATTATATACAAAAAAGCTATGAAGTCGTATATCTCCCCACATATTACAAGTCAATGCAATCAATGTGTCCAATGACAAATTTCTATTTGAAGTTGAAGAGATAAGATCATCCATCAAAGCAAGTTGTAATGCTTCCTCAACGTTATCCGTCTTTTCATCTAAGTGAATTCCAGCAAGGACAGATAGTAACTTTAAGGGCTGCAAAAAAATAATTTGAAATACAAATAAGAACTAAACGTACACATCAACTTGAAAGATTAAAAAAAAAAAGAATAGAAGTAGGAATGCAAATTCAGACCATATGCTAAACGAGCCATTTTGGCGATTGCTTTTATATCTTCTTTTCATGTTCACAATCTTGGCATTGAATCAGAATCACAACTAAACATTGTTTCAAACCTGTAAAAATATTGCATAAAATTAAATAAATTTAATAAATGAAATTTTTCACACATAAGATTTCAAGAAAACAATCATTACGTGTCATTCATATTCATCAAGACCCTCCCAACTTTTTCCCTTGCCTTAGATTCAACAATCCTTATGGCATAGCTTTCTAGTTTTGCAACAAATATTTCGACAATTATCTGATCAATACCAAATGAAGAAAAGGTTAAAGTAAAACCAACTAAAGTGGTCATTCTCCGGCTGAAGATGTCTTCTAATTGCTGGCCATATTTCATCATTAGCAACTTTTAAAAGGGATTGTCTAGGCTCAGAAAGAGCCTTGTTAAGTTTTTCCTATATGATAAATATAAGAAAGTAATAAACAAATTTTTTCTATGCAGAAGCTCATCAAAATGATCATAATTCCATTGATTTATAATGGATAAGAAATTTATTCTCTTTCTAAAACTAAAAGGTATAGGACAGCTACATCATACCTCATATAAGGGCATAAGCTCACATAATTTTGCCGAGCGAACTGAAGCAACATACGCATGTATACTATGCCAAATCACCTCCAGTTTATTTAAAGTGTCCGCATCTTTTTCAATGCCTGCATCTTTATTTAAAAAAAAAGGAAAAAAAGCCCTCGTAAATGTCGCCATGAACCTGATAATTTTGGAGCTCTTATTTGTCAATCCCCCAACAAGATCTGCACAAGAACAAACAAATTCTTGCAAAGCCTCTTTACTCGAAAGTAAAAGAGTTAAAAGCCTCAGTGTATCAAGAAATATCAAGGACAGTTTGGATATAGGATTTATGCAAGATTTGTGCAGGATTTAAGATAAATCCGGCCAAACACCAAAAAAAAAAAAAATTTGAATCTCAAAAATAATAAATCCTCCGCTTCCCTCTTTTTGCCGTAAATCCCAATTTAACAAATCCAGGAGTTCGGCGGATTTACGGGATTTGGCCGAAGAAGCGCGCAAAAGGGTAGAAAGATGGTTACCTTCACAGCAAGCGAGCTTCCGTCGTTACATCCTATCCAACAGGAAGTAGGCCGTACCGTCGTGACTTGCGATCCTACAGGAAGGAACCGTCGTCGAAGGATGCGAAGAAGTCATTTAGCAATTCGTTCAAAACTCTAATTCACGCGAAGCAGTCGAAGTTGAACAGCAACAGCAACAGCAACGAAGAAATGGAGAAAAGGAGAAGCAAACCCTAGGCATGCGTAAGGCTAACGGAAGCCTGGCAAGAGAAGCGCAATAGTTCCTAATTATATCTATATAGAAGCATTCAAACTCTTTAGTATTAAATAAATCCGCATAGATCCGAGCTCAATCAGCCAAAAACAAGCAAGTAGACGCCATTTACAAAAACCAACATAAATTTTTTTTTTTTTTTTTTGGAAAAATGGGGGCATAGCCCGTATATTAATCACCAATGATTACAGTAGCAAACTTACAAGTATAGAAGAACTATACCAACAGAACCCAAAAACCAAAAAGAAGAAAATACAAAAGAACTAAAGGGCTCAGAATTAGAACTACATCTCAAGGCATCAAGCCCAATCATATTCGAAAAAACCACGAAAGCCACAGAGACACTGGTTGCCAAATAAGCTGGCCATCCCAGTGTCCAAAATGCAATTCCTAGTTGCCATAAGACCCTCCAAGGAGGCATTAGAGATGTAGCTCATTAGCATCATCGTCTCAAAAACCTGCCACAGCGACAAATCAGCAAAGAAGCAGCTGAACAAAATGGTCCCAAACATGCAGTAAACAAGACAATTCCACGCAGCACCAAGCATCAGGCCAACAATGCAGCAATTGACCATAGCAAACATAGATGATAATTTCAGGTTCCCAACATCCAATTCCAAAGAGAACCCAGCAATATAGCACCGTTCACCATACCACCAACCGATGAAATCAAGCCAGAATTTTCAAAAACACATGTTTAATACTTTCATAGTGAGTCCAGTTCCTAACTTTAGCCTTGATATCAAGAATGATAACATTTTTTAATTCCGTGGGGCTTCTCCAAGAACCAGCAAATCTCTTATTATTTCTTTCCCTCCAAAGATGGTAAACCAAAGCAGCCAAAGAAAGAAAACAAAAGTTCCGTTCATTTCTGCCATGACATCTCAAATTCCCCAAGTGATCAAAAGCTTGTAAGAGATTAGGCCGAAGATAAAAGGCATATAAAGATGGGAATAACGCAGTAAGAATAGAAAAAGAGAAATCACACTCAAAAAAAAGATGAGAATGCATCTCTAAATGCCCAGTGCAAAAGGAACAAGCAGAAGACACTTGGATACCCTTCAAAATTAGATTATCAGCTGTTTTTAATATTCCTAACACTGCCATCCAAGCATAGCAAGCATAACGGAGAGCATAACCTTTGTGCCAAATGAATTTACTCCACACCACATTCTCTAAGTCATCATATAGGAAATCCTTAAAATTCCTGGGCTTAGGATCAGATAAGCCCTTCCATCTAAGAAGAGTTTGCTCTTCCACAATTTCAGTATTCAAAATAACATTTCTAACATGAACAGGAACCTCATCTGGAATTGCCCATTGGTTGTGCAACAAAACATCTTTAACCCTCAAATGAGCAACAGCAGGGGAATAAAAAACATCAGCCACAGGTTTATGATCACACCAAGGATCCCAAAGAAAGGAAAGGTTGTCATTCTAATTAATAGAAAATGAGATAACTGAAGTGATGCAGGTGGCTTTACGACAGAATAATTTCCAAAATTTGGAAGCATTGGGAGGAGGAAACTTCCAAGCAGATTCATATTTTTCTCTGTACCAGGTTCCCAGCAAAGTGACCTGGTTATACATTCTAAAAAGGAAAGAGCAAGCCATATTATGATACATAACATCAAAAGATGGTACACCCAAACCATCTTTGATTTTTGGTTGGGTAACAGAATTCCAGGCAATCATATGTAACTTCTTCTCCAAGATGTTACCAAAGAGAAGGAACTTAGAGCACATATGAGAAATCCATTTGCAACAGTTTTTAGGTATAATTGCCCCCCGAATCCAATAAGCAATAGTATTGGCAATAGTGAATTTCAGATATTGTAATCTACCTGCAAAAGAGAGAAACTTGACTTTCCAACCCGCAAGTAGAGTAGAAAGTGCTCTAATGGCACTAGAAAGCTCGTTAGGGATATTAAGCCCTTATGAACTGGCCCAAGGCTAACAAAAAGAGAGGTGAATTGGATAACTTTAAAACCAAAGATAAAACTCAAACTAAAATCATCACAGAAATCAAAGTGCGGAAGAAAATAATGCGGAAGCAATAATAAGAAAGAACACATCGGATTTATAGTGGTTCGGTCAAACCTTGACCTACGTCCACTCCTTGGAGGCACCCTCCAAGTGTTGCACTAAAATAAGTTTCTCTCCTTTAGCCCCCATAGCTAGGCGGAGAAGCCCTTACAAAATCACTTACACCTTCCCCGGTACGGCAGAGTCACCGGGTCCTTTGACACCAAAGAGATCTTCTTCTTTGGTGAACTTCCCTCGAGACAAGCCTTGAATCCGACGGTATTAAGGTGCAAGCCTGCTGGAGCAATCGTGTGGAATCCCCCTCCACACTCCCTTGAGTCCCCCCTCACAGGATCTTCTCCCTTTCTCAGACTTCACCCGTTCCTCACTCCCTTTCAAGCTTTCTCTTCAAGTTTCCCCCACAAGAACGAAGCTACAATGGCTGCCAAAGACACTTACAAAGTGCCTTGTCATAGCTTAAATAGAAGAGCTAAAAATGAGCTCATTAATGCAAGCTGTCGACTTTATCGTCCAGGATGATTAGTTCAAATATCATGAAAATTGTCCTGCATATCGCCCTGAAATGAAGTTGGACGATGTCTAATCGTCCTGGACGAAATCACCGTTAATTGCTTTCCAAAATTGCCAGAGAAATTTTGGAAAAATTGTCCTGGATCGTCCTGGACAATATTTTATAGTCCAGGCCGATCCACCAGGCCGATATCCAAAAATAAGAATTTTCTAAGTAGATTTCGCGGCAGATTCTTTTTGAATTGAGCCTATCGTCCTGGCCGATACAAAATTGTCCAAGACGATGTGTTTTACATAATAACGGCTGTTTTAATGAGGATGCCCTAATTAGGGTTTCTACTTTTGAACAGATCGTCCTAGCCGATATAAATATCGTCTAGGACGATATTACCAAAAACAGTAAACTCTAGGGAACAGTCAGAAACTCTTATACGTTACAAAGCATCAGGAGCCACAGCAAATATAATAGACTCAAGAAAGGAAAAAAGTGTACAAACAAACTTAGACCTAGTCTACCCAATCTTGAGCTGGTTCCAAATTGTAGTCCGATCGTGTGAACCTAAAATGTCAGTACATAAGGCAGTCGTAGAGAAATAAAAATGTTTGCTATCATCAAAATCATAAACCATTGATCCGCAACACATTTGACTTGTGGCAACCCGACAAGATCCAACCCGCTCAAAATCATTTGTCTTGCAGCCCGATCAGGGCCAAACGTTAAATTTAGGATTGGGGCTTCTTTTTTCCAGGATTTAAGGTGCGAATCACCGCAATATATAATGCTTTCAGCCAAAAATTTTGCATAAAAAATGTCGATGAAGATAAAGATTGATCTGGATCTAAAGGAGGATGTTTGTTTTTATGAGCAGATAATATTCTCACAGGGCTCGGAGGAAGCCGATAACCTAAATATAGAAGTCCATGAAACGAGCTCACAGGAAGCAGAACAGTTAAAACCAGTGCAACTAGAGGGAAAGTTCAGCTTATCAGTAAAGTTCGCCTCCTTCTAAGTTTTCTTTACAGCAATGTTGCCATTAAATTTCTTTACAGAGATGTTTTTTTGATGTATTTATTGTGTTTAACAAAGATGCCCACTTTTATCAACAATGTATATAATGTTAAATTGTAATTGACTTAAAAAGAAGAGTCGATGGTCCCTTCTTTTAAAGTAGTACTGAGCTAGGGTACATTAAGGACTTTGTAGAACGTTTTACGCATTGCAACTCTTTTGTTGCGTATTCATTGCATAAACTGTGTGTATTTATTTCGTATTAGTTGCGTATTAGTTGTGTATTCATTGTGTATTTGTTGCATATTTATTTCTTAATTACTATTCATTTATTGTGTATTTATCATGATGTTTATGTTAATGAGAAAGAGGCATAATAGGCTTATTGTAATTATGGTCAAAATCTTACTTTTAGTGTTCGTAAGGATCATTACAGTTACTGGCCAAATTCTAGAATAATAAAATCCAAGAACTTCGTTTATTCAAAAGCTGGTTTTAAGAAGTTTTCTGATCTCAATATCCAAAGAAAATATCAAAAATCAGACACTCGAAGTGGTTGTCCAACTATGATTAGGCTTACAGTGGATGAAGCTGGATATTGGAAAGTGAAAAAAATTATTGAAAATCACAATCATTATTTGCCTAGGGTAGAAGACCGGCATCTACTTAGATCATACAAGAATGTGTGTGATGAAAAAGCTTCAGTTCTTAAATCAATAATAGAAGTCGGGATAAAAACCATTAATGCATTTTCCTTCCTTGCTGATGAAGTTGGAGGTGTCGAAAATATTGGATTCATAAGGATGGATGCGTACAACTTTATTCAAAAAATAAAAAGAGCAAAGACTGAATTTGGAGACACTAATACTTTGATTCAGTTATTTAAAGAACGTTAACTTAATGACAACATGTTCACTTGGGATGTCCAGAAGGATGAATTTGATATATTGTTAATTTTTTTTGGATTGATGGAATTGGTAGGATAGATTATGACTGCTTTGGTGATGTGGTAATTTTTTATACAAGTTATAGGCTTAATAAATATAATTTGGTATGCACACCATTTGTGGGGGTTAATAATCATTGATAAAACATTTTGCTTGGGTGACCTTCTTGTCAAAAGAGATAATTGAATAATTTACGTGGTTGTTTATAACTTTTTGCACGAATGATGGGTGATAAACATCCAAAAATAATATATACAGATTAAGACCATGTAATGGCTAGGGTTATAGAAGTTGTATTACCTCACAATCGCCATAGACTGTGCCAATGGCATAATCGTAAAAAGGCTCCATCAAAAGTATCGTGCTACAATACCAACAACAAAGTCAAAGGCCTCTTCCATAAGTGTTTGAGAAAATGTGACCCTGAGGAGGAGTTTGAGAATACATGGGCTGAAATGATCATACAAGAAAACCTCCATGATCATGTTTGGTTGGAGGTTCTTTATAGGAAAAGGAATAAGTGGTCAACAGCCTTCAATAAGAATTATTTTAGCATGGTCATTCTATCCACACAGCGTAGCAAGTCTACTAATAATGTGTGTTATGACATTTCTAAGCCCACAAGTTTTATAACTGATTGTTTTCTGGGTTTAGAGAAGGTGATGAGGAATTGGCATTGGAATGAACAAGATGAGGATTATAGATGCAGCCAGTCCAAAATAGAACCTATAATAAAAAATAGCTCAATATTAAAACAAGCTACTCAATTTTATTCAAAGAAATTATATTCATTTTTTAAACAAGGATTTTTTATAATGTGTGAGTGTAATGAGTGTAGAGGTGTCCTGTGATTCTTCAAAAATTTTGTCTATTACATAGAGAAAAATGATCATTATAAACCATGGGTTATTGATTTTGATGCATAGAAGAGTAACATTCAATGCTCTTGTAGGAAGTTTGAAATAATGGGTTTATTGTGTTCTCACTGCATAATAGTTTTGAGGCAGATGTCTATTGGAAAAATCCCTGAGAAGTACCTACTGTTGTGATGGTCAGCACGTGCTCGAAAAGATATATATTCTAGTCAAAATTTGAAAGGATCTTCTCAGAATAACTTTGAAGCTAATATCGAATTCATATTCAGAAATTATATCAGTAGGTTTGCATATGAAATGAGCACACAAGCACAGCTGAATGAGGAGGCTGAATAATTCCTGTTGGCTATGATGAAGGATATATCTGAAACAATTTGATTGTTTATGGAAAGAGAAAGAACAATAAGTTTATATAGGGTGGTAGTGCAAAACTGAAAGATCCTCTAAAGCGTAGGCCTAAAGGCATGTCCAATGCTATGCTGAAAAGCCACTAGGAAAAGTAGCCGAAGAGTATGATTTTATTTCCTGACTAATTTATTTATTGTCTATTATGACATATTGTTATTAATTTTTTTAGCAGGGAAACCACCAGTGAAGAAAAACACAACAAAAATTCTTACTCCTTTAAATCAGTGTAATTTCACAAGCATGTCCGAATGCTTAACCGAGAAATTCATAAATGACGTACACTCCAGTCAGTCATCAGCTAAATAGTGTAATTTCACAAACATACCTGAATGCTTAACCTAGGAATTCATAAATTTTGTACACTCCAGTCAGCCATCTTCTAAGCAGTGTAATTCCACAAGCATGCCTGAGTGCTTCATCGAGGAATTCATATCAAATGCACTGTCCAATCAGGCATCAGTAAAGCAGTTCACAAGCATACCCGAGTGCTTTGAGAGCTTCACCAAGGAATTCATAGCCGGGGTACCGTCCAGTCAGTCATCAGTAAAGCGAGTAAAGCATTTTAATTTTATAAGCATACCCAAATGCTTCACCAAGGAATACATAAAAGGTGTACCCTCCAATAAGCCATCATCTAGGTACCTAAAGATGATGATGGATATCATTAAATCAGAATAATGTAATAAGATTATTTGTGAATTGATACTTAATTTGTATGCGTACCCTGTGCGTACACCGTGCGTATTAATTTGTATTATTAACTTTTGAAGTGTTTTACAATAATTGCTATGATCATAAATCAACTCATTGCAAAATAAATAAATAAATAAATCAACTCATTGGAAGTGCGTATTGAATTCATATGTAATGCGTATGAAATGATCATACATACTGCGTATATAATGCATATGGAATGCGTGCCTATTGAATTCAATGTTTCCTACTATTATACATGATCAAAAGAACTTGACATTCGATTTGCATATTGAATGTGTATAGTATGTGTATATAATGCGTGCGTGGTGCGTATGTATTGCATATTTGCTTGTAGCGAAAAAATGTTGTTTATTTTGTTGTATTTATTGCATGTTTGAACTCCATTATTTATTGCATGAATTTGAAGATTTATCTAGAGGAGATGTATCTTTTGATGTACTTATTACATGTTTGAACTCCATTATTGCATTCATTATATTTTTACATGTTCCTTTACTATAGTTTGCCAGTCATTTAGTTGAGTTGGTTGAGGTGGTTGAGGTGGTTGAGGTGGCCACTTTGATATCTCCTAATATTGATGGCGTTTTATTATTGTTTTGACCTAATTTATTGCTCTCTATTATTGGTTTGAACTTCTTCTCTATATAAGCTTGTACGAAGTTTACTTCTTCTATTACATTTTAATATGCGGTGTAAGGTTTTTTCAAAAACTTGAATTGAGTATTTGTTGCACATTGTGAACTACACAGCCAAGACGTAACAATCCTCACTATCTGGTGAAGAAGCATTGCTGCATATTCATGCAATTCATGTGTTGAATGTTTAGCAAAAATGATTGTCTAAACCTTCAGCACAGGGATTGCCATGAAGAGGTGGCATGCAAATATGCAGTTAACATTTTTTCAAAAACCACACACCGCATTCTATGTACACAGAGGAATTGCCATGATGGGTTCTTTTATCAACGATGTACCTAAAGTTAAAGGTTTTTATTTAGAAGAAGGGACCATCGACTTATAGTTTTTATTTCTTGATTTATTTTTTATCTCTAACAAATAGTAGTGAGCTGAATGTACCTTAAGGACATTGTAGATTATTTTTAATGATTCATTATTACGCATTTGTTACTTTTTGTGTGCGTATTTACTGCGTACGTATCGATTGCGTATTGTCTCTTCTCTAGAAAAATCATCTTTAGAGGACAAGGAATCTTTGTTCAATTACTAAAACTACAAAATTCATTGTCTCCTCAATCTATTATAGACAAGCCGAAGTACTTGAAATCCACTTCATGCTCTCTATGACTCTATGGAATGACAAACCCTTTAAGCATAGCCCTACTCTCTAGAACCATAACCTATATTAAAGGAATGTATTGATACAATGATCATCTTATTAAATAAAATAATTTTAAAAAATTAAGTAATTTGAGTTACGTATGGACTGCATATATATTGCATCCCGGATGCGTATAGAGAGTGTATCGTGTGTGTATTTTCTCTAGCCAAGAAAAAATCACTTTTGATCACAAGGAATCATTTAGCAATTGTGAAAAACTAAAAATTCAATATTTTCTACTTTTATTATACAGAAGACGAAGAATTTTAAACTCATTTGATTCTCCATATAAATCTATAGAATGCTAAACCATTGAAACATACCCCTACTCTCTAGAACTATAACTTATATAGCATAAGGGTCTAGACATATACTATGAATACTTTAAAAAAAATTTATGCTGATTACTATGATCATAAAATACATATTTATAAGATTCATATTAAAGCAATGTATTGATATAATGATCCTCTTATTAAATAAAATAATTTTGAAAAATCAAGTAATTTGAGTTGCATATGGACTGCATATACAATGCGTCCTGGATGCGTATAGAGAGCGTATCATGTGCGTATTTTCTCTAGCCAAGAAAAAACCACTTTTGATCATAAGGAATCATATATCAATTGTAAAAAACTCAAAATTCAATATTTTCTGCTTCTATTTTTCACGAGATAAAGAATTTCAAACTCCTTTGATTCTCCATATAACTCTATAAAATGCTAAACCATTGTAACATACCCCTACTCTCCAGAACTATAACTTATATAGCATAAGGGTCTAGACATATACTATGAACACTTAAGAAAATTTTTATGATGATTGCTATGATCCTAAAATACGTATTTATATGATTCATATTAAAGGAATATATTGATACAATGATCCTCTTATTAAATAAAATAATTTTAAAAAATCAAGTAATTTGAGTTGTGCATGGACTGCGTATACAATACATCCTGGATATATATAGAGAGTGTATGGTGTGCATATTTTCTCTAGCCAAGAAAAAACCGCTTTTGATCACAAGGAATCTTATATCAATTGTGAAAAACTCAAAATTCAATGTTTTATGCTTCTATTTTTCATGAGTTGAAGAATTTCAAACTCCTTTGATTCTCAATATAACTCTATAAGATGCTAAACCATTGAAACATACCCCTACTCTCTAAAACTATAACTTATATAGCATAAGGGTCTAGACATATACTATGTTCACTTAAAAAAAAATTATGATGATTGTTATGATCCTAAAATATATATTTATAGGATTCATATTAAAGGAATGTATTGATACAATTATCCTTTTATTAAATAAAATAATTTTGAAAAATCAAGTAATTTCAGTTGCGTATGGACTGCGTATACAATGCATCCCGGATGCATATAGAGAGCATATCGTGTGCGCATTTTCTCTAGCCAAGAAAAAACCACTTTTGATCATAAGGAATCATATATCAATTGTGAAAGACTCAAAATTCATTGTTTCATGCTTCTATTATTCACGAGATGAAGAATTTCAAACTCCTTTGATTCTCCATATAACTCTATAGAATGCTAAACCATTAAAACATACTCCTACTCTCTAGAACTATAACTTATATAACATAAGGGTCTAGAGATATACTATGTTCACTTAAGAAAATTTTTATGATGATTCTTATGATCCTAAAATATATATTTATAGGATTCACATTAAATGAATGTATTGATACAATTATCATCTTATTAAATAAACTAATTTTTAGCAATAAAGTAATTTGAGTTACACATGAACTACATATATAATGAATCCTGTATGCATATAGAGAGCGTATCATGTGCGTATTTTCTCTAGCCAAGAAAAAATCACTTTTGATCACAAGAAATCATATATCAATTGTGAAAAACTCAA
Source organism: Dendrobium nobile (assembly GCA_022539455.1). Lineage (NCBI taxonomy): Eukaryota > Viridiplantae > Streptophyta > Magnoliopsida > Asparagales > Orchidaceae > Dendrobium > Dendrobium nobile. Next base: position 14,550,816 of record CM039718.1, on the reverse strand, counting down.
AATTCAATGCTTCCTGCTTCTATTATTCATGAGACGAAGAATTTCAAAATCCTTTAATTCTCCATATAGCTCTATAGAATGCTAAACTATTGAAACATACCCCAAACCTCTAGAACTATAACTTATATAGCATAAGGCTCTAGACATATACTATGTTCACTTAAAAAAAATTTTATGATGATTGCTATAATCCTAAAATACATATTTATAGGATTCATTTTAAATGAATGTATTAATACAATTATCCTCTTATTAAATAAAATAATTTTGAAAAATCAAATAAATTGAGTTGCGCATGGACTGCGTATACAATGCAACCTGTATGTGTATAGAGAATGTATAGAGTGCACATGGCCTCAATCAAATGATAATAAAATTTAGAGACAAGGAATATTTTTTAAATTTTTATAATCATTGCGATGATGCTAAAATATGTATTTTAATGATTATTAATAGAGAAAATTATTAATATTTTTATGTTCTTATAATATAAAATAATTTGAAAAATTAAGTCATTTTATTTGCGTATGTATTGTATATATAATGCGTCCGAAATGCGTACATCCTGCGTATTTATTGTGCATTGTGCCAAGCCAAGAAAAATCATCTTTAGAGGATAAGGATTCTTTTTTTAATTACTAAAATGCAAGATTCAATATTTCCTCAATATATTATAGACGTGCCAAAGTACTTGAACCCCGCCACTTTTGTTCTGTATTCATTGCTTAATCACTGTGTATTTTGTTGCGTACTTTGTGCGCATTACTTACGCATTTTCTATGTATTATTGTGTGCATTGTATGCGTACTGTATGCATATTTTTTGCGTATTGAGTGCGCATTTTATGTGTATTGTGTGCGCATTTTCTGCACATTTCTACAAGATGAAAAAAATTATGCACACAATTTTATCAAAATAATTTACATATATTAATTTTTTATCTTGAAAAAATATATGAAAATAAAAAGTTCATTTCAACACTGCACAGAACAAAGCGTATGAGAATTCTGCCCTATATTTTGGCATTTTAGCCTACCAATATTTACTATCTTTACAGTTGTTGTTGTTTTATCGAATAACATTTTTCATATATTTGCAAACAAACATTTCGTAATCTACATTGTTTGACTGAGTTGGCGCTTTCTTGATTGTCTTGAAATTCCATTTATTAATATCATCATCAAAAGATTTTTTGCAATTCTTATATAAGCTTCTAATTTGAATAATATAAGGAATAAAAATTTTTGTTCACTGTAAATTAATTTAAAAAATTTTTAATAAATGATCTCAAACTTACTATCTTTATAGCAATATTTTTATGCATGGGGTTGAGAACATAATCATAAAATTCACACTTTCTTTCACTTCGAAACCCAACCAGAAGGGTCCAGTGCGAACTGTCAATAATTGAATTAATTATAAAGTTGCATGAATGAACAAAATCAAAGTTTATATGTTTGATAAATAATTTTAAATATTTATTCTTTAACTTGTAATACTCTAAGAATTAAATATAAGAAATATAAAATTAAACAGCTAAAAATATTATACATAAAATAAATATGTATACTAACCCAATATATTAGCGATATGTATGGAAATTTATGAAACTTATTGGGGAAAAGTTTACTATTTTCAAGTAATAAAACGGTGAAGGAATCTACATGATCATTGTCAAGGTAACTATCATATAATATTTCTTCCATGCCTCATCTAAAAATTATAATATTCCCAGTTTTAAATACTGGATCACTCCTAAAAAATACGCATAAAATACGCATTCATAACGCAATAAATCTTTTTCTAATTATACATAAAATATGTATCAAATATGTATCAAATACGTATACAATATGTTACAAACCTATTTTTGGATTATGATTTTGATGATAGCAAACAAATCTTATTTCACTACGACTGCCTTTTTCTCTATTGACTTTTCAGGACTCAAAGATCGGACAGAAATCGGAATCAGCTATAGATTTGGTAGATTAGGGTTGAGTCAGTCTGTAATTTTCTTTTTCCTTTCTTGAGTCAATTGTAAATGTTTGAAGTGACTGACGTTAAGTAACCCTACACACACACTTGAGAGATTTAGAATCTCTGTTTTTACTCACATCGGCCAGGACGATATTATTATCGGCCTGGACAATCGAGTTCAAAACAGAAGTTCTAATCAGGATTTCTTGTTAAGGCAGCCGTAATTAACTAATCGGCCTGGACGATACTTGTATCGGCCAGGATGATAGGCTTAATACAAAAAGAATTTGTTGACATAATTAATTTAGGTATTCTGTATTTTTGGAAATCGGCTAGGACTATCGTGATATTGGCCTTGACGATATCACACAATTATGCCTAAATTAATCCAGGAATCAAGAAAGTAATTAAGGATGATTGATAAGATCACATCGTCCTGGACAATCGCAGGATCGGCCAGGACGATCTATTCAAAAACCCTTAGTTACTCTTAGACTATCAATATCAGTCAGCTTGAATTCAGGGCGATGCTCAGGACGATTTTCCTTTGATTTGAACTGATCAGCCGGGACGATCATGAGATCATCCGGGACGATCATGAGATCATCCGAGACGATCAAGCCAATTTTCAATCGTCCAGTTTGCTTTCAGGGCAATGCTCTGGCCGATCTTCTGAGATTTGTACTGATCGGCCAGGACAATTTACATATCGTCCTAGACGATATAGTCGGCAACTTGTAATTAATGAGCTCATTTGAAGCTCTTCTATTTAAGAGCTCTTATTCAACATTTTTGAACATCCTTGGCTATTGTCTTGACCAACATTTTTTTCTGCTTCCACATTTATTTTCTTTCGCACTTATTTTTGTGGTGATTTAGTTTGTGATAATCGTTCTTTTGCTTAAAGAATTTTTAAATACCAATTCACCCCCCCCCCCCCCTCTTGGTTAGCCTCGGGCCAGTTTTATAGGGCTTAACATCTCTAACAAACTTTCAAGTGGTATCAGAGCGAGATTCATAAAAATTGAGTTTGAAAACTTTTTGAATTTTGATCCATAGCTAACTTTGGAAATCGTAATATACCGGAAGGGTATTCTATTACCCGACCACCTTTGTTTGATAATATCCCATTTGATTTTTTGGAAAACTCGCATGTCTACATTTTTACAATCTACTGATTATCGCATGTGGATGCTTGTTAAGGATGGTTACACACCTCCAACTGATAAACTTAATAGCATTACTGTTCCACTTCCTTTTACTGAATGGACATTAGATGATAGGGATTTGGCTCAATTAAATGCAAAATGTCTTAATTATTTTTTCTGTGCTTTAAAATCAGAAGACTACATGCGTGTTTCCACTTGCAAAACTGGTAAAGAAATTTGGGATAAATTGTGTATCACTTATGAATGCACTAATGAAGTTAAACAATCCCGTTTGAATATTCTCTTGCATGACTACGAACTTTTTCGTATGAAACCTCATGAATCAATTTCTGAAATGTATACGAGATTTACTCAGATTGTTACTTCTTTGCATTCCTTAGGAAGAGAACTTTCAAACTATGAAAAAGTAAATAAGATTTTGAGATGCTTGCCTTCGTCTTTTGATGCTAAAATCACTGTTATAACTAAATCTAAGGATTTAAACACCTATTTAATTGACAATTTACTTGGCTCTATCATTGCTTACGAGCAAGGAGTGAATCAAAGAAATCTTGATGCAGGTGAGAAGAAGAAGGAGAAAATGGTGGCACTGAAGGCGCACAAATCAGATTCTGACTATTCTGAAAGTTCGTTCGGGATGTTAGGCCCTATGAACTTAGTCCCAAGCTAACCAAGAGGGGGGTGAATTGGTATTTTTAAAAAATCTTTTCAATCAAGACAATAATGAAAAACCAAAACTCACCACAATGCGAAAATAAAAGTACGGAAGCAATAAAGCAATAACACAGAGATTTAGAGTGGTTCGGTCAACACGACCTACGTCCACTCCTTGGAGGCACCCTCCAAGTATTACACTACAAAACGTGACTCTCCTTTAGCCCCCACGGCTAGGCGGAGAAGCCCTCACAAGAACCTCCTTTTTGCCACCCCGACAAGGCAGAGAACCTATCTCCTTTTGCTTCCTCCTGAAGCTGACAGAGAACCACAACCAAAAGCTAACTCCTTACCTCTACCGACCCTTCCACGGATGAGAAACTCTAGACAAAGAACAAGCAGAGCGATCCTTGAAGCAACCCTTGTGAATCCCCTCACAAGCTCCCCCTCACAAGATCCTCTCTCTCTCCCTCTCTCTCTTTCTCTCCTCAAGGTCTTCTCAGGTCAAGGCAGCAGCCAAAGGTGTTCAAAAAATGTTGAACAAGAGCTCTTTAAATAGAAGAGCTTCAAAGGAGCTCATTAATTGCAAGTTGTCGACATTATCGTCCAGGCCGATATGGACATCGGCCTGGCCGATCAGTACAAAACTCAGAAGATCGGCCTGGGCATCGCCCTGTTTTGGGTGCTGGACGATTGAAATTTGACTTGATCGTCCTGGCCGATCTCACGATCGTCCAGGCCGATTAGTTCAATTCAGAAGAAAATCGTCCTGAGCATCGCCCTGTTTTCATGCTGGTCGATCCTAATCGTCCAAGAGTGACCAAGGATATGGAATATATCGTCCTGGCCGATCCTGCGATCGTCCAGGATGATGTGATCGTATCAATCATCTTTAATTACTTCCCTGATTTGTCTATTCATTTAAGGCATAATTATGCATATCGTCCAGGCCGATCAAGGATCGTCCTGGCCGATAATTTAAAAATACAGTATACCTTATCTGTCTATGGCGGCAACTTCTTTCTGTTTTGAGCTTATCGTCCTGGCCGATACACGTATCATCCAGGTCGATATGTTAATGTCGGCTGCCTTAATTAAGAATCCTTAATTAGAGTCTCTGTTTTGAACTTGATCGTCCAGGATGATCCAAGGGATCGGCCTGGCCGATGTGAGCAAAAACAGAGATTCTAAATCTCTCAAGTGTATGTGTGTAGGGTTACTTAGTATCAGTCTTTTGAACATTACAAACTGACTCAAGAAGAGAAAAAAAGATTACAGACTGACTCAACCCCATCCTTCCCACTTCTTCATTTGCATTGTTTGTTCGTCCAATCTTCGATTCCTGAAATGTTAGAAAAAATAGGCAGTCCAAGATAATCAGTAGGGTTTGCCAATCATCAAAACATAAGCCATGAAAGAAGGTTTGCAACATCTTTCGGGTCTAAAAATGATGAATTTGCCTTAATCACAAGGCAATTCAAAAGCTTTCTAAGGAAGAAGCAAAAGCATCATTGGAGAAAAGGTAAGGATAATAAATATTCAAAGGGATCTTCTGATGTTGTCTATTATGAATGCCGGAAGTCTGGACATGTGAGAGCTGATTGTCCTACACTTGAAGATCACTCAAGCAACGAAAAGGGTGAGGAGAAACCTAAGTTTTGAACGGATCTTCTTTTTATCTAAATTATTCTGAGTCAGATCTCTTGTTTTCAAAAGATAATTTTTATCCTAAAAGAAGTCCAAGCTAGGGTAAACAGGATCAGATATTCTACCATTTTCAGATTGTGACATTGTTAACTCATTGATCTTTCAAATCTTTAAAATTTAATTATTTGGGAAATTTGTCATATGCTTGTTTTGCTAAAAACAAAAAAAATAAAAAAAATATAGAAAATTAAAAACCAAAAACTTCATTTTTTTTCTTTTTTCTTGTTTTTATCTATTTTTTTTGTTTTTAGTTTGTATTTATTTTTGTTTGGGGACGATCGCCTGTATCTAATCATCCTGGCCGATATCTAATCTAACCGGCCGATCGGACCACCTTTTTGACCAATCGGCCTGTACGCAATAATTGAACCAAATCGTCCTGGATGATTCTGTGATCGTCCTGGTCGATATGGCTGTTTCTTTAAATTCAGGCCATTCCAGCCATTATTTTCACCTCAACCTTCTTCTTCTCTTGTGTTTTCTTACTGGTTTCTTGCTATGGCTGGTGGAAAGCGAGTACGACAAACTTCTGGGAGTTCTTCAAGGGCTAGGATTGACCCTCGTTTCACGAAGGCAAAAGATGAAGCTGCTTACCATCGATATAAAGAATGTGGGATAACTGTCTCCAGAGTCATCAATCCTGTCCACCTTTCATATCCGGTAATGAATCTCTTTGCTCACACTTCTCTCTATTTCATTCTTTCTCTCGCTGTCCCCTTTCATACTGAGCTTCTTCGTGAATTCTTCGCAAATCTTCGCATAAATCCTGCTTTCACAGCCCTGACCTCCTATGTGAATCGACGCTCGGTCGAGATCACATATCAGGACTGTGCTGAACTATTATAGCTATCCACCACCGGGGATAAGCTGCATATAATTATCTCAGATCCTGATTTTAATTGGTCCACTACAAATCATTTTCTTCGCCAGACCAATGCACCTTTTCATGTTGGAGAGACTAGCTCTTTAGTTAAAGATGCTAGGACAATTCAGCATGTCCTTCGAACCTCCATTATTCCAAAAGCTGGGGATCAAATCCATATCACTCCTCTACTTTCTCTGACTACTTTTTACAACCCTTCATAGTACTCGTCTCCACCCAAGGGATGAGGAACCTCGGGGGGCTAAGGAGGAGGAGGCTCCCACTCCCGCTCCCGTTCTTGAACCTATTCCTCTCCGCTAGCACTCACAGTTTAATCAGTTAATAGAGAGATTTGATCGATGGGGGACCCACTTCGACACTTACATTGCTGTACAGGAGCAGCAATATTTCGAGGACATGGCCCGCTACGAGCAGCACCGCACAGAGGACTTAGCCCATTTTAACAGCTACATTACTCACCACCAGCAGCAGCACGACCAGGACATAACCTGATTCAATGCTCAGTTTACTACGCTAGCTGGGTACTTTCTGTTAAGATAGTTGCAATTTGCATGTTTTACATTTTTGCAACTTGTATAGTTTTGATGATTCCAAATATTATTATTCAAATGTGTAGTTATCTCTTAACAAATTTAGAAGATTTGTATTTACTCTTGTGTGTACTAACATTTCTGGAAAATCGAACTCCAGACTACGAAGACTTCAAATCAAATTCAGCATGTAATACTTTATGAATTTGAAGCTTGTACTTTTCTTTGAAATAAACTTGAAAGGGAGTGATTGTAATTGAGTGAATAAAAACATACACACACACATAAGAAGATCATATAAAATTTATACTGATCGTACGGGACGATATAAGTTCGTACGGGATGATCAGACAGTTATCTCCTATCAAGATCACATGGAACGAATAGGAACTGGTCAGAAAATTTTTTCTAAGTCCTATTCGTCTAGGAAGAAATTAAAAATCATCCGGGATGATTTTTTCTCTGTAAAATTTTCATCCATATGAAATTAAATTATCGTACATGATGATCTGGTCTCTATAAGATTTTCGTCCAGACGAAATTAAATATCGTCCAGGACGATCTGCTCTCTGTAAAATTTTCGTCCAGACGAAATTAAATATCATCCAGGACGATCTGGTCTCTATAAGATTTTCGTCCAGACGAAATTAAATTATCGTACATGACGATTTGCTCTCTGTAAGATTTTCATCCAGACGAAATTAAATATCGTCCAGGACGATCTGGTCTCTGTAAGAATTTCGTCCAGATGAACCAATTTTCATCCAGACGATACAACCGACTTAGGACGATTTTTCTGCAGTTTTTGGAACCAACCTTGTAATAACCATTCGTACCGAACAAACATGGTTCGTACGGGACGATCAGCTTGTACGAAAACATTTCGTACACATATACAAAGTGGTTCGTTTCAAGGCTTTTAAGTAATATTGTCCAGGACGATCCACGATCGTACGGGACGATCCACTGCGTACAGAATTGAAAACTTGCAGTTTTGGGCGGTTTTTCTTGTCTTTTGTATAAATAGTCCAAATTAGACTGCCACCCAATCTTTTTGTCATTTGATCTTCGTGCCTATTGAGAGAAAAGTCAAGGAGAGAGTGTGAGAGAGCATTCAAAAGAGGATTCCTACCACTAGAGTGTGAAGACTTCACTTGGTGTTTAAAGGTAAGAATCTCTACTTATGAATTTGGATTACTTCACTCTTTTCTTTCTTCCTTCTAGATTTCTTGTGAGAAGATCTGTCAAGGAGATCTGGTTCGCTGCCGACACTTGGAGAGTGTGAACAGCCGAAGGGTTCGCTGCCTACACTTGGAGAGTGTGAACAGCCGAAGGGTTCGCTGCCTACACTTGGAGAGTGTGAACAGCCGAAGGGTTCCCTGCCTACACTTGGAAAGTGTAAACAGACGGAGGGTTCTCTGCCCACACTAGAAGAGTGTGAAAAGACGAAAGATTCTCTGCCAACACTGGGGATTATGTAAAAGGACGACAGTTCTCTGCTGTACCGGGTAGTGGTGAAAAGAGTGTTTGCAAAGGCTTCTCCGCTTTGCTGTGGGTGCAAAAGGAGAGTCACTATTGATATTAGTGCAATACTCAGAGGGTGCCTCTGGGGAGTGGATGTAGGTCTGGTTTAGACCGAACCACTATAAATCTTGTGTCATTTACTTTACTATTTTTATTTTCCGCATTTTTCTTTTGTTTAAAAACTCTGTGGTTGAAAAATGTTTTCTATAAAAACTTAATAAAAATTTTCATTTTGGTTCAACACATTTTCAAATAGGGTTTAAATTTTTAAAATACCAATTCACCCCCTCTCTTGGTAGCCTTGGGACATTAATTTAGGTTTAACAACCTATTCACTAGACTCAACACTTTCAGTAGGCTCCACTACCTCTACATCCATCTGATGATTAGGATCCCTCATTTTTTTAGTTTTTATTTTTTTCTTAAGATTGCTTTCTTTTTTATGTATTATGTTTTTTTTAGTTAGGTTCTTTAGTTTGTAACTTCCTCCTCCTTTTTGAGATGTCAAAAGGGGGAGTAGTATGTTTGTACTTATTTAGTATGTTTGTACTTGTTCTGGTAAAAATTTAAAAGCTTGTTTAGTTTTTGCATTACTATTTTAGAATTAATTTTTGATATGTTTGTCATCATCAAAAAAGAGGAGATTGTTACAAACATGTTCTTGGATTATGATTTTGATGATAACAAACAAATCTTGTTTCACTACGACTGCCTTTTTCTCTTGATTTTTCAAGACCCAAAGATCGGACGGAAATCGGAATCAACAACAGATTGGGTAGATTAGGGTTGAGTCAGTCTATAATTTTTTTTTTCCTTTCTTGAGTCAATTATAAATGTTTGAAGTGACTGATGTTAAGTAACCCTACACACACACTTGAGAGATTTAGAATCTCTGTTTTTACTCACATCGGTCAGGACGATATTATTATCGGCCTGGACGATCGAGTTCAAAACAAAAGTTCTAATCAGGATTTCTTGTTAAGGCAGTCGTAATTAACTGATCAGTCTGGACGATAGGCTTAATACATAAAGAATTTGCTGACATAATCAATTTAGGTATTCTGTATTTTTGGAAATCGGCTAGGACGATTGTGAGATCGGTCTGGATGATATCACACAATTATGCCTAAATTAATCCATGAATCAAGGAAGTAATTAAGGATGATTGATACGATCACATCGTCCTGGACAATCGCAGGATCAGCCAGGACGATCTATTCAAAAACCCTTAGTTACTCCTGGATGATAAATATCGACCAGCTTGAATTCAGGGTGATGCTTAGGACAATTTTTCTCTGATTTGAAGTGATCGGCCGGGACGATCATGACATCATCTAGGATGATTGTGAGATCATCCAGGACAATCAAGCTAATTTTCAATCATCCAATTTACTTTCAGGGCGATGCTCTGTCCGATCTTCTGAGATTTGTACTGATCGGCCATGACGATTTACATATCGTTTTGGATGATATAGTCGGCAACTTTCAATTAATGAGCTCCTTTGAAGCTCTTCCATTTAAGAGCTCTTATTCAATATTTTTGAACATCCTTGACTGCTGTCTTGACCTGAGAAAACCTAAAGGAGATAGAGAGAGAGAAGATCTTGTGAGGGGGATCTTGTGAGGGGATTCACAAGAGTTGCTCCAAGCATTATTCCACTTCTGTCTCTTATCCTTAGAAGGGTTGGGAGAGGTAAGTTTCAGCAAGTGATCGTGGTTCTCTACCTGCTTCAGGAGGAAGCAAAAGGAGTTGGGTTCTCTGCCTTGCCGGGTGTGGCAAAAAGGAGGTGTTTTTGTAAGGGCTTCTCCGCCTAGCTGTGGGGGTAAAAGGAGAGTCACGTTGGTAGTGCAATACTCTAAGGGCGCCTCCGGGGAGTGGATGTAGGTCGAGTTGACCGAACCACTATAAACCCTTGTGTTCTTGTTTTTTACTTCTTCCGCATTTATTTTCTTCCGCACTTATTTTTGTAGTGATTTGGTTTGTGATAATCGTTCTTTTGCTTAAAGAATTTTTAAATACCAATTCACCCCCCTCTTGGTTAGCCTCGCGCCAGTTCTATAGGGCTTAACATCCCTAATGAACTTTCACAATACACATAACATACGCATCAAATATGCATATAATATGTAGTAGATTAAGCATTATGCATACAATACGCATGAAATACGTATTCATAATGCAGTTTATAAATACAAATTAAACATTCAGTATAAACACTAAAAAAATTACAATTTAATAATCTAGTGAGAATGTTTACCTGTCTGTGTAGTTTTTAATATTTTTCTTAATAAAATGTTTCTTCTTAGGACTCAACATCTCTATGCCAATGTAGTTCACTGTTAGACTTGCAAGGTTAGGATTTACTATAACATTATCAATGTTGATTAGTTCTTTTGGGGATGAAATTTTTTGGGATGGTTCTCTTTGGGAATGTTCTTTTTGAGAAGATTTTTTTGGGGATGGAGCTTTTTTGGGATGGTTCTGTTTGAGAAGGTTCTTTTTGGGAAGGTTCTTTTTAGGATGAAACTTTTGAGATGGTTCTTTTTGGGAAGGTTCTTTTTGGGATGTTTCTTTGTGGGAGAAATTAAGAATATATAATTTCTTCTTCTTGTACACCCTTTGAATTTTTATAAAATTAACATTCTCTTCTAAGTCACCAGCTTCTTCATCATTAAAGGCTTTAGTCATCTCTGAACATTGATTTTCTCTGGGACATTGGACTGCTCTAAGACATTGGACTTCTCCGGGACATTTGACTTCTTTAGGGGTTTGGTCTCATCTAGGGCTTGGGTCTATGTATATTTGGAAGATATCCCTATATTTTTCATTGGGTGATTGCATGATTATGAGGGAGCAAGTTGTTGATCAGGATTAAGAGTACATTGAATAATGCAATTGTGGAGCTTGTAATTAATTAAATCTACTTTTTTCACTATTTGCTCAAACTTCCTGCTCAGCCTACCTTCAAATTATTGGAAGAGGTTTGTGCAGGTATCTTGGACTATTATTATTATTTTTTTCTTGGAGAACATCAAATGATTGAGGTGAAAATGGAAAGTGAGGTTGCTTAGGTGTTTGGGGTTGGGGTTGCGGTTGGGGTTATTGGGCAGATTGGGGTTGGGGTTGCTGGGGCGATTGGGGGGAGAAGATGTTCAGGAGTGGGGGTTTGAATGGGAGAATGATTGCTTGATGGATATTTCTGAATGCCCAGAAGATTATATTATATTACTCCTGGGTAACTTCCTGGAGGTCAACTAAAATCTGTGAAAATTTAATTTGTTAGCAAATCCCTATTCTCAACTATCTTTAAGAGGTATTTAATGAAATTAACAAATAAATTTGCATATGTACCTGTATTTTCTTTAAATTAACAAATAATTTAGTGATCTTCTCAGTATTATATATAATGTCATCGGCCCATCGAATGAAATGGGGCTTTTGTCAGGGTACTTAGGGTGACGAATAGAAATGTACTCCAAGAACCAAATCTGTATAAGATCAAAGTTAATTTTAGCAAATAAATTAGTCAAATTAAATATTAAATTAGAATGATTTTAGAACTCACAATTAGTGGAGGCACAAAATCATTGACGTAACCAGCTGGCTTGTTCTTTGAAATATTGGTAGATACATTATTAAACTCTTTAACAAACATTCCCAAATCGACCATGTATAGTTAATTGATGAAAACTCATATACATTATTTGATATTGTTTGTAGCAACTTAAGAATTTTGAAGTTGCTTTGTTGGAAAAATAAATTTAAATATAAATAAATAATAAATGTTTTGAACATAGAGTCTCTAGGGGGGCTATGTCTAGTCAACTCTAGTATTTCAGACTTTATATCCTTTGAAGTGATGGTTGTAGTGGGCAAGGTAAGCCAGGTAATCTTTTCACGTTTGTTTGGAAGACCAGTAAGGAGGGCCTCTTCATTAGCTGTGAATTGTATAACATGACCCTCTATAATAAAACTTTGCTTTGGTATATTCCACATTATCATCAGCTGGTAAATAAATGGGGCATTTTGCTCGAATCAAGGAAATTGAAGAAATTGGTAGATATTTAGGTTCAATTTGTCTTCAACTTCAGAAGGAATTATCTCGGCAAAAGTATCACAGATTGTTCTAAATATTGAAACATAGCAGCGATAAGAGATATGACAGATGTAAATCTTTGTAAATTAAGAAAATAAATATTAATTTAGATAAGCAGGTGATACACATTAATTATCCAGAGTATACACAATCGATATGCATAAAATATGCATAAGATATGCAATATATATGCAGATTATACACAATCTATATCCATAATATACACATACGATACGCATACTAAACGGGGTAAAATACGCAGAATAAATTAAATACTAACTCAGACGGTATGTATAATATACTCATAATATAAGTAGAAATCAAGAATTATTTACACTAAAATTAATCAGAATACAAGAAATGACTAATCTTTTTTCTTTATTGGTATTTTTTTATGGTTTCAAGATTCATAGTATTTATTTTAAAATGTTAGGGTTTGAGTATTCAACATATACACCGAGAATAAGCAAAATATACATAGAATATACACAGAATATATGCAGAAAGAATGTAGAAGGTGAGAAAAATATAATTTTTTATCGTTATTGGAATGTTTTTATTTTGTTATGGTTTCTTCAGCAAATATGTAGTGAATATCAAAAAAATACATAGTAAATTTTATCACAATGTATGAAATTATGTACTTTTTTTCACGTGACTCATTTCCCTCCTCCATTTGAGCAAAAGAGATTGCTAAATGTTTTTGAGAAAATTTTTTTGCAGGGAACTCATAGAACTGCAAATGCCGGAATTTGAAACTGTATAGGCGCTTGAAATGTGAAAATTTTCTTCCTTTTCATCTTTTTACCTTTATGTTTGGCGGGCGGGTGTCTCTTCATCTCTAGACGGTCTGAAAAGACAAACGGGTCGGGTTGCAAGTCAAATGAATATCCTGACTTTTTACATAAGCACAAAACACGTAAGGATTTTATTGGCAACCGAACTTAGCTTTATGACCGGATTCCACACATAATAATTTCTAGTAATTTTGAGGATCGGCCTCTGCTTGTTCCAAAAAGCAAGAGAAAATGCCAGAGGGGCGAGGCAATGCTTAGCCAAGCGAAGAAGGATGATCAAAGTCTTTGCTTTTTCAGTCCCACTGCTTTCACCAAAAGTTAAAGAAAATAAACTAAAAACCAAGGAACTAATAGCCCTAGTTATTATAGGGCAAATGCGCGTCCCTCTGACCAAATTCGGCCCATTATTTTGGCTAATCATAGCAAAATCCAGTGAATTTTTTGAAAACCTCTCCTAGGACCCTACGACTAGTAAATAAAATTTCCTGCGCTAGTAAATAAATTTTGATTTTATATCTTATATTATACATAATTATATAAAAAAAAATTCTTAAAAAAATGATTGAGAGTTTATTTTGAATAGAGTTATTCCCGTTTTATATTTTTTTGACATTTTTTAAGTCAATCAAAAACAAAATTAGATTGACTTGGTTCAAATTTGATCTACTATCAAGCCCTTCATTCAAATCTTGTTTCAGTCCTACAATGTCTTTGTACAAATATTTTTACACATGTCAATCTCATGATCATGATGTCTTTTCCAATGCGCTCCATATGGTCATCCTTGAGATGTCTTCCCCCAAACAGCATTGTAAAACTTGTCACGAGCAAGCTCTCGTTACATCTTTTTTCTAACACACAACATAGCAAGTTTTCATTACATCTCTTTGCTATCTCACAAGATCATCTCATTATATCTTTCCCAACGAACTCCATCCAAGAAACTTCTCTCATTCATTCATCATCGTAATGTAAATGGATCCAGTTAGCCAGGGGCGGATGAACTATGGGGGTCTTGGGGCATGAGCACCCACTTAAAATTCAATGAATCTTTAATTAAGTGTATTAAATGTTTCTCAATTAACATTAAAAAAAATTAAATATATTTATTTTGTTGCCTTTTTCAAGAGACTCTTCCGATGGATTGTTTCCCTTCCCAATTTCTACGCAGCATCCTTTCTTTTTATGCATCGAGCCAGTAGCGATGAGCGGCAACCATTCACGACTCATGAGTCATGCCGACATCAATTTAAGCGGCAATCACAAAAGCTCCAGGACTTCCGACAGCAGCAACAGGCTATTTTTGCACCCTCATTGTTGTCAACGACTACAAAGCGGCGACCGATTCTCGCAGGCCACAGGCCTCAGGTATTCCGAGAATCTTTTTAATTTTGTTGTAGACTTGCAGCCATCTTGACACATATATTTCTGCCTTCACTGGCACCTGAAACTACGAACCTCTTATGAGGCCAATCTTGCAACACATTTTTGATACTTGAGCTTTTTTGTACATTTAACATAGAATTTTTATTTCAAAAACCCATAAAATGAGGGGAAAATTATAATTTTAAGGAAAAAGAGCTTTCAATTTAATTCTATTCTTTTAGAGAGAGAGAAAGAAAGAATTTTTATTGAAGTGTAATAAATCTAAGAGAATGAATTACTCTATTTTGAATAAAATCATTCTTCTTTTTTTTTTAAATTGCAATTTGCATTTAAGGTGAAACCAAGAAAACTAATTACACTTGATAAATGGGTAACCATCCTCCTTGATCAAATCCATCAAGGTGGATGGAATACTACCAAAAGAAGAACTATCAAATAAAAAACTATCATCTAAATCCAAAGTAGCACAAAAATCTGCTACTCGGTTACAATTCCTATTAACATGGTGAAAAATGATTTTATTGAAATCATTAAGAAAGAAAAGCTCCTTTTCCAAGCACTCCTCCACGTGCCAATCAATCATCTTCAAAGAATTTTGAATGTATGTAATCACATTGATGTTATCACTTTCAATGATAACACCACTACTTTCAAGCAACCATTATTGTATGTAATTCCGAAGAACATGGATTGCTTCCAACTCTAGTTGGGCAATATTCCAATGCAGCAATTTCTTTCCAAATGCAAGTAGAAATCTGCCTTTATAATCTTTGAAAATGCCTCCAATACCAGCCCGGTTATTAGAGAGCAAAGACGCATCCACATTAATCTTGATCCAATCTAGCGGTGGAGGGTGCCAAGAAAACAACGACTCCCGATGGAGGTTAGCACCCCAGCTATCTAGGAATGGATGAATATTAGAAGTAGCCAAAGAAATAACATTCACCGCCACCATAGATGAAGATAAAACAGTCTTCCCATGTTTAACCAGATTTCTATTTTTCCATTTCAGAAAAACCGAGGTGCAGTAAAGTCTAACCAATCCAGGATGACTGAAGGATATTCTTCTTAATTCCGGCAAGCATTCATCAAGAGAATTGAAAGTGTTTAAATCAAATCCCCATTCTCTGATTTTGGAAACTATCTCATTAAAAAACTTGCATTGGACCACAATGTGCTCTTAGTTTTCAACCTCACAACATCCTCTTGCACACATATCAGTAGTAGCTAACCGTCTATATTTAAGAAAGGAATTTGTAGGGATAGCATTCTTATCAAGTCGCCACCAAAATAATTCCACTTTGCTGTTGAGTTTAAGCTTCCTTAACCACTCATAGAATCCATCATCACCATCTATATATTTGTTAATCATAACAGCCTCAAAAGCCAGTGCTGAAACAGAACAACCCGAGAGCTTCTTTACTATTTCCATCTTATCTACTCCACCTTCTCTGTCAATCGGCACTTGCTTGATTAGCCAAGCCAGATCTTCATGAAAACATAAACTCAACCTCATATCATCCCAAGCTCCTTCATCAGTTATAAGTTGCTGGACTTTCATACCTTCCAATGCAATGCAGTTTATAAAAGTAGGCCAAGCATTAAGACATTTGTCAAGAATCCAAATGTCACTAAGAACATCAATTTTATCACCTTTACCCACCCTCCACTTGACAACATTCTTGAGGTACTTACCTCCTTCTATCATAATCTTCTAAGCATTAGAAGAATTCTGTTTATAATTCCCATCCATAATACCGTCTTTGTACTTCGCACTGAGAGTCCGATGTAAGAGGGAGTTCGGGTTCTGGATATAATTCAAAGCCAATCTAGCTTTTAATGTACCACTTTTAATGGCAGAAGGCTGTAGTCCAAGCCCACCAACACTTCTAGGCTTGGACATTTCATCCCAAGCAACATAATGTAACCCTCTACCCCCATCCGGTTTATGCCAAACAAAGTTTCTGCAAACCTTCTCTATCTCATATAAAACTTTTTAGGGACCATAGAATGTGTAATAATAAAGTTTGGTAAAGATAATATAGAGATCTTTAAGAGCACAATTTTACCTCCCAAAGACAATGATTTCTTCCCCCATACATTCAATTTATCAATCACCTGGCTCAAAATATCTTGGAAATCAGCCATCTTCAATCTCTTGAGAGAGATTTTGATACCAAAATATTTCCACTCCTTAACTGCCTTGAACCCGAGAATTCTAGTCAACTTCTTCTTGCTGAGTCTTCCAACAGCTTTTCCAAACATAATTTGGGACTTGTTAATGTTCACCTTCAAGCCCGTCCATTTACAGAAAACCTCAATGATTTCCATCAATAATCTAGCCAGTCCACAGGTAGCTTGAGAACATCATCTGCATACAGTAAGTGAGTAATTTTCGATCCATTGGAAGACATCCGAATACCCAAACTTTGACCCCTTTGATCCATAGCATTTGAAAGTAATTGAGCACACATAATGAAAAGATACGGTGATAATGGACATCCCTGACGGAATCCACTACAAGCCTCAATCCACTAAGCTTCTTGCCATTCAAGATAATCGAAAACCTCAGTTTCAACACACATTCCATAATAAAACCCGAAAAAACCATAGGAAATCCATACCAAACAAGGATTTGCTGCAAAGTACTCCACCCCATGCTATCATAGGCTTGCTCCATATCTAGCTTTACTACCATCAGTCCTTTCTTATTCTTAGAGGTTTTGAATTTATGAAAGATCTCTTGAGCCAAAACATAGTGTTCTGACATTGATCTCCCCAGAATAAATGCTAACTGTTCTTCGGATATCATTTTATACATAAGACTCTTCATTCTATTCACAAGCATAGTAGCAACAATCTTGTATGTAGTTTGACAAAGGCTGATGGGCCGAAAATTAGAAGGCATACACAGATTCTGCACCTTGGGAATCAAAAATATTAATGTATCCTTCCACTCTGTATGCATATTTCCTGTTTTAAAAAACTTCTTAATAGCCATCCAAACAGTCTCTCCAACAATGCTCCAATAGCTTTTAAAAAAGGATGAGGTAACTCCATCGATGCCAGGCAACTTGTTACTTCCCTATTGAAAAACCACATCCCTGCATTCATCCAGTAAAAATTTAGCATCTAGCAACTTTCTATCCATCTCATTTAATCTTTGTGAAGCAGAAATTTCAGGCCAGCCCGTAAGCTGACACTCCCTATGCTTCCACTTGTCTTGAAAAAATTGAAGGAAAATCTGTTCAATTTGCTCATCATCCTCAACTAGCAGATTATTAGCATCTTTAATATGTTTAATCAGATTTGCACTTCTTCTGGCTGAAGCAAAGTTGTGAAAAAACTTAGAGTTTGTATCACCCTCTTCATTCCACCTTGCCTTGTCACGTTGATTCCACCATGTAGAAAGTCTCTTCAAGGTAATATTCAGCTCATGGACTTTGTGTCTAAGGAGATACAGGTCCTCCATCGAGAACTCATTAGCAGATGCTTCCTTGGCTTGTAAGTCCAAAATATCTCTTTTTCATTCATCTCTTAACTTGCACAAATCCTTGCATTTATTCTTGTTCCAGAAAAAAAGAGCTTTCAATGTCCTCTTGGTCTTTCTATGAAGAATCTCCACCTCATCTCCAAAATCTGCTTTCTTCCAAGAGTTATAAACAATATATCTTGCAGCTGGATACAACCTCCAAGTATCCTCGAATCTGAAATTTTTCTCTTTGTTGATTTTCAATGTTTCCATCTTATACACAATGGGGCTTTGATCAGATGCCACCCGAGCAAGATGTCGTGCTTTTCCAGAAGGTACCAAATGCAAAGCAGCTGAATTCACCAAACATCTATCAAGCCTTTCCCAAATCCTCGAAGAGCCATCTTTATTATTGCACCAAGTAAAACTTGGTCCAATGAAACCTGCATCATGAAAATCAGAGTTAGACATGAAATTCTTCATCTCTCTAGGTCCCCTAGAGAAGATGAATCTCTTCCCACCCTTCTTCTCTTCCTTCTTAAGAATGCAATTAAAATCACCCCCCACTAAAGATGGAACTGAGCCCATCATATTCTTCTCAAGAGAACTCCAAAGATTTCTTCTTTCCACACAGCACCGGCTCCCAAATATAGTTGCTACCTTCCAATCCCCCATAGAAAGAGTAGAGAGAATCCCAAAAACAACTTGAGAAGAGCTCTCTATAACTTTAAAAGAAACATTATTTTTGTTCCAGACATTCAGAATTCCACCAGAGGTGCCAACTGCTGGAAAATGAAAGAAATCCCAATCACCTTCAATAAAATAATCCACATCTCTTCTATCAATTCTATCAAGCTTTGTCTCCATAATCCCAATAAAATCCACATTATGCTCCCTCACAATCTCCCTTAAGTACAGAGAGGCCTCTCTTTTTCTGCCCCCCCTGCAATTCCAAAACATCAAGGATGACATTAATCAATCAAAGGGGAACCGTCCCCGCCATTCAGATTTCCTTTCCCATATCTTCTTTTCTTCCTATGCTCGAGTTCAACAGGACCCAATGATTTCAATTCCTTGGCCAACTTGCACTTAGCCAGATTACTGTTGTGAACCCCAACAGCCTTCAGACCACCCATATTTTCTTCTGCCTCCCGTAACTCCTCTGTTTTATCCTCAATGGACTGAATTATTACTTCCCCCTCTTCAACCTCATTCATAAGAATATGGAATCTGTTATCCATTTCAAAATTAGCCTCCTTAGTCCTACTTTCTTTTTCAATACCAGAACATAACTTTTTATATGCCTGCTGATGATCAACAAGTACCGAATCCGCTGCTTCCACAGACTCCTAGTGATTAGCAGCCATCCCCTTACTGCGTGCATCCTTCTCCATTATATCATCCCTTCCTACATTTCCAACTCTATTCCTCCTAAACTTCCTGTTTCTGAATTTGACGTGGATCCAAGGACCATATGCCTGATCTACACCTATGTTTTCTGCAGAAATCTCAGCCATCACCTTCTGCTTCTTGTTCACCTTCTCAGCCAAACCAGCCTTCTCTGCCAAATCAGCCTTCAACGTTTCAGGGCATACCTTCCTGTCATGGCCCACCTTGCCACACTTATAACAAAGCAAATCAACCTTTCATATTCAACCTGCTGGAAGAACCTCCCAGCAATCCCGTCAATCCACACACCCTTCGACCTGCTGGAAGACTTTTTTCCAAATTCAATATTATGCATACACGACCGAATTCCCGTTTTCCCCATCTGAAGGAGTTTCCATCAATAAACATAGGAACTCCGACTCTCGATGCAATTCGAGCAATGTTTTCTTCATCCCAACAATATAGCGGTAAACATGGGAGACGAATCCATACCGGAGCAGTGATTCCTTTGAAAGAATTAGGATTAAATGCCGGAGACCATTTGTCCATCCCTACAATATATCCACCAACATACCATGGTCCACCATTCAGCACTTCATTCATCGCTTCCTCACATTTGAAAGAACATAAAATCCAGTTCCTCCCGAGCGACGTCATATGAAAATTCCCAAATTTGTTCCATTGTCTTCTAATCTCAACACTACACATTGGAAAAGGAATCTTGTCACCCAAGACTTTAATAACCAACGAAAACTTCAGTACCTGAGAATTCAGAATCTCTTTATCTGCATTTAGCTTGACAGCAAGTCCATGTTCCGACATTTCGATGAGTTCTTTGTTAAAAGAAATCTTGATGTGTAGTGGTTTCTTCCATGCTGCAATAAACTCCTCTTTCAGCCCTTCATTATTTCCGTGATCAACCTCATTGTCACCATTCTCCATTGATTCAACCTCTTTAACCAATTCTTAATTACCCATTACCTCAATTTCGGTCATCAAATTACGTCCTGTTGCATTCTCCTTATTACTCAGGAATTTATTAACTTTCAAGATCAATCCCGCAGAAGATGATGTCTCCGGATTCAAAGATTCAGGCAATGCATTAGCCTTAACATTCTCTCTACGTCCGCCAATAGAACGATCTATCAAAGTTTTCTTGCCTTTGCCTTCAATATTTGATTCTTGACGAGACGGAGGTCGGAATCCCTCCCTGATCACAATTCCTTTATTCAACATTCGATCAGATCCCAACGGCCGACCGGAAGCCATCGAGACGGCTAAAGACGACCGGAGAAACCTTCCTCCGGCAGAAGAAGGCCGGAGAAACCCTCCTCCAATGATCGGCAGTCGTCAAACCGCCACCAAAAATAAGCCTGCGAAACAAAAATTTAAAAAAGACGCACTTTCTCTCTCTAGAAAATCTGCAAAAATTCAAAGCTATTCAATAATGCCGAGTTCACACCATCAAGCTTTTTCAAATAAAATCATTCATCTCGTTGCTTTTTTTCTTCAATCTACCAATCTAATACCATATAATAATCGTTAGAAAATCCTTACAAAACTCGTCTTTAGAATTTGGAAAGTACTCCGGGAATTTCATTGGAATTCAACAAGTAGTTACGAAATTCATCCTTAAAATTAGAAAAGTAGTCAAGTAACTCGTTCTTAGAAATTGACTGAGTACTCAAGGAACAAAAGTTTTGTTTGGAATTGAAAAAGCACTTAAGAAACTCACGCTTTATATTCAAAAAGTACTTTTATTAAACGCAAGTTTAACAAAGTCAACACAACTTCTCTACGGCTCTGTTAATGTTATTACTTTTTCATTCAGGAACATTTCCATAATCAAAGAATTTTGAGTAGTCTACTGCTCTGTAATAGTTGACAGGTATATTTTTTAGCTATTTATCACTTGATTAGCATAAAATCTTTTTTTATTGCAAGCATAAAATTTTTAACCTGCGTTTTAATTCAAATTAGATATGGAAATGCATTTAAAAAGAAAATTTAAAGGAGATGATCAAGAACGATATTATATGTGAGGAAAACAATACACAAATTAAACAAAGTTGTGTATAAACAAATTTTGCTAATATCGCTGTCATTCATGCATTACGAAGAAAAATTTTAGATTATCATCCTAACGAGAGGGATAGTGTTCGGATATATTACTTGTCGAAAGGACCGTGTCAACCGCGTGATCATGAATTCTTATGCACAAAAATTGGAGATAAATTTCTTAGATTTAATCATGCATGATTTGATGAACACAAAGCTATGCAGCTTATTGTTTATTTTGTTATATGTATAGACCTCAGAATGGAGAACATGCTAGTGGTGACAGTTTTGACATCAGGGTTTTAGAAATTGAAAAAAAAAAAAGGTTAGATTTCATATTCATTTGATAATATCAACTGTGCACACATTCTTGATAGGCATAAATGTGAAGGTTTAATGAATCAAGAAAGAGAAAACATATTTGCTTTTGAAAGACCTTCTGATTAAGCTCCTAAAGATTATCGTACACGACTAAGGCTTCGTTTGGAATGGTTGCAGCTGTCAGTAAAGCTAAAGCAGGTTGTGAAGTTGTTGTCCAGAAAACTGTTTTCAAAATTTGTTATATATAAATCAATAAATTTTGTTTGGGTAGTATAAACGTCGAGCTGCTGTGTTGCTGATGTATGACAACAAATTATCTTGATACCCTCATATATATATTGATGAAAAAAATTGTTTAAATATAAATTATTTTTTAAATGTATATAATAACAAACTAATAATTCTGAATTAAAATAAAAAAAATTTATCAAATATTTTATAAGTTCATATGTCAAAATACTATAAAATTTTAACTAAACTTTTTCTATCATCCTTCAAAATAATTTGTTCAAATTTTAGATTCTCGAATATTTCTTTATAATAAAAAAAATCTTGATAATACAAATATTTTTTGGTTGATATTTTTTAAAATATTATATCAACAAAATGCTTAAATAGAAAATTTTTGCCATCAAAATTTTTTTCTGAAATCTGTATAGCAGATCAAATTTCTGATCAGATTATTTGGATAGAACAAACTTAACCTATTTGATCATTCAAGTTTGTTGTTCAGATGTATTAATAAAGCTTCAATTATAACAACCTCCGATGAAATTACACTAGCTGATAGTAAGTTTCAATTACATGGACACTATCTAACTTGCAACATGTCGAAGAACTAAAATCTTCCAGTTTGGTCTGCAGGCATGTTTTTTAACAATTCAACAAACTTATATTGTCTTCGAGGCTCTCCAATCAAGCTAATAACAACATTTTTTTTACAAAAATCGACTTTCTACATGGATTTAACAATTACTTTTAGTTGTCTCAATCCGATCCTGATTAGCAAACTATATAATATTGATCATTAGCTAAGAGTATGTATTTGTGAACAGGTTCTATACAGCGTGCCATTTGCAGTCACGACAAAATTAATCCGGTTTGATCTATAGCCATATTCTATTAAATTTAGAGCAAAACAAGAGTAACAGCTAATTTGATAAATAATTCATACAAATTCACTAATAATAGAGCTCACATAAATATAGCTGAAAAAATAAAAATGGTGACATAACACAATTTAATATTCAATAAAATAAACATACTGCCAAACATATGAAACTTCATAATTCATCTCATTCATCAATGCATCTATGATTTGTTCTTGTAAATGGATCATCTTCTCTGCACCTTCACCATCTAGTGCCTCTTGATTAAAACCATTTTCTTTAGTCTCTACTAATGATTACCCAATTCTATACTCATATGCCTCTTCTAGTATATATTCTCTGTCTGCATCACATATATTGAATTATGGGCCTTCTCGAGTGGATGTTGACGTATGTAATTATGCAATGCCATTATTGCTATCACCCTTTTAATTTGTTTTTTGAATGAATATGCAGGCATATCTTGAAGTATGACCCACTTCTTCTTCCAAATATCAAATGATCTCTTAATTATGCCTCTTAATGAAGAGTGTCTTGTTAAAAGTTTCTTTCCTCTCCCGTACTAATTGGCTTCCTCTTTGAAAATCAAGTAAATGATATTTGGTATCTTGAAATGACTTCAGAAATCTTCGTTGCATCGGATAACCAGCATCAACAATATAATACTTTCATGTTATAAAGTATATGTAAATTATTATAAATTTAAATATTACTAATGTTATTACTATATATAACGTACCAGAAGGTGGCATAAGAAAGTTATTACGTTATTATGAGTTGCAAATTTAAAAATAAGACTGTCATGTACACTTCATTCTCATCCTGCCATGATAAAAGTAAAACACAGTTGAAGTAACAAACTGTCATAGCATTTTATGTCATTGAACCACATCATCCTATATAAGCCACATTCTCAGCAGAAAGGGATGGTGTCTCAATTATTGAGTTTAATACATTAGTTTATGAGCTAATGTTTGT
Organism: Dendrobium nobile; assembly: GCA_022539455.1. Lineage (NCBI taxonomy): Eukaryota > Viridiplantae > Streptophyta > Magnoliopsida > Asparagales > Orchidaceae > Dendrobium > Dendrobium nobile. The sequence continues at coordinate 14,526,762 of CM039718.1, read as the reverse complement.
GCAATAATTGATAAGCTAAGTAATTTGACTTCGTAGAAATATAAAATCAAATATTTTTTCCTTTAACCACTTGAAATTGTAGATGAAGGTCATTTCAATTGGCTACAATCAATTATGCTATCGAGATTTTATGAAGGATCTTCTAAAGACTCACTACCTATATCAATGTGTTCAGAATCTCTAATAACATTTTCATGGTGAAGTTCTTGGTTCAGAGTTTAAGCATGATATTTGGTAGCAACAACACCTAGAAATATCATATCAAGCTTATCTTCAAGTTCGGAATCAATGCCATAATATTTAATTCCTTTTGCATTTAATAAAACCTGCAAAGAAAAATTTAGTTTATAGAACTAAAAAGTATAATATGAAGGTTTAAAGTGCCAAATATATGAGATATATAAAATTAATATTTATCTCTAATTTTTCTTTCTACCATTCATCAGGCGCATCAATGATTTTTCTCCTAGGATCCCAACCAAATCCAGTTGACCCACACATCAATTCTTTCCATAATTTCCAATCTTTCTTTAACTGATCCCATTTATTTTTTAACAGAACTTTATCATACTCTCTTCCAATTATTTCATAAAAAATTTTAACTAAATTTATCCAACCCTCTTTATTAAAGTGTGTAGTCGGTTGATTGCCAAATTAGATCTCTCTTAAACATAAATCATAAAATATAATCTTCACATATTTCTCCCATGTTGTGGATGGTCCTCTATCCTTTGGTTTGCCCATTGAATATTTTAATTGATGTATTATAAATTTACTGAAAAAGGAATTGTAATGAATGGCATTCGAGTGCCTAAAATAATTTAGAATGAATAGTAATGGGTGGAGCATATTAAAGTAAAGCTCATATTGAAAGAAAATAGAAGAATATATAACTCAATATTAAATTTAAAAATAAAAAGAGAATGAAATTGTAGACCCCTCAGAGATATAACACAAAAAGGTAATAAATTAGGAACCAACATCCATAAAGGAGTTGGCTTAGTAGAAAAATAGAGCATCTAACAAGATGCAAAACTACTAACCAGAATGAATCTATAAACAATGAAGGTATTGCCCAACAAATGACACTATATAAAAAGGAAATAATACTTTTTTGTATACTTTTGAGCGAATTTTATCTTAAAATCAAATATTGCATCTGCTAGACCTTCAACACAATATCTCGATTGGAAGCCTGTTGACTTCATTTTTGTATGAGGTCACTAAAACCCTTTCAGGTTCCAGATCAATCCTGACCCTACATCAATCTAGATTCCAGACCCTAGGACCTACCTTGACCCTAGGATTCTTCCAGACCAATCTAGATCTTAAGTTCCACTCTAGGTCCTAGGATCCTTCTAGGTTCCAGACTTTAGGACCTACTCTAGACTCTAGGACTCTCTTAGATCCAGACACTAAGATTTTCTTAGATTCTAGGACCCTTCTAGATCTTAGATCTTAGAATCCATTTAGATTCTAGGACCAATCCAGACTCAAATCAATTCATACCCTTGATAAATTCAAGCCTCAAATCAATCTGATCTTCATTCAATTCAAATTCAAATCAATTCAAGCTTCAAATCATTCCAAACTTTGATCCAATCCAGTTAAGAATCCAAACTTCAGCCCAGACCTTGATTTTGTCTTTGATCTAGTTTTAGACCTATCTAATCATTTATGATCACCTAAATGATTATAGATGAATTGGATACTTCAATTTGAATCATTCAAACTTGAAATCCAAACCAAACCCAAAATCCAGGATCAAATTCTAAGTCCTAAGGCCCTGTCCTAAAGACATTTTTTAAGGATTTTTCAAACATTTCAAAACCCACTCAAATGATCTCTGATTTAGAGTCTATCACTTGCAAAGTGATTATACATGTCTCTGGAGGATACCCTTCAAATTTGGGCCCATTCTGATGTCTCTAACCCCAGAATCTAAATCAAAATCCAAAGGCTGTAAAACCTTCAGATATTTACAGTCTATGCCACTGGACCTGTCACCTTGAAGATTTTGACCCTAGAGCTTTTTTCAAAGCTTCTAGTCACCTCCAGACCCTTGATTGTAACCCATTGAACAGTAAACTGCATTTTTTTTAGACCCACATTGACCCCTAGTTGACCAGGGGATCAAAATGACCAAAATGCCCCTATGGGACTCAAGTGCCCATTCCAATTCAAATGAGCTCCCATCCATCCGTTCGAGCGAACTCCGGCGAAAGCTCATAGCCTCCCGCTCGAAGTCGTACCTCCGGCCATCCTCCAGTCCCGGCGCCTGAAGGAAGTCTGCTCGCCATCATCTCCTGAAGCTTCCTGATAGAGCAGCTCATCCGTTGAGACTATCTCTTCGGTAATCCCTCCATCCCGAGCTCCCTAGCTAGGTAGTCCGGTCAAGTGTGAAGGAAACCTTCACCCCAATGGATTTCCACCGTTGGATTGAAGGTTTCCACCCCCTGATCCACCCTGTGAAATTTCATTGAGGTTCGCCATCGGGATCGCCCGGATCACGTCAGAGAAGGTCCACGGCTTCGGACACGCGTGGGAGGTTGAAGAAGAAATCTCAGCCGTTGATTTCAATCAATGGCTCAGATTAGATCCCGCGGTCCCGGAGCGCGGTTAATCGTGGCTGTCCGATCTTCCATCCGACGGCTACGGTTAACCCGACTGTTATCCAGTCAGTGCCAATGATTGCCCACCAATCACAGCGCGCCGCGTGTAAAGCACGGCTGACTGGGTAATTGCTGAATTAAAAATTCCAGAAATTCAAGGGAACTTCAAAAAATTGTAACTCCCTCCACACTTGGCCAAATTAGGTGTTCTTAGGCTCATTGGAAAGGTCTTAGGGAGACCTACAAAAGCCCCATGGTTCTAGGCATTGGTTAGCTCTGTGTTGAGTTTAATTTTGGTTTGAGCATTTTATGAATTTCTGTAATTATTTATCAAATATAATTCCACTAGGCCTGGAATTTTGGGAGATCGAACTTGGACATGTTCCTGACATGTCCAAATTTTATCTCCCCGTTTTAATCTGTTCAAGAGCATTTTCCCTTAATTTTGAGTTCAAGGGTCATGGGTTGACCCTTAAATTTAAAATGGGATTTAGACCTATCCAATGAGACTTAGGGTGTGATTCTTTGTGTGGTGATGATGTGTAGGGTAGGGAGTGTAGAGCCATTGATTTTGTCCCAATCCAAGCTTAGTATAACTCCTTACGAATTTTTGAAGGTGACTTAGAGTTCACCTTAGGTGGCTTGGTTAGCCACCTTAGAGTATTCCATTTGAGCTCAAACTTGGTGTGATTAGACCTTGTGGTCAGATGATCCCATGGTTAAAATTTCATCAGGTTTGGAGCTTATTTGGTTCACCAATCAAGAGCCATAGTAATCCCCCTTAGAAATGCCCCATTTGCCTTAACAAAATCCCAATAAATCTAATTTAATTCCTAAAATTCCCTAAAATACCCCTAAATAACCTCAATTTGCCCCTTAATCAATGAAAATTGAAATCCCTTTAATTTGACATTCAAATATATATTAATTTAATTTTAAGTTAAAGTAAATGTTTAATCAATTTTAATTAATTAAAAATTATTAAAAATCCAAAAAAAATCTTTAAACACTTGCTGATCTCTCCTTAGATCATTTTTTATCTTTGGAGTTGATTTCAAGAAGTTTGGAACTCATTTGGGTTCAAATCATTAAAAGGGCCCTTAATTGAAATAATTAAATAATTCCAATAAATACCCAAACTTCAAAATTCATAACTAATTGTAGAAAACTCCAAATTAATCAAACTTAGTGACTAATGACTCTAATTAAAATATATTATTTTCCAAAAATTTTAAACCCCCAAAATCTGGTCAAACTCAAAAAGTCAACATTTTGGTCGACTCTAGGTCTTAATCGGGTTAAAACTTCTAAAAATCATAACATTTGATAGAAAACTCCAAATTGAGTGTGTCAACTGTCTAACAACTCATAATAAGGTCTAGTATTTGTTAAAAATCTGGAGACCCCTTAATTTCTCTCTAATTCTAAAAGTCAAATTTACCTCCAAAATCTATTAACTCCCTTAAAATTCTAAAATTTTCTTAATAGGTTAATAAAATCATTAACAAATCCTTTAAAATCAGTAAACAAATCTCTTTAATATTGATTTATGCCTCTTAATTATAACAAACTTAAAGTAACTTAATCAACCCCGATTGCTACTGGGTAACCCAGGCCTACGAGGCTATTAATTTAGCCCCAAGGAAGGTGAAATAAACTTCACGGCCTCAGTGTGAAACAAAAGTAGTAATCAATTAAATTTTAAAATATATTTAATTGAAATTCTTAATCTATTAACACTTAAACTTTAATCTAAATCCCCTCTTAAGCCTTAACAAATTCAAAACTTTTCTAGATAACTTTAATTAATCACCCAGCTTAGGATCTACCCCTGCCACACGACCTTCTACACACACTTTAGATGATGTGCTAGGACAACCAACTCTAGATCTAGGCTAGGCCGGTGTTTACTTTACTGCTGTGTGCCGGATTTTTCGTAGTTTTCACTACATGTTGTGGATGAAATTGCTTTGCTGTGTCTGCTTACTTTTCTACACTATGTGGATGGATTGATGTGTTTGGCGACTAGATTACCCTTAGGTTAGGAATGATCTGGATGTTCATACAGTTTTTTGCAAGTGGACACACTCATGCAGGGCAATAAAAGGGGGCTAAATCAATAAAAAAAATTCAATTGTTATAAATGCTTGCACAGGTGCTTCAGCTGCTAAAGCCCCCAAATAAAAAAAGAGTGTGGCCAGTGTGTTTACTTTCTTTTCTGCTCATATATAACTGCTTTTTATTTATAACTGCTTAGGATAACCCTGCAGGTGAGTCTAGATTTTATTTTCATATAAATGTAATTTGTGTAATTATTAAGTGTTGTGAAAGTTAATTTTGTGTTGGGATACATAGGTCCAAAGCTTGGACTCCGAAGAGAAAAGGATACCCCTTAGGGGAGTATTTCTTTTCTATTTGGAGATCCAAATTTGGACCATACTTCTTCCCTACCCAAAGAGGAAAGAGTGGCCTTCCCCTTAAAGGAAGTGCCCCCTTATCCATTTGGGTAGCATACTACGAAGAATCCAAGGAGCTTGAAGAAAAAGGAGCCTGAAGAAGAACAAGACTGAAAACTTGAAGATTGAGGGTATCCCACTCAAAATAACTTACGTCATTATTAGGCTTAGAATCCGGGTTGTTGTCAGTGGTGCCCAGTCACTTTACTTTCTGCAAAATTCTGGTTTGTAATAAGCAATGCAACTTTGCCTATGGACATTTATTAATTAATTTATTTATATTTGATGTATTGAGATGATTGCCTTTAGGACTGTCTGCTTTTTCTAGTTTTTTGGCGTTTGTGTGTCGCTTTTGTTTTAGCCTAGATACGTGAGACTCATAAGGGTGTGAAAGTTTTATATTCATAACTTTAAAAGTCTAAAATTTTAGTGAGTCTAAATAACATAGAAAGATAACGAATCTAGGGAATTAGCCGGGGATCGACCCCGGGGTCGCATGCATATTTCTGCATTACTCTTTCCTTATTTTAGACCTTTCCCCGCCTGCGGGTAGAGTCCGGATAGTCTGACCTATGAGGACGAGGTGCCGGACCTGGGGAAGTCCAGTCTTCTAAAAAATTTATTTTCTAAGCATGTTTTTAAAATTTCAAGCATACTTGATTTGAGATTGTTAACTAACATGCATTACATTAGAAACATACTTAATGAGTCAAAATTTTAATTGCATTATTCCTTAGCATTTTTGCACCCAACATAAGTCAAAGGGGCAAATTAGGAAAATCTCTAGATGTCGGCCCTAACTCACCAAAACTTTAAATACAACGTCCCTACCACTCTTTCATAAAAGACCGGACTCATCTCTTTAAAATCGAGTAGGTGGTTAGCTGGCTCCCCAATCCAAGCCGGGGTAAGTCCAGACCCTGCACTACATTAGTTAGGTTCGGACGACTATGGTCCAGCGTCCAAAATAGATTTAGGATCCGGGGAAGATCTTTGATTATAAGACCCCAAACTTCGAGAATATAGTCCCAAATTTCTAATAAAATGCTCAACTCTAATTAAAGCTTCATTTCGATCCTAAAACATAAAGCCCAACACTTAGATTAAGTTGGGACACTTTCAGATGGTTCTGGAATCTCAAAGTGTCCCATACATCTCTTCCCTCGATTCTGTTAATAACTGCTCAATCTTGATCCACTCCCTTTTAATTTTCCAAATTTCATTCATTTTTGATATCACTCCTACCAAATCTAACAAAATTCCGCCACTATTTTAATCGAGAGTTTTCATAGGAGATTCTGTCTCCCTATGATGTAATTAACTATGAGGGCTTGCACTCGTAGGAGATTTAGAACCACACACACCTGATTTTAAAAATTGATTTTTCAATGTTCAATTGGATTTCTTTGGGAAACTTAAAATACTAGTGATCGTTATTATCATATTCAAAGAATTATCACCGAATGATATTTTCTCCCTTCGGGGAGATACACATTTCTTTGATAAGGCTTTGGATGTGAAATCAATGATCACACTTCTTGAATATTGTAGCTGGATATTTAATTGAGCTTCATTTTGATCTTTCAGGGCCATACGAAGTTCTCTTTAGAATTCGGTCGCAATATTCAAGAGGAGATTCATAATTCTAAGTCTCAACACCATTATGAAATTTTATTTTCATCCTCCGGGGTTATATACTATTTCTAACGGGATGATTCGATATTAGAATTAGAATTAAACTTTAATTTCAAAATTTTTAAAGAGAACTAATATTTTTTTAAATATATTTTCAAAATTCCACCAACAAAGCCTAAGATCCCAACCAATCATACCTAATTAGCATCTAAAATTGGTGATAAAAAAAATAATAATGAAACGAGTCATTAAAATAAAAAATAAGCTCAATATCCCTCCACCAATACAGTAAAATTCATAAACACCATGGCCGGAATGTTGTCAAGTGTGGAGATTGAGGGAGAAGATGTGGGTCTCTATTACAGGTTTGAAGCAGATAAGAGGAACAAGTAAAATAGGAGCAGGTCACAATTTGGTTAAGGGATTTTAGACTAAATGAGACTGTTGTAGTTGAGGAGGAGAAGTAGGTAGTTGCTCGGTCTGTTAAGGTAGAGTTGTTGTAGTGGAAAGTCATAAGTGGCGAGCTTTTAATATGTTGTTTGTGTTGCGGATCTATGATTTATAGTTTTGATGATAGCAAACATTCCTTATTTTCCTACGATTGCCTTTTATACTAACGTTTCAGGTCCACACGATCAGACTACTATTTGGAACCAGCTCAAGATTGGGTAGACTAGGTCTATGTCAGTTTGTAATCTTTTTCCTTTCTTGAGTCTGTTGTATTTGGTGTGGCTATAACTTAGTAGAAATTCTCTTGCTCCCTATATGATTTCTGTTTTTGGTAACATTGTCCGGGACGATATAAATATCGGCCTAGACGATCTGTCCAAATTCAGAAACCCTAATTAGGGCAACCTCATTAAGGCAGCCGTCAACTGATCGGCCTGAACGATAATTCTATCGGCCAGGACGATATGTTCAATTAAGAAAAATCAGCCGCCATGATCAGATTAGGCATTAAATCTTTTAGGAAATCGGCCAGGACGATATATCCATCGTCCAGGACGATCTAACTCAATTATGCTTAAAATGATCTAGTATCTTTGGAAAGAATTAATGGCTGATTGATACGATCAGATTGGCCAGGACGATCGTGAGATCGGCCGGAACGATATCCTGGACGATTGACATCGGCCAGACTCTATTCAGGGCGATGATTAGGACGATTGAACTAGTTTTAAACTAATCGTCCCGGACGATCGTGAGATCGGCCAGGACGATGTAACCAAGTTTTTTCTGATCGTCCCATATCGTCCCGGGCTAATGAGCTTAATTTGTACTGATCGGCCAGGACGATATACCTATCATCCTAGACGATAATGTCGGCAACTTGCATTAATGAGCTTGTTTTGAGAGCTTCTATTTAAGCTTTGGCATGGCACTTTGTAAGTGTCTTTGACAGCCATTGGAGCTTCGTTCTTGTGGGGGAGACTTGAAGAGAGAGCTTGAAAGGGAGAGAGTAAAGGGTGGAGTTTGAGAGGGAGAAGATCCTGTGAGGGGGAGGAACTCAAGGGAGTGTAGTGGGGGATCCACACGGTTGCTCCGGCGAACTCGCACCTTAGTACCATCGGATTCAAGGCTTGTCTCGAGGTAAGTTCACCAAAGAAGAAGATCTCTTTGGTGTCAAAGGACCCGGCGACTCCGCCGCACCGGGGAAGGTGGAAGTGATTTTGTAAGGGCTTCTCCGCCTAGCCGTGGGGGCTAAAGGAGATACACTAGTTTAGTGCAATACTTGGGGGGTGCCTCCAAGGAGTGGACGTAGGTCAAGGTTTGACCGAACCACTATAAATCCGGTGTGTTCTTTTCTTATTATTGCTTCCACATTTATTTTTCTTCCACACTTTGTTTGTGGAGTTTTTGGTTAGAGTTTTATCTTTGGTTTTAATGTTTTCCAATTCACCTCTCTCTTGATTAGCTTGGGACTAAGTTCAAGAGGGCCTAACATCCCTAACGAACTTTCAAGTGGTATCAGAGCGGTATTCATAAAATAAGTTTTTAAAAGCTTTTGAATTTTCGATCCATGGCTAATTTTGCTAATCGTAATTTTGCGGAAGGATATTCAATCACCAGACCTCCTTTATTTGAAAATATGTCATTTGATTTTTGGAAAACTCGCATGTCTATTTTCTTGCAATCGATTGATTTTCGTATGTGGCATATGATTTTAACTGGTTATTCATTACCGTCACGAATTATTAATGGAGTTAAAATTGATATTCCTTTTAGTCAATGGAACATGGAAGAACAACTCAATGCTCAATTGAATGCAAAATCATTAAATTGTTTTTTCTGTGCTTTAAATTCTGATGACTTTATGTTAGTTTCCACGTGCATTACGGGTAAGGAAGTTTGGGATAAATTGCATATCATATACGAAGGCTCTAATGAAATCAAGCAATCAAAGTTGAATATTTTAATGCATGATTTTGAAATGTTTTCTATGAAACCTTTTAAAACAATTTTAGACATGTATACAAGGTTTATTCAAATTACTACATCATTGCATGCCTTAGGAAAAGATTTTTCAAATTTTGAAAAAATTAACAAAATTCTTCGTTGTTTACTTGAAAAATTCGATGCTAAAGTAGTTGCTATTTATGAATCAAAATATTTGAATGATTATTCTATTGATAATTTGATTGGCTCACTCATTGCCTACGAGCAAGGGTTGGGTCAAAGACTTTTGGATGCAGGTGAAACGATCGTTCTAAAAGCTGAAGATACGGAAAAAGGAAGCTTAGTTGGTGACGATAGCAATGAATTGTTAAGCAAATCACAAAGCTCACCAATGCATAAACAAAAGTGGAAGAAAGGTAAAAGTGGTAAGGATGTCCATATTTCCACTGACACTATTTGCTTTCGATGTAGGAAACCTGGATATGTGAAGAATACGTGCCCTAATGTAAGAATTCTTCCTACAAAAGAAAAGGGCAAGGAAAAGCTAAAGTTTAATTGGGAAAATAATGAAAAACACAAAATCTCATGGGCATACATGGTTTCTGAAGAATCGGACCAGGAAAGAGATAATGGTTAAAATCCTATCGTGTTTTTTTGTTTTTTTTTTATGTTTTTCGTTTTTATCTTGTGTTTTTTCGTTTTTGTTTATTCTTTTCTTTTGTTGTTTTTGTGAAAGTTTTTTTTTCCTGATCAACACACACATTCACTTTTCTAAAAATGAAAAATCTACTTCTTATTTTTTCTTGAAATTTTTGGTAAATTGCTATTGACTTCTCTAAAAATACTCAAAAGGAAGGAAACTCATATTTTTGACTCTCAATCTCTGTTTTCTAAAAGAGGTTATTCTACTTTTGATTTAAAATATTTTTCATCTTTTAAATTGATTTTTGAAACTAAATTTTTTATCTCCCTACATTTTATTTATCGCATAAGAATCTTTTGCAAGGTGCTGAATCTACATCATAATTTTCTTAATCAAGAATTTCGTTTTTGTCAATAGTATGGGTTTACTTTTTATCTTTAAGATTTCAGAAAGGTAGCATATTCAAAAAAATTGGCCAATGATGCCAAAAATAAAAGATGCGCAAAGCGCAAATTGAAAATTTTAGAATACACAAAGTGTATCAAAAGATGCGTAGTGCGCCAACCAACTGTCAAGAGGCATAAAATGAGCCCACAAAAGTTAATGCTTATCATTCTTGGACTTTTAAAACATAAGAAAACCCTTGATTTTTTCGATACTTGAGTTTGAAAATCTTGATTCTTGATTCAACAATTCGTGCATTGATCTTCTATTAGATATATTTTATGGAAGGAGTTTTTGAAAAATGATTGTTTCTTTCTCTAATTTATTTTATGATTTAGATATTAAATTAAAAAGTTTTTAAGCCTTTTTAAAGAACTTGAGTTTGGATTATCGAATCTTGAATTTCTAACCTTTACTGGGCTATGCGTTGTCAATCCAATTCTACTAAAATTTTGATTAAAACTAAGAGGTAACTTTCTCATTTTAAGATTTTTTACTAGATTTGAAAGTTTCTTTTTGTTTTATGTGCCTTCTCTCTTTTTGATAATGTCAAAGGGGGAGAACGTACTTGTATCCCTTGTTTTCTTTTCAAAAATTTAAAACTACAAAAATATTTTTATCTCCCTTATTTTTTAAAGCGGTATTCAAGTGAGGGGGAGATTTTTGAAAATTTAAAGAGAAATGTTTGTCATCATCAAAAAGGGGGAGATTGTTGCGGATCTATGGTTTATAGTTTTGATGATAGCAAACATTCCTTATTTTCCTTCGATTGCCTTTTATACTAACATTTCAGGTCCATACGATCAGACTACTATTTAGAACCAGCTCAAGATTGGGTAGACTAGGTCTATGTCAGTTTGTAATCTTTTTCCTTTCTTGAGTCTGTTTTATTTGGTGTGGCTATAACTTAGTAGAAATTCTCTTCCTCCCTATATGATTTCTGTTTTTGGTAACATCGTCCGGGACGATATAAATATCGGCTTGGACGATTTGTCCAAAATCAAAAACCCTAATTAGGGCATCCTCATTAAGGCAGCTGTCAACAGATCGGCCTGGACGATACTTCTATCGGCCAGGACGATATGTTAAATTAAGAAAGAATCAGCCGCCATGATCAGATTAGGCATTAAATCTTTTAGGAAATCGGCCAGGACGATATATCCATCATTCAGGACGATCTAACTCAATTATGCCTAAAATGATCTGGTATCTTTGGAAAGAATTAATGGCTGATTGATACGATTAGATCGGCCAGAACGATCGTGAGATCGGCCGGGACGATATCCTGGATGATTGACATCAGCCAGACTCTATTCAGGACGATGATCAGGACGATTGAACTAGTTTTAAACTAATCATCCCGGACGATCGTTAGATCGGCCAGGACGATGTAACCAAGTTTTTTCTGATCGTCCCATATCGTCCCGGGCTAATGAACTTAATTTATACTGATCGGCCAGGACGATATACCTATCGTCCTGGATGATAATGTCGGCAACTTGCATTAATGATCTTGTTTTGAGAGCTTCTATTTAAGCTTTGGCATGGTACTTTGTAAGTGTCTTTGGCAGCCATTGGAGCATCGTTCTTGTGGGGGAGACTTGAAGAGAGAGCTTGAAAGGGAGGGAGGAAAGGGTGGAGTTTGAGAGGGAGAAGATCCTGTGAGGGGGAGGAACTCAAGGGAGTGTGGTGGGGGATCCACACGGTTGCTCCGGCGAACTCGCACCTTAGTACCATCGGATTCAAGGCTTATCTCGAGGTAAGTTCACCAAAGAAGAAGATCTCTTTGGTGTCAAAGGACCCGGCGACTCCGCCGCACCGGGGAAGGTGGAAGTGATTTTGTAAGGACTTCTCCGCCTAGCCGTGGGGGCTAAAGGAGAGACACTAGTTTAGTGCAATACTTGGGGGGTGCCTCTAAGGAGTGGACGTAGGTCAAGGTTTGACCGAACCACTATAAATCTGGTGTGTTCTTTTCTTATTATCGCTTCCGCATTTATTTTTCTTCCGCACTTTGTTTGTGATGTTTTTGGTTGGAGTTTTATCTTTGGTTTTAATGTTTTCCAATTCACCTCTCTCTTGATTAGCTTGGGACTAAGTTCAAGAGAGCCTAACATCCCTAACGAACTTTCAGCTTGTGTGAGGTGGAAGTTGGGAATGAGGTGTTGTGTTTTTATCGATGTTGGTGTGAGACAGATGGAGAAATCAGGATTTGCAAATGGAGGAGGAGGCGGAAGGTACTGGCTTAAAGTGTGGTCATTAGAGGAGGAGGGAAGAAGAGTTGTAGACTATTTGAAATTTACTAAAGAAGAAATCATAGAGGGAGCTACCCAGTGTGTGAAATTGAGCCTCTAGTATGGAGGGAGCTACCTAGGCCCCTAACATCAGAAGCTTAATTATGTATGTTTTGTTCCCTCCTCGCTATAAAATCTAGACTTCCCCAAGCACTATTAATCTCTGCCCATATGCCCTCTCTAATCTAAAGCATTCACACATATATCCTCATAATGATAGTGAATATGTCTCGTAGGTGAGTTACTCTACATTTATCAAGATTTGTTCAGATTCTAGTATCATGCTCAAAAAAATAATAAAAATCTAAATGTATATAATAAATTTGGAAAACAATCCTTATTAGCATAATAAAATATGAAGAGATGTTAGTAATAATGTAAATTACAAACCTCAAACTCGTTGAACTACATGTCACAGACTTCCTTTGGAAATTTCTTCTAAGAGATATATGGAGCATTAAACCTGCTCCATAATATACCCAGCTTGTATCTTGTGCATGGGCTGCTATGGTCCAAAAATACTCTTCTTTATCCAATTGTGAGTAACTCCATACCCAGACACTTTGTGAACAACTAATGACAAAGAATCAATTTTTGTGGGTATAAAATATACTATTTCAAATATTTCCTCCACAAAACTGAAACAGAAAAAATAACAATAATGTAAATTGAAAATGCCAAACAGAAAAGGATTGCCATATAAGCTCAGGCGTGTAGTATCTGTAATGCTACCATGAACAACACTCAAGTGCCACTCCAATCTGCTCCTAAACCCACCCAGGCTCACAAAGAACCTGCACGGGAAAGTGTACTAGAATAGAAGGATACACACTTGAACGAAGACAGAAGTAGCACACAGCCACACACTTTCACCTAAAGAGCCCAACAATAGCTCTTAATATATGAAAACAAAGCCTTAAACTCCATAAGTTTAAAAGTAAACAACACTAAGATAGAGCAGACAATCCACAAATAAAACACAGACGAACTAACCAACTAGAAATGATAGAAAATAAAATTGAGAAATAGCTAATTCAAATTAACCCAAGGAGTAGACGAGCAGCACATAGAGTAATGAACATGATAATTAATTCTCTAATCATTGCTCAAAATAGGCTAATCCCAATAGTTACCATCAAAATGTAAGTAAAAAATACTATTATATTGATTACCAAACCAATGATGGCAAGTAATCATCCATCTAAAATTAACCCAAGCCCTATTAAGATAAAAAATAGGAATCTCGCAGATCATAAAAACTGCAATCTGGGAAGGGAGCATATTACAATACTCATTCTTGTCCATAATAAAGGAAACAAAAGAGAAGTAGTACTTGATATTAAGGCTAAAATTCATAGCAACAATATATTCTCATCAAAACCCAGCCCAATATCATAAATTATGGGAAGAATAAGATAAACAACATTATTAGTATTCACCACTTGGAAACAACCATCTAAACAAAGCATAGTATCATAACAAGAAACAGGCTAAAAACTGACCCAACAAAGATAAACATTGATTTCAAACATAAGAAAAATCAATTTTATCTAATCTAATGATGCCTTTAACAAAGAAAGGGTGCTGATTATAAGAAAATTCAGTAAGGAATTGGAGGTCAGAACCATGATTAGCTAACCAGTCAGCACAAGCATTGCCTTCTCTATGAATATGAGTCAACTTGACATTAAAGAAAATCAAAAGTTGTTTAATTTTCCTAATAAGATAGAAAATTTCAGGACTACAAAACTTCTCATCATCATCTTTTAAGCCAAATAGCATGTGTAACACACCAACTTCAATCTAAATATTAACCGGACTAAGGGAAACACATAATTTAATCCAAACAAGATATCAGAAAGTTTAGAGAAAATAATAGAGCAAGCGGGAAGAGGACTAGCGAAAGCAACAACAAAATTACCATTAGAATCTCTAATGATACCACCACTGTCACACGTCTCCCCTTTAACCAACCCATCATTATTTAACTTGAACATGTTTTGAGAAGGTTTAATCTAATAAATCAATCTATATCCCTCATTGATAACCTTATCCTGAAGGACAATACCAAAATCCTTAGCAATCTGAAAATAACCTTAAAAATTCTTTGAGCTCAGAAGATTAACATTAAATAGCCTACAAACTTTATCTTTAACATTTCTAATAATTTGGTCATGATTCACAGTGATATTGATAAAAATAGAGTTATTCCTACCAATCTAGAGTTAATAAAGAACAAGGGAGGGAATAAGATTGACAATATGACCTCTCTTGTTAGTGAACCACAAATGGAGGATTTCCTTAATAGAATTATTACCCTTAAAATAATTATGTTTAAAAATATCCTTAAAATGAATTCAAACTTTAGTAGCAATAGGCCCATAAATAAAAACATGTTGTATATTCTCAACATGATGACAACATTGGTATTTTAAAGCTAAAATAAAACCACATTTAATTAAAATATCATCCGTAGTAACATAATTATGCATGCCTCTCCAAATAAAAGTAGCATTGGAAGTGGGAATGTTTTTTTTTTCATAACATAGTAAAAAATTTAGAAGAAATATGTTTAGTTCTAAAAGTATTCCAAGTCTTCTTAATACTAAAGATGCCATTGCTAGTCATATTGCACAACAAAATATCATCAGCATCATTATTTAAAGAAATTTATAATATCTGATTAATAATAAACATAGGAATAACTTGAAATAATTTTGGAATATCCCAACAATTATTGGTAATAAAACAATTAACCTTGATAGCAGAGGTAGAGACCGAATGGAGTATATTATCAAAAGAAGTTAGATTCAACCACTTGTCCTGCAAAAAAATAGATTAGCATAGCCAATACCCTAATAAATATAAGGTTCCACTTCCCATTTAATACTGCAAAGTCTTTTCCAAACCCTTGAATTTCCCATTTTATAAGTACACATGGTTGGATGATTGCCAACACAATACTTATACGTCATAAACTTAGACCAAAGACTAGTCTTAGTACAAAAGTTTTACCAAAGTTTATAGAAAAAGGCATGAGCTAAATATGTCATATTCTTGTACCCCAAATCCCCTTCCTCCGAAGAACCATAACACTTATTCCAAGATGACTCGAGAATTTTAGATTACTACTCTTGCCTTTCCAACAAACTTATTGATTAATTTTCCAATCTATCACAAACTGCAAAAGTAGGCTGAATAGTTTGAAATATATAAATAAGAAAGGAGCAGATAACACTTTTAATCAACACCAATCTACCACCAATGCTAAGGAAATAAAAATCCCAAGAGTTTAATTTATTCTACACATAAGTAATAATATCGTCAAAAAGAAAAGATATTTTACAACCTTTAAAATGAGGAACACCAAGATATTTTAAAGGAAGAAACCCTTGAACAAAACTAGTAATACCGTTAATAGTAATATTGTTACCACCAGGAAAATTTTTAGGGGTGATAAAATAACACTTATTTCTATTAAATTTAAACCAATCAACAACTCAAAATTATTCAAGAAAGTAATAAGCATATTAACCATATTGATAGAACCATTGGAAAAAATAATAACATCGTTAGCAAAGCGTAAATGGGAGATAGGAAAACATATTGGAGTTGTAAAATACAAGTTCAAGTGAGCTTCATAGAGATGGATAAGACCACTAGAAAGATACTCAGCTGTAATAATGAAGAGAGCAGGAGAAACAGGATCACCTTATCTAATACCATTAGAAGATTTTAAAAAATTGTTTCTTTTACCATTGATAATAATGGAAAAATAAGAACCCTCAATACTGTTCTGGATCAAACTAATGAAATTAGAGTTAAAATAAAAAAGTTGCAAAATGTGATACCAAAACTTCCAGTTAATGTTATCATAGGCTTTAGCAATATCTAATTTAAAAATCATGTTACCACCTCTCACTTTGAGGTCGAGGTCTTGAATAATTTCTTGAGCTAAAAAGATGTTTTCAGTAATGGCTCTACCTTTTACAAACCCCATTTGGTAAGGAGAGATAATTCTAGAAAGAAAAGGGGATAAATAATCAAAAATAATTTTGGAAATCAGCTTACTAAAGAAAGAACATAGACTAATAGGACGAAAATCATCTTACTTATTTGTAACAACTTTCTTGGGAATAAACACAATAAAAGTATTAGAAAAAAACTTAGGCATAGAATTTCCATTAAAGAAATCCAAAATAGACACATATAAATCATCAGAAATAATTTACCAAGCTTTTTGAAAAAAAAAAAAAGTAGTAAACCATCAAGGCTAGTCACAGAAATAATATTCATATCAAAAACAACTTTCTTGACTTCCTCCATTGAAGGCAAAAGGGTAAGTGTATTGTTATCCTCCTCATTAATGATGTTAGGTATAAGCTCAAGTTGATCAATCAGATGAGGTTCAACATTTTTATTAAATAACTTAGATAAATGATCAACAACAGATTTAACAATCTCATCTTCTTTCTCAATAATGATCCCATCCTGAAGCTCAATTTGATGAATAAAACTTTTAGCTCTATTCTTTTTGACTAACGAATGAAAATATTTAGTATTCTTATCCCCTTTAATTAAATATTTAGAAGAGGATTTTTGTTTCTAATAAATCTCTTCTTGCTCTTGAAGCTTAAACAAAGAATTTTTATCCTCTTTCAAATAAACTAAATTAACATCCGAAGGATCATTCTGACAAATAAGCTCATAAGAAGTAATTTTTTCTTAAGTAAAAACAATATTAGTAAAAAGGTTTTTAAAAATATTTCTATTCCACCAACTAAGTTTATACTTAAGCCTTTTGAGCTTAAATCATAGTTTATTCATCCCAACACTATCATTGTTAGGATGCAAAGGGGCCTCCCATTTCTCTTTGACCAAATCATTGAAAGTGTTATCTAACAACCACATATTTTAAAATTTGAAAGTATAAGAAAAGATAGAATGTCTAGATTTGATACCAATCAAGAGAGGGGAATGATCAGAATATGTTTTACTTAAATGCTCAACAAATGTGTTATTATTAGAATACATCCATAAATCATTAAAAATAATATCACATATTACCACATATTACCACGATTCCAAGTAAAATGATTACCAGTGAAACCATTATCAATAAGATTACAATACATCATCATACTATTAAAGTTATCCATAACATGATAAACAGGGTTAGAACCACCAATCCTTCCAGGAGGTTAGATATAGTATTAAAATCACTACCAATTAACCAAGGAGAATTAATAAGATCACTAAACACAGAAAGCTGATTCTAAAGATCTTTTCTAACAATACGAGAAGAAGAAGCATATATGAGGGAAGCATAAAAATTAAACTGCATACACTTAATTATATAATGTAATACTTGAGTAAAATCACCAATAACATCTATGCTAACAGGGTCTTTCCAAAAAATCCAAATTTTTTTTAGAATTATTCCCCACACTATGCTTAAAACCAAGAATACTAGTAGTCTCAAGCAGCTTGTAAACTGAAATAAGAGGTTCTAATAAAATAAGAAAATAAATAAGAGGTTCTAATAAAATAAGAGGTTCTAATAAACTCTAATCCTAGAAGAAGGGTAACCAATGTCCCTAACATTCCATATAATCGACTTAATCATTAATATGCAATTTGTTTAAAGTTTGAGAACGTGTGCTTATAGGCGATTGCATATTTTAGTTTTGCACATTTTTATTTTCTTGTTTTTGATTGAAATTAAATCATGCTCTTCATTAATTAGTCCTTTATTATCATTATCATTAACAAAAGCATCATAATTACTAGGAGAATAAATCTTACCACTTATACCTTTAACCTTTTTTTGTAAATCCTTTGAAGTCTCCGAAGCATTAGTGCCCTCAACCATACCATTCCCATTATTATGAAGTTCTTCATCATTCCTCAGGATATTAGCGACCTCCTCCATTTCCTCCTACACATATTCCCCATCTTCCATATTTCCATCCGAAATATTATCCTGAACATTCACAAAGTGTTGAGCTGAATATATATCAATACATTTATTATTGTTCCCCATAAAATCTAATAAATTTTTGTTAGTAGCACATGGTTAAGAAGTAATAAGAGACATGAAATTATGTTTTGAAGAAATAGCAACCATCTCCTCATCAACATGTTACAAACTTTCCAAACCCTTATTGACGGGAATATGTGTTCCTAACAGAATGCGAGGGGGCTCATGAAATCCTTCCTCATTAGAAAGGGTTACTCTCCTCATTCTTATTTTCATCTCCACCAAAACCTTGCTCCATCTAACATACATGTTCATTGTTATCATTAACCATTTCATCGACATGATTACCATTATTCTCTTAGGAAGGATTGGATGCCATAAGCATTTCCCACACTTGCACTTACTTAGTATTCTCATGAGAAACTTGATCAACTCAAATATTTTTTCCTTTTGACTCTTTAACCATTTTATTATGATTATGTAATTGAGGATGCAAAATAAAATATTTTGAATTATTGTGACCATGCATTTTATAATGGCTACAAAAAATAGGCAAGTTTTCAAATTCAATTTTTTTGTAGCCATTAATCTTTGATCCAATCAAGATTTCTTTAGTATGTTTCTTTGAAATGTCCATTTCTACCAAAATGCCTGCCATAGATGGACAAGAAATAGTCGCAGAGCTTGATCCGTCTGTAAGGGCCTACCAAAAATGCCTAAAGAAAATAAGATCTTAGAATTAAAATGTTGAAGTCTCAAATTGGGAAAGGATATCCAAACAAGATCTATTGGCGATTCCTTTCTAACATAAAAATCTAGAGTCCACTTAAGCAATCACATTTGACAACCCTGATATAGTACGTTCTTATGGAGAAAATATGACTGTAGTCTAAATTGTTTGAGAGTTGATCCAACAAGCCAACAAAAAAAACGTCCCAGAGAGTTTTAGTGAGAGAAATAACTTTCAAATAATATATAGATAACCTTCTCAGAACAAACTTTCCAACCAAAGTAAAAGAAAACGGGATAGAAAGTTGGGAAACAACTTTATCGTCAAACATCAAAGAAGGCAAACCCTTGAAAGAAGATTGAACTAAATCCAACTTCGAAGAAGGAGAACTACTTTCCACGAGGACATCTTTGAACGATCAATATTTATCATCAAGATTCAAAGAAGCCCATGGGTTGGATGACGACGGCGTTGTCATCTCCCAAACCCACAAGAATACAAAAAAATAACAAAACAAAGTCACAAAAAAAAAACAGTAAAATAATGAAATATATCAGTTAAAAACACCAGGAAATGATCCACGATTCAGCCGCATGAGGCGGCGAGAAGGAAACCCTAGAATCGCCTTTATTTTGCTAGAGATAGTACTCATGAGGGAGAAGAGTATGTTGGGTGATTATTATTGGATATTTGCCTTGCATACATTAACATGTTAGGTACAACATTTATTATAAAAAAGGATCAAGATTCAAGATTATGTGGACTATGCTTGACGTTTTTACATAAGTCTATATTTTTATTTATTTATTTTATATTTCTTGAGTCAAAAGTCATATAAAATATATATGCTAGCTTAGTGATCGTGCACACACACACACACACACACACTAGGGAGTGAAAACTAAAATTATTGAATTAATGAAGACCATATTACACAATCCACATTATATTGTATGATCTATTAATTAAAAATCAATTGATAACGACTAACTGAATAATTAATTTTCTATGAACTTATCGTGTTGTATGAACCTCATCATATAGGATAATCTGTTTCAATAGAAACTAGTTACCAATTTGATTTAGGTAGGTATTTTATTTTTTTAACCTTGAATTGATTATACTGTAAAAACTAGTTTTAGTGTATGATAATTTAAATATTACCTAAATTAATTACCATGATTAGTCAATTAAATCAAGGTTTAATTAATATGGCATATCATACAATACGATGTTGATCATTAAACATGGTTGGCATAGATGAAATTTAATTATCCCAGGGATCATCTTGGATGAACCTTAATTTATTAAACTAATCATATAGAATTATTATAATTATCTAGATGATTGACAAAGATGATTTTAAATCATCACAGAGACAATCTTATATGATCTTAAGAAGAGTGAACAAATTATACCATAGATTCATAAATCATACTACATGATTAGTATACAATTTTGAATAGATCATACTAAGACTTTATTCTTCATAATGAATGAACTGGGATTTTGAACTAATCATACTTTACGATCCTCAATTGTACTATACGAATAGAGTCTGTTAACTTCAAAAATTAGGGTTTTTGGAGCCCTTTGTATTTAAACATCTCTTAACGTAATGAAGAGAGTCTTTTTCCATTTTTTCTGAGAGTTATCTTCTATTAGAAGAGTTTGAAGAGGGAACATTGATTTGGGAGAAATAGGTGAGGTCTTGAGGGAGAAGATTCTTATGGGAACAAGAGAGAGTTTGAGAAGGATTTCTACACACAATTGTTCGGTGATCTTTCACCTTCTTGCTCCAAGTTCTTTACTTGATGAAAAATCTACAAAGAGTCTCTTCATGGGAAGGATCTGACCGCTCCATCATCTTGGGAAGGTGAAAGGGATTCGTCTATGTTAACCACATTTTTGCTCACATTCTTCTCGCGCGTGCTTGATTAATTTAGTTGAGCCTCGTCGAGCCCAATTTGCATTCGAGGCAACTCAAGTTAAGTCAAATTAGACCTGATGAAGTTTGATTAAATGTGATTAACGCCCATTAGCCTCTTTGAGGGCAATTTGATCCAAATCGGCATCAATTTGGGTTTGATTATACCAAACTAATTTAATTAACTTGAATTAATTTTGAATCAGCCTAATTCAAGTCAAATTGAGTTCAATTTGATCCCAAATTGACCCAAATTGGATATGATTTTGAGCTTAATTTTAATTCAATGTATTTAATTTAATTCCTTTTTTTTCTTCTCATGAGTTTAAATTTGTTCCTAAATCACGAAATCAAACCAACGATAAAGATTTCATCAAAATTCAAATATTGAGCCATCACCTCAATTCAGCTGGGTGATATGTTTATTTTAGAATGAATACAGGCCAAATTTTGGCGGGGAAGGGGATTGATTAGCGTATAGAAGGAGCGTGTATGTCATGATTTTAAGAGCTTCCTCTTTTGTTTTAATGAGTATTTCCTCCATATAAAGATGATATCCATGGATTCGTGGAGAATCAAGTGAGATCCCTCTGGCATTCCAGCTCCCTCACCCTCTCTCTCGCTCCTGCTCTCAATTTCGCATAGCTCAGGGAGAAGAACCACTCCTCACCCCCTCTCAGTTTCTCGTTTATAAAGCACAGTTCGTAGAGACCAGCCGAACCTTACCTCGAATCTAGCTGCTTTTATCTCTGCAGTTTGCAGAAGCTAGAGGTCTGAACCTCCTCTCCCTATTCGGTCTCTCGTTTGCGAAGCCCAGGAGCTAGCCGAGCCCCTCTCCTCTCCCTCTTATTGACCTCACTTTTGTATGAGATCACTCTGATCTCTCATGGACTCTAAAACCTAGGATTTCCTAGACTCTAAGTTTCCTCTAGGATTTAGATCTTAGGATCCTTCTAGTCCCCATACCTTAGGATCAATTTAGATCTTAGACCAGTCTAGTCCAAAATCCAAGGCTAAGGGGCTACATCCTGAAAGTCTTTCCTAGTATTTTTTCAAATACTTCAAAACCCAGTCAACTAACCCCTAATTCAGAGTATATCAATTCCATATTAATAAGACATATCTCTTAGGTCATCCCTCCAAGTTTGAGCTTAATCTGACCCCTATAGCCCCATAAATTAAATTGATTTCCAAAGGTTGCAAAACCTTCAAATTTTATGACCTATGCCACTGGGCATATCACTAGGGGAATTTGACCTTGGAGCTCCCTCCAAACCCTTTGATCTCTTCCATGCCTTTGATTTTGATATGTCAAACATTAATCTATATTTTTTTGGATTCACTTTGACCCATAATGGACTTGAGGTCAAAATGACCAAAATGCCCTTTAAGGGGATTTTTTGACTTTTGACCAAAATTCAATATGGCTTAACTTTACCAAAACTTGAGACCTTCTTTTTTAATCATCTTAAAACATTATTTGGGACCTATTAGACCCAGTCGTAGCCCCTGGGTCAACCTGGTTGACTGAGGTGCTCCCTTAGGGATCAAATGCCCATTTCAAACCAAATGCCCTTTTCTTGGCATGAGACCCCTCCCATTGAGTTTATATGCTCAAATTGAAGTCAATGGACCCAACTCTGGGTCCTAGGTCAACTTGGTTGACCAAGTCAACCAAGCTTGACCAAACCTTCTATACATCTCCATTCATCCAAGCTCTTTGACCAAGAACATTTCAATCCCATTTTGGTCCATGGGGTGATCCCATAGGCCTCCAAGAGACCCCTCTTGGAGACCCAAGCCTTGAGTTCACTTGGGTTGGCCATTTGGATTGACCCAAGTGCCCAAAGAGAGGCCCCCCTTGAGCCACTTTTTAATCCTAACAAAATTAGATCCAACCCAAGGTGCCATTGGGTTTCCCTTGACCCAATACAACTTTCCTACCCAACCCAACTATTGAGTCAACTTGGGTCAAGAGTTAGGCTAACCTAAAATGGTCAAAACCACTTGTAATTGAGCTAACTCCCATCCTAAGCTCAAATTGAACCTAGTCAACACCTCCATTAATCTCATACCTGGTAGGATTTCCCTTGCTTCTTCGTTGCTTTTTGTGGGAGGTAGGGCTTCCCCTTCGGCTTTACTGCTTCTTCGTTACTAGGTTTTGCTTTTCCTCTTATGCATTTATTTGTGCTATTCAGCTCCACGTGAAGTTGAGTTATACAAGTATCGAAATTTGTCTGCTTCCTCTGAAGATGTTCCTGTCGGATAGTAGTTCACCGCGACAAGAATTCACAGCGAACGTAACAATATTTCTCCCTTTCGTGCGCTTCTTCTGTTAAATCCGTAAATCCTAGTCCATATATCCGTAAATCCGTTGAACAATGAGATTTAGTAAATCCCGAATTTACGTCGTAAATCTAGTTTTTACGAATGCGTAGGATTTGGATGACCTGCGAAAATTGTTTGGCTGGATTTACCTTAAATCTGGCGTAAATCCTTGACGTAAATCCCAACCCAAATCTTATACCAAACATCCCCTTAGTCAATAACAACATCAAGTTATTATGCCAATATGTCATGCTTCAACTTATTAACATATTTTTCATTGGAGATCTTCGCATGTTTTCAATCCCATTATTAGTCATATTACTTCATATTCCGTTCTTCTCATTCATTGTGCAGGGTTTCAGGATCGCAAATAAGAGGGACGACATTAATAAAATGATAAGTTATATAAATAATAAAATTTAGACATTAAATCTATGAATAAAATAAGTTTAGGTATTGTCTATGTATTCGCTTGTTTAAAATCACTATTTTTTATAATTGATGATTGATTTCGATGGGAGGCCACGCCGGTTGCAATTGCAAAGAGAAATTTTATTTTCTCTTTGTTTTCTGAAAATGACACAGTAATTAGGAATCCGTCACTCCTTGAAACCCAACACCTGCCCCCCGTCTCTCTCTCTCATTCTCTCTAAACTCGCATCTTTTTCATACGCGCTCTGTTTTCCATTTGGACTTCTCTACCTACCCTCCTCCGTCGACCGTGTTCGAACCTTTACATTTTATTTGAGGATCGCTCTTTCTATGTTTATTATTGTGATCACGCAGTTCAAAGCTGGGATATTTGAGGAGGAGAACAGGATCGATAAATTGTATTGACTGCGAGGAGACCAGCAGAGCCTCAAGAAACTCGCTTTGATTCAAGTCAACGTACCTCGATCTGAGAAGATGGCGAATGTAAACTTCGAATCTCTGGCGGAGGCGACGTCGGGTGCGGTGGGGGCGCTGGTGAGCACAGCCGTGCTCTACCCGCTTGATACATGCAAGACCAAGTATCAGGCCGAAGTCGGATCCCACGGCCAGAAGAAGTACAGGTATAGGATCATTCCCTTCTTTAAGTCGATGAATCGTTCTTTCACGTCACTATTTGGTAATTTCAGAGCTTGATCGCATTTGCGGGGTGTTTTTTTTTAGCTGCTTGATTTTAAAATCAGGAAATATACATGTATTGATTTCACTTAGAATAAAAATATGTGCTGAAGCTGTCACTTTCTTTTTCGGCTCGGCATGTGGTGTTTCTATGAGAGAAGAATCTGATCAAGATGTTGTTGATTTGCAGTTGAGAGATTTTGCACGGTTATATTTTCTTCTTTGGTTCTTGTATGGTTGTCTCGGAGGCATAAGACTGTTATGCAAACTGAGTTATATTAACCAAAGTTGTGAATAAATATTCTTTTGGAACTAAGTACCTTTATAACTTTGTTGGTAAACTAATGGGAGTACGGCATCATTTGTTGTAAGAAGAATTACCAAACTATGATTTTGGAATCTCATTTGGAAATTTATTTATGGAGATGACGGGCCCTTCTTTCTAAGCAGAAAGTCATTTCGATCCAATCCATTCTTGGGGTTTGATAAGGCATTGGATGTGCCACTGAGTTTGCATTAAAAAGTGCTCTTCGAGACATGGAATAAATCATTTTTTGGTAAGAATCTTCGCAATACTATTTATTTTCTATTCTCTAGTTAAAAAAAATGAATCCACGTTCTTTTTTTCCATAAAATTCTCCTTGAAACGGGTAGATTATCTCAAGACCTTTGAGTATCTTGGAGGATTCAACTTGAGTATTGTAACTTTGAAACAAAAAGTGAGACTTTACGACCATGGAGCGATTTTTTGTTAAAAATGAGAGGAAAGCTGAGTGTCGGACATGAGAAATCTAAGAAATCACAAACGTAAAATGCTAGATGTTAAATATGAATTGAAACAAAAACTTTCTAAAGACTTTTGTCATGATTTTGATTATCCATATGAGATTTTGAACAAACATTGTTCTAAGCTGTGCAAGTTACTAAGGGATAGTTCCTTTGCACAAGTTGTTAAATTTCTACGAATCAATATCATGGAGTATTTGAACATATTCCCATTTCATGTATAACTTTTAATGGATTAACATCTTAAGATCCTTTGATGGGCATCCAGAATTCATCTTGGTAGCAGCCACCAAACCAATAGAACAAAGGTGAGCTCTTTTGTTGGTTCACAAGCAAGGTTTTTGGTCTTCTATTGTCTACCTCCAGGCAAGCAATCTTAAACTCATTGCAATTCTCAAATCAAAGATGGTAATTGGATGGGTATTAAAGAGGGGGCCTCTCTACAGCATCTAACTTCTCATAAATAGACTATATAAAGTGTAGTACTCTTGGTTAAATAGAAGATAACTATGTGTACAACATCTAAAGTAATAAATGCCACTTTGAATGGTGTTACCTTATGAATCAATCAATTGACAAATCTATAACTCATGTTATTCACTACACCCCTCTCACAAAAATAGGATGCATATTTATATGCATGAAGGGTGCAATTAAGTCTATTTTCATGGAGTAAAGGCAAGGTGTAAAGCAAAGAAAGAATGGCGAAGAAGAGTTGTCACAATCAAAAGAGAAAGGACTATAAGAAAGCAATGATTCTCTCTTTTTAAACAACCAATATCCTTCACACTTAACAACAATTGATAGATTATCTAATTTTGACCAATTTGTGTTATTGGTGGCAATTGCTCAATTCATTAGCTGGTATTTTTTTTCAACCATTTTGATAATGATTGGCATTTTTTTAGCTATGCATCACACACCTCATGAAGATCTTGATTTCAACAACATGGAACTTGTTATGAGAGTTGTTTAAAAGGTTTGGTTGCTCCTTTATATGCATGTAAATGGGGCAAGTATGTTTCTCATTATGATTTGCCTTCATCAATATCGAGGTCTATGTTATGGCTGTTATAACAATCCCATGGGAATTTGTTCACTGACTAAAAGTTATGACATCTCTATTCCTGATTGTCATACCTTTTATAGGATATGTACCACCTTGGAGTTAGATAAACTTTTTGGGAGCTACAATAATTACAAACATAGCGAGCTCCATAACTATAGGAGGGGATATCATAGTGACTTAAATTTTGGGTGTTTCCTTCATGGACAATGCCTGGAATAATTTTCTTAGTATTCATCATTCATTTTCCTTTCTTTTAGCAAGCATTAGTCTTCTTCATATGGCTGCATTAATATATTTGTTATTATCCTTATTTTTATATAAAGAATCATGTAGGTCTAGTAGCTTCTACTATCCTTTTTTTTTTTCATTTGAATTTTCTTATACTCCTAATGTTTTGAGGCATCCTGATAATTTATACCTACTAATTCGATGCCTACCCGGCCTCATAATATACCAGAATGATATTTCCTATTGATCAATATCATTCTTTGCAATATACCTGACAAATTGGGAGGAGTATCCACTATATCTCTGTTAGCTTTACCTATCTTAAGAAATATGTATGAGCATAGTTCAAGATTTCTTCAATGCACCAAGTAATATTTTGATTGCTTTTTAGTAGATTCCTTACTACTAGATTGGACCAGATGTCTGCATTTCGAAAAACAATTTGTTATTATTAGTCAATTTTCATCTTTTTCTTCTCATTCTTTCCCATAATGCCCATTCTACGACTGGTTGAAATTGGAATTCTAAATTTTGACATGGATGAGATTGATCAGTGAAAGATTCTTGCACTAATCATTTTTAATGATTAGTGAATCCAACATCATTAATTTATAAGCGATTGAATGATCAAGCTTGTTGATATTGTTGAACTAGGCAAAAAAGACTACTTATATTATAAGATGGGTGGTAGGGCTGAACTTTCTAATCCGAAGAGCCAACCTTGAAGCTTACTATGGAGTTAAAATTTTTCGCTGCCCAACTAACTAAATCATGAGACATTAAGTCGTCCATCTGTTTAACAACCTCAAACTAATATTATGGCCAACAACTGCCTCCACACATCAACTAACATCAAAATAACTAACTCAACACAACCCTTTGATGTAACATCACTTCTATTATGCTTACTAAGCCTCCATATAAACTAAACCATCAAGTAACCAAAGAATACTTCACAGTGAAAGAACATTAATTCCTTCTTTTTGCATTGAAAAGATTATCTAAAACACTTTTCACTTTTTTTAAAAACACCTGAATGCAAATTAAGATGTTTAGTCCTAGAGTAGTTTGAACGAGTTGTCCAAGAAACTGCCTAAGAATGATAAGAGATTAAATTGATGTGAATAGATAACTCTAGATGAATGAGCCCATATTTGAAAGGAAAGAATTAACTTGAACTAATGAGCCCATATGAAGAATGATGGAGCCAATAGGTTTCCTTTTGGCAATCCCTTTTATGAGTTAAAGAAAACACGTGCTAGAGTAGAAAACTATCAACTAGTGAATATCGTACATATATACATAATTCAATTGGGGTGTGGGCCAAAATGTTTTAGTACCGAATATAAAAACATAGTAGCTCTACGAACCTATGGCCCTAAACCCTTGGATAATAAACTAATGTCTCTAGAGCAACAAGCTCTCTTAGACATTTGATATGCGAGAGCACTTTTGATGAAATGAGTATAAGCCTTCTTTCTTTTTCAAAAGCATCAATGAAATTGTACTATTTAATAGGATGGTTATACTATCAATTTCTTCCACAACTTACTCTCTCACAACCTAAGGGGTTATTAATGCATCATTACTATTCATGGTTGTTTTTGCCAACATTGAATTTGTGGTGTTGATGCTCCTACAACTCTTTGCATCAATCTTAGCTATGTTTGTTCCTTTTATTAGTCTTTCTAGGAAACTCAATTCAATAGCATATAATATAGAGTTAGAAAACCCCTAAGTATAAATAAGCTAAACTCTTAAACATCGAGGCACTTTTTGGTGTAATTGTTGGAATTTTATTAAAAAACATTGCAGTTAAGCGTGCTCATCTCGAAGAAATCCTGAGATGGGTGATCTTTTTAGGAAGTTATATCATCATGACAAAATCGTAAGGCCCTTAGGCCAAAACAGACAATATCTCGATAGTTAAGAGTTTGAGCTGTTATATACCAGCCGGAAGATGAGAACTAAGTGATATACAAGACAAAGTGCTACGCCATGGGAGCCAACTCTTAAATCTTGTATGGGACAAAGTGCTATGTGGCGGGAGTCACCACTTGAACTTGTAGGGGTCACCTCTATAATTTTATCTGCCTGGAGTATGATTCTAGGGTAAAGATATTGAAGAGGGCGTCTGTTACTAAAGTGGGGAAGATTGTAAAACCCCTTAAATAAAAAGAAGCTAAACTCTTAAACATCGAGACACATTTTGATGTAATAGTTAGAATTTCATTACTAAAATATACTGTTAAGCGTGCTCATCCTGGAGAAATCCTGGGATGGGTAATCTCCTGGGACGTTACACCAACAGAACAAAACTGTGAGGCTCTTAGACCAAAGTGGATAATATCTTGATTGTTAAGAGTTTGGGCTGTTACGTAGAACAAACAAAAACAAGGCAAAAATAATATGCTCCTCCTTTGTCAGTTATGGTTTACTAATGATTTAATTATTAAACAATTAATTCTTTCTCTTTTCAGACTTATAACTATAAATATTTGATTAAATAACCCAATGTACGTCTGAAGTATTCGTATTGTCTTTTGATGTTAGTAAGCGAATAGAGTTGGGTTGGTTTGTGATGTGGCATAAGGTTTCGCATCCAAGAAGAAGATTCAAGTATCTAGTCCAACAAGCAAAATTGAAGCTCTCACGTAGAATTTTATTTCTATGTATGTGCCTTAAGTAGCATTCCTAGTTTATGTATGTGTTAATTGGTGTAAAAAACTGTATTTGTGTTTTTTGATTTGCGGTTGTAATTGTAATGTAAAAAAGTGAAACTCAAATTTTTGAAAATTTGAATTTCAACATTCAAAACTTTGAAAATTTGAATTTTGGATTTTAAAATCTTGGAGAGATCACAAGGAAGGATTGTTTGATTAAACTTAAGTGGAATTGGTGGCTAGAAAAAAAAAAAAAAATACCAGCTGTAAAGTACAAGCTTATATCTTGCTGGCATTTAACCTGATTAAACAAAAAACGTACACCAGCATACATTCGTGACCCTTAGAGCTGAATGTAAATGGAAATTAAAGAAAATTCCATGGAATATCTGTGGATAGATGGATTTGGATCTTCCTGCTGGCATTTAACCTGTAAAGTACAAGGATATTTAATATATTAAACTAATTTGTATGGTATAATGTGTGCATATCTCCAAGAGATCGGACTTGGCAGTTGAGGTGGTTGTTGTAACACCCCACAGTACCCCTTAACAGTACTGTAGATGGTAATATCATTGCCATATTATTTAATTTCTTTTGCATTTAATAAAACCTGCAAAGAAAAATTTAGTGTATGAACTAAAAAGTATAATATGAAGGTTTAAAGTGCCAAATATATGTGATATATAAAATTAATATTTTTTCTTCTAATTTTCTTTCTTCCATTCATCAGGCGCATCAATGATTTTTCTCCTAGGATCCCCAACCAAATCCGTTGCCCACACTCAATTCTTTCCATAATTTCCAATCTTTCTTTAACTGTCCCATTTATTTTTTAACAGAACTTTATCTATACTCTATTCCAATTATTTCATAAAAATTTTTAACTAAATTTATCACCATCCCTCTTTATAAAGTGTGTTAGTCGGTTGATTGCCAAATTAGATCTCTCTTAAACATAAATATAGATATATAATCTTCACATATTTCTCTATGTTGTGGATGTCCTCTTCCTTTGGTTTGCCCATTGAATATTTTAATGAGTTATTATAAATTTACTGAAAAATGAATTGTAATGAATGGCATTCAAGTGCATAAATTAATTTGAAGATAGTAATGGGTGGAGCATATTAAAAGTAAAGTCATATTGAAAGAAAATAGAAGAATATATAACTAATATTAAATTTAAAATTAAAAGAGAATGAATTGTAGTACCCTCAGAGATATAACACATAAAAGGTAATAAAATTAGGAACCAACATCCTAAAGAGTTGGCTTAGTAAGAAAATAGAGCTCTAACAAGATGCAAAAACTACTAACCAGAATGATCTCTAAACAATGAAGGTATTGCCCAACAAATGACACTATATAAAAAGGAATAATACTTTTTGCTATACTTTTGAGCGAATTTATCTAAAATCAAATATTGCATATGCTAGACCTTCAACACAATATCTCGATTGGAAGCCTGTTGACTTCATTTTTGTATGAGGTCACTAAAACCCTTTCAGGTTCCAGATCAATCCTGACCCTACATCAATCTAGATTCAGCCCTAGGACCTACCTTGACCCTAAGATCTTCCATGACCAAATCTTAGATCTTAAGTTCCACTCTAGGTCCTAGGTTCCTCTAGGTTCCAGACTTTAAGGCCTACTCTAGACTCTAGGATCTCTTAGTAGATCCAGACACTAAGATTTCTTAGATTCTAGGACCCTTCTAGATCTTAGATCTTAGAATCCATTAGATTCTAGGACCAATCCAGACCTAAACAATTCATACCCTTGATAATTCAAGCCTCAAATCAATCTGATCTTATTCAATCTAATTCAAATCAATTCAAGCTTCAAATCCTTCCAAACTTTGATCCAATCCAGTTAAGAATCCAAACTTCAGCCCAGACCTTGATTTTGTCTTGATCTAGTTTTAGACCTATCTAATCATTTATGATCACCTAAATGATTATAGATGAATTGGATACTTCATTTGAATCTATCTAATTCGACATCCAAACAACCCAAATCCAGATCAAATTCTAAGTCCTAAGGCCCTGTACCTAAAGTCATTTTTTAAGGATTTTTTTCTAAGCATTTCTCAACCCACTCAAATGATCTCTGATTTGAGTTTTCACTTGCAAATGATAGTTACATGTCGCTGGAGGATACCTTCAAATTTTGGGCCCATTTGATGTCTTAACCCATGAATCTAAATCCATATTCCAAAGACTGTAAAACCTTCAGATATTTAAGTCTATTGCCATGGACTGTCACCTTGAAGATTTTGACCTAGAGCTTTTTCAAGCTTCTTAGTCACCTCCAGCCCCTGTTAGTAAACCCATTGAACAGTAAACTGCTTTATTTTTAGACCACATTGACCCCTAGTTAGACCAGGGGATCAATATGAACAAAATGCCCCTATGGGACTAAAGTGCCATTCCAATTCAATGAGCCATCCCATCCATCCGTTCGAGCGAACTCGGCACGTAAAGCTATATAGCCTCCGCTCGAAGTGTACTCACGGCCATCTCCAGTCCCGGGCCCCCCCCCGCCTGAGGATTTCTGCTCGCCATATCTCCTGAGCGTCTCCTGATTGAGTAGCAGCTCGTCTTGACTGATTCTCTTCGGTAATCCACTCAATTCCATCGAGCTCCTAGATAGGTAGTCGGTCAATGTGGTGATAGTGAAACCCTTCACACCTAAGAGTTTCCACAGTTGGTCATTGAGGTTTCCACCCCTGATACCTCCGGTGAAAATTTACTCATATGAGGTTCGCCATCGGGATGCGCCGGATCACGTCAGTGAAGGTCCACGGCTTCGACACGCGTTGGGCTAGGTTGAAAGAAGAATCTCTAGCCGTTGATTTCAAATCATGGGTCTCAGATTAGATCCCGCGTCTGCGAGGCGGTTATAATCATGGCTGTCGATTTCTTTCTTCCAGACGGCTACGGGTTAACCCGTCTGTTATCCAGTCAGTGCCTATGATTGAGCCTCACAACTCAGCAGCGCACGGTTGTAATCCAAAGCAACGGCTGTCTGGGTATTGTGAATTAAAAAATTCAGAAATTCAGGGTATACTTCAAATAATTGATAACTCCCTCCTCACTTAGCCAAATTAGGTGTTCTTAGGCTCAATTGGTAAAGGTCTAGGGAGACCTAGCAATGCCCTTGGTTTCAGGCATTGGTTAGCTCTGTGTTGAGTTTAATTTTGGTTTGAGCTTTTTTGAATTTCTGCAATTGTTTATCAATATTAATTCACCAGGCCTAGATTTTGGGGATCGAACTTGGACTGTTCTGGGACATGTCCATATTTTATCTCCCCGTTTTATCTGTTCAAGGGCACTTTTCCTTTAATTTTGAGTTCAAGGGTCATGGGTTGACCCTCTAAATTTAAAATGGGATTTAGACCGTATCCAATGAGACTTAGGGTGTGATTCTTGTGTGGTGAGATGTGTAGGGTAGGAGTGTGTGAGCCACATTGATTTTGTCCCAAGCACTTCAGAGCTTAGTATAACTCCTATTCGAATTTTTTGGAAGGTGACTTATGAGTCTATACCTAGGTGGCTTGGTTAGCACACTTAGAGTATTCCATTTGAGCTCAAACTTTGGTTGTGATTTAGACCTTGTGGGCAGATGATCCTGGTTAAAATTTCATCAGGTTTGGAGTGATTTGGTTCACCAATCAAGGCCATAGTTAATCACCTCTTGATAATGCCCATTGCTTAACAAAATCACATTATATATAAAATTTTTAAATTCCCTAAAAAATTCCTATTAATACCCCTAAATAACATCAATTCACCCCTTAACAATGAAAATTGAAATCACCTTTAATTTGACATTCAAATATATATTAATTTATTTTAAGTTAAGTTTATGTGTAATCAATTTTAATTATTAAAAATTATTAAAAATCCAAATAAAATTCTTTATAAAAAATAACACTTGCTGATACTCTCCTTAGATCATTTTTTATCTTTGGAGTTGATTTCAAGTAAGTTTGGAATCATTTGGGTTCAATCATTAAAGGGCCCTTAAGTGAAAATAATTAAAATAATTCCCAATAAATACCCAACTTCAAATATTATAACTAAATGTAGAAAACTCCAATATTAATCAAAATCTTGTGGACTAATGACTCTATTAAAATATATTATTTTCACAAAATATTTTAAACACCCCCAATATTATGAGTCAAACTCAAAAAGTAATATTTTGGTCGACTCAGGTCTTAATCGGGTTGAAATTCTAAAAATTCATAACTTGATAGAAAACCCAAATTGTGTGTGTCAACTGCTACCACAATCATAATAAGGTTAGTATTTGGTTAAAAATGGTGACCCCTTAATTTTCTCTAATTCTAAAAGTCAAATTTACCTCCAATAATCTATTATCTCCCTTAAAATTCTTAAATTTTCTTATATTGGTTAATTATAATCTCATTACTCAATACTTTAAAATCAGTAAACAAATCTCTTATATATTGATTTATGCCTTTAATTATTACTAAACTTAATAGTACACTTACATCAACCCGTTGCTACGGGTTATACCCAGCGCCCTTCGTAGGCTATTATTTTAGCCACCAAGGAGGTGATAATAACTTCACGGCCCTGTGTGAAACAATATAGTTGTTAATGTCAATTAAAATTTTAAAATATATTTAATTGAAATTCTTTATCTATTAACCACTTAAAAATTAATCTTAATCACTCTTAAGCCTTAACATGAATCAAACTTTTAGATACTTTAATGAATCACCAGCTAGGATTACCCTGCACACATGACCTTCTTCACACACTTTAGATGTTGGCTAGACAACCACTCTAGTTTGGCTTAGGCCGGTGTTTACTTAGATGCTGTGTGCCAGGATTGTTTCTTGTAGTTTTCACTACATGTTGTGGTGAAATTCTTTGGCTGTGTCTGCTTATCCTTTCTTACCTATGTGGATGGATGATGTGTTTGACGACTAGGATTACCCTTAGGTTAGCGAATGATCTGGTGTTACATACAGTTGTTTTGCAGTGACACGACTCTGCAGGCATATAAAAAGGGGGCTAAATCATAATTAAAAAATTATAATTGTTTTAAATGCTTGCCATGGTGCTTCAGCTGCTATAGCCACCAATAATAAATAGAAGTGTGTGGCCAGTGTGTTTACTTTATCTCTTCTGCCAATATGATAACTGCTTTTTATTTACAATGACTTGGATCAATGAGGTGAGTCTCGATTTTATTTTCATATAAATGATATATTTGTGTATTTATTAAGTGTTGTGAAGTTAATTTTGTGTATGCGTTACATACGGTCCAAAGCTTGGACTCGAGAGTAAAGGATACCCCTGTAGGGGTAGTATTTCGTTTCTATTTGGAGATCCAAATTTGGACCATACTTCTTCCCATACCCAAAGTGTAGGGAAGAGTGCTGCATCCTTAAAGGAAAGTGCCCCACCTTTTGCGGTGTCTTAAGTGAATCCTAAGGAGCTTGTAAAGAAAAAGGAGCCTGAAGATAGATACAAGACTGATAAAACTTGAAGATTGAGGTACCCACTCATAAATAATTACGTCATTATTAGGCTTAGAATCCGGGTTGTTGTCCAGTGTGCCAAGTCACTTTTACTTTTGCAACAATATCATGGTGGTTGTAATAAGCAATGCTCTTTGACCCCCCACACCCCCCCCTATGGAATTTATTAATTAATTTATTTATTTTGATGTATTGAGATATTGACTTTAGGATGTCTGCTTTTTTGTTTTGGGTTTGTGTGTCGCTTTTGTTTATACGCATCTGATACGTGGACTAATGGGTGTGAAAGTTGTATATTCATAACTTTTAAAGTCTTAAAATTTTAGTGAGTCTAAATAAATAGTAAAGATACGAATCTAGGGTATATAGCGGGATCGACCGGGGGACGATGCATATTCTGCATTTCTCTTCCTTATTTTAGACCTTCCCGCAACTGCGGGTAGGAGTCGGTTTGTTGCCTATGAGGAGAGGTGCGGTCCTGGGAAGTCAGTCTTCTAAAAAATTTATTTTCTAGCTGTTTTTAAAATTTCAGATACTTGATTTGAGATTGTTATAACATGCATTACATTAGAAACTTACTTAATGAGTCAATAATTTTTATTTGCATTTTTCCTTAAGCCATTTTTGCACATCCAGATACAAGTCCAAAGGGCAATTAGGTAAATCTCGAGATGTCGGCCCTTAACTCACACAAAAACTTTATATAATACGTCACTACCACTCTTTCAATAAATGACCGGACTTCTACTCTCTTTAAAATTCGAGTAGTGTGGTTAGCTGGATCCCCAATCAAGCGGGGTAAGTCAGGAACTGCACTTAATTTAGTTAGGTTTGGGACGACATGGTCAAGTGTCCAAATAGATTTTGGCTCGGGGAGATCTTTGATTATTTAAGACCCACAAACCTTCGAGAATATAGTCCCAATAATTCTAATATTAAATGCTAACTCTAATTAAAGACTCATTTTGATCTAATACAATAAACCAACATTAGATTAAGTGGGTACACTTTAAGTGGTTCTGGATTCTCAAAGTGTCACATACTCTCTTCCCTCAGATCTGATAAGTTTTAAACTGTCACTATGATCACACTCCACTTTAATTTCCAAATTTCATTCAGTTTTGATATTCACTCTCAAAATCTAACAAAATTCCGCACTATTTTAATCGAGACGTTTTCATAGGAGATTCTGTCTCCCTATGATGTAACTTATACTATGAGGGCTTGCACTCGTAGAGATTTGAAACACACACAACCTGAGTTTTTAAAAATTGATTTTTCAATGTTCAATTGGATTTCTTTGGGAAACTTAAACTACTAGTGACGTTATTAATCATATTCAAAGAATTATCACCGAATGATATTTTCTCCATCGGGGAGATACACTTTCTTTGATAAGGGCTTTGGATGTGAATCATCTATGTATCACCCACTTACTTGATTATTGTGCTGGATATTAATTGAGGCTTCCATTTTGATCTTTCAGGGCCGTTACGAAGTTCTCTTTAGATTTCGGTCGCAATTATTCAGAGGGATTCATACATTCTAAGTCTCTACACCCTTTATGAAATTTTATTTTCATCCTAAGGGGTTATATCACTTATTTCTAAGAGATGATTCAGCATTAGAATTGAATTTAACTTTAATTTCAAAATTCCATAGAGAACTACCATATTTTTTTAAATTTATTTTCACATTAATTCCACCAACAAAAGCTAAGATCCCAACCAATCATACCTAAAAGCATTTAAAATTTCCTGTCGACTAAAAAAAATAATAACTGAACACCCCCACCCCCACCCCCGGTCAATTAAAATAAAAAATAAGCTCATATTCCCTCCAC
This sequence comes from Dendrobium nobile, assembly GCA_022539455.1. NCBI lineage: Eukaryota > Viridiplantae > Streptophyta > Magnoliopsida > Asparagales > Orchidaceae > Dendrobium > Dendrobium nobile. The sequence goes on along the minus strand of CM039718.1, from coordinate 14,490,102 downwards.
CATATACAGTTAAAATTTCATAAACACCATGGCCGAATGTTGTATAAGTGTGGAGATGTGAGGGAGAAGTTGTGGGTCTCTATTACAGGTTTGTAATCAGATAAGAGGAATCAAGTAATAATAGGAGCAGGTCACAATTTGGTTAAGGGATTTTAAGATCTAATGAGGCATTTGTAGTTGAGGAGGCAGAAGTAGGTAGTTGCATCGGTCTGTGAGGTGGAGTTGTTGTAGTGGAAAGTCATTAATGTGGGAGCTTTTAATATGTTGTGTGTTGCGGATCTATGATTTTTAGTTTGGTTGATAGCAAACATTCCTTATTTTCTTCGATTGCCTTTATACATAAAGTTTCAAGGTCCACTCGATAGACTACTATTTGGAACAGCTAAGATTGGGTAGATAGGTCTATGTCAGTTTGTATCTTTTCCCTTTCTTGAGTACTGTTGTATTTGGTGTGGCTTAACTTAGTTAGAAATTTCTTTGCTCCTATATGATTTTGTTTTGGTAACATCGTACGGACGATATAAATATCGGACCTGGCGAGTCTGTCCAAATCACGAAACCTAATTGGGCATCCTCATTATGAGCAGCCTCAATCTGATCGGACTGAACGATAATTCTATCGGCCAGACGATATGTTCAATTAAGAAAAATCAGCCGCCATGATCAGAGTTAGGCATTAAACTTTTAGGAAATCGGCCAGGACGATATTATCCATTCGTCAGGACGATCTAACTCCAATTATGCTTAAAATTGATCTGTTTCTTTGGAAAGGAATTAATGGATGATTACGATACACAATTGGCCAGGACGGATCGTGAGAGCCGGCCAGAACGATATCCTGGACGATTTGACATGGCCAGACTCTAATTTCAGGGCGATGTTTAGGGACGATTTTGGAAGCTGTAAACACTACCCTCGTTGTCCGGAAGATAAGATGAGATCGGCAGGACGATATAACCAAGTATTTACTGATCGTCCATATCGTCCGGTCAAATTAATTCGTCACTGATCGGCCAGGACGATTACCTACTTCGGTCCTAGACGATAATCGATCTTCATCTCATGACTTTGTAGCCTCGCTACTGCTCTTGCTCGCTGGCGCTTGGACAGATGTCATCTTCGACAAGCGAAGACATTCAGAGCTCATATACACATGTAAGTATGAGAGGGGCCCAGACTCTCCGAGATGAGAGGTAGAGGTGGAATAGAAGAGAGGAAGTGGGTGAAGGAGAAAATGGGTGAGTTTGAGAGGGAGAGAATCCTGTGAGGGGGAGGAACTCTAAGGGAGGTGTGGTGGGTGCAATACACAACGTTGCTCCGGCGAACATCGACACCTCTGTACATCCGGATTAATGGCTTGTCTCGATGGTATAGTTCATCCAAAGAAGAAGATATCTTTGGTGTCAGTAACTGGAGAATGGACCCCGACCCCCCCGCCACCGGGGGGAAGGGGTGGAGTGATTTTGTTAATGGCTTCTACGCCTTTGTTGGGGGCTAATAGGAGATACACTAGTTAGTGCAATACTTGGCGGGGGTGCCTCCAGGTGAGTAGGAAGTAGGTCTAAGGTTTGACTGAACCATATAACCGGGTGTGTTCTTTTCTTATTATTGCTTCCTACATTTAGTTTTTTCGCACTTTACGCTTTTTTTGTTCACCCCTGATGAGTTTTGGTTAGAGTTTTATCTTTGTTTTATGTTTTCCAATTCACCTATCTCTTGTAGCTGGAACTAAGTTCAAGAGCGGCCTGTAACATCCCATTAACGAACTTTGCAAGTGGTATTCGGAGCGGTATTCTTCATAAAATAAGTTTTTTAAAAGCTTTTGAATTTTGATTCATGGCTATTTTGTTAATGTAATTTTGGCGGAAGGATATTCATTAATACCAGACCTCCTTTATATGTGAAAATATGTAATTGATTTTTGAAACTCGAATGTTCTATTTGTCTTGCAATCGATTGATTTTGGTTTGTGGCAATATGATTTTAACTTGGTTTATTCATTACCGTCATGATTTATTTAATGGAGTTAAGATTGATATTCCTTTATCATGACAGGGTCAATGAACACTCGAATGAACATCACATTGCTATTTATGACAAATATCATTAAGATTTGTTTCTTGTGCTTTAAATTCTGATGTCTTATGTAGTTTCCCGTGCATTAACGGGGTAAGGTAGTTTGGGGAAGAATTGACATATCATATACGAGGCTCAATGGTAAATCAAGCAATCATAAGTTGACTATTTTATGCATGATTTGATATGTGTTATATGAACCTTTCTAAAAAAATTTTAGAATTGTATACAAAGTTTATTAAATATTATCTAATCATTGATGCCTTAGGAAAGATTTTTCAACATTTTGTAAAAATTAACTAAAATTTCGTTGTTTACTTGAAAATTTCGGTATGCTAAAGTTTAGTTGCTATTTGTATTGATCAATAATTTTGAATGATTATTCTATTGATAATTTGATTGGCATCACCTCATTGCCTACGAGCAAGGGTTGGGTCAAGACTTTGGATGACCAGGTAAACGATCGTTTAATAAGCTGAGATACAGAAAAAGGAAGCTTCAGTTGGTGACGATTGCATGAATTGTTAAGGCATATATCAATAGCTCACCCAATGATAAACAAAGTGGACGAATGGTAAAGTGGTAAGGATGTCCCATTTTTCACATGACACTATTTGACTTTCGATGTAGGAAAACCTGGATAGTGACAGAATACGTTGCCCTATGTAAGAATTCTTCACTACAAAAGAAAAGGCAAGGAAAAGCTAAATTTAATTGCGGAAATATAATGAAAATCCAAAATATCCATGGGCTACATTGGTTTGAAGATTCGGACCAGGAAAGAGATATGGTTTAAATACTTCGTGTTCTTTTTGTTTTCTTTTTTATGTTTTTCGTTTTTATCTTGTGTTTTTTCGTTTTTGTTTATTCTTTCTTTGTTGTTTTCGTGTAAGTTTTTTTTCATGATCAACACACACATTCACTTTTCTAAAAATGAAAATCTATCTCCTATTTTTCTTGTCAATTTTTTGGGTAAATTGCTATTGACTATCTTCTAAAAATACTCAAAAGGAAGGAAACTCAGATTTTTGACTCTCAATCTCTGTTTTTATTCATAAGAGTATTATTCTTATTTTGATTTAAAATATTTTCATACTTTTAATTTGGTTTTTGAAATAAATATTTTTATCCCTTCATGTTATTTGACGATAGAATCTTTTGCCAAGGTGGCTGAATCTACATCATAATTTTCTTAATCAAGATATTTCGTTTTTATATTAGTATGAGTTTTACTTTTTTATTTTAAGGTATTTCTGAATAGGTATGCATATTCAAAAAAATTTGGCTAATGATGCCAAAAATAAAAAGTTGCGCAACAGGGCATAGTTGAAAATTTTTAAAGATTAACAAAGTGTATCATATAAGATGCGTAGTGCGCAACCAACTGTCAAGAGGCATAAAATGGCCACATCAAAAGTAATGACTTATCTTCTTGGACTTTTTAAACATAAAAAACACTGTGATTTTTTTTTTTTCTTCGATTACTTGAGTGTTGAAAATCTTGATTCTTGATTCAAACTTATTCGTTGCATTGATCTTCTATTAGTTTTTATTTTTATGGAAGGAGTTTTGAAAAATGATGTTCTTTCTATAATTTTTTTATGATTTGAGTATTAAATTAAAAAGTTTTTATAGCCTTTTTAAAGACGTGGTTTAGTATTATCACGATTACTTGAATTTTAACCTTTATGGGCTATGCGTTGTCAATCCAATTTACTAAATTTTGATTATAACTAAGTGGTAACTTTATCATTTTATAGATTTTTTTCTAGATTAAAAAATAAACCAGAAAGTTTCTTTTTGTTTTATGTGCCTTCTCTCTTTTTGATAATGTCAAAGGGGGACGAACTTATTGTATCCACTTGTTTTCGTTTTCAAAAATTTCATAAACTTACATAAAATATTTTATCTACCTTATTTTTATATGCGGTATTCAAAGTGAGGGGGATGTATTTTTGAAAATGTCAAGAGGAAATGTTTGTCATCATCAAAAGGGGGAGATTGTTGCGGATCTTGGCTGTATTAGTTTGATGTTAAGCAAAAATTTCCTTATTTTCCTTCGATTGCCTTTTTATCAACACTTTCTGAGGTCAATAGATCAGAATATCTATTTTAGGAACCAGCTCAAGATTGGGTAGGACTAAGTTTATGTCAGTTTGTATTCATTGTTTCCTTTCTTGAGTCTGTTGTATTTGTGTGTGGATATAACTTAGTTAGATGGAATTATCTGGCTCCCTTATGATTCTATTTTGTTACATCGTCCGGGACAGATTTAAATATCGCTTGGAGATTGGTCACAAATCAAAAAAACCCTAATTAGGGCACTCCTCAGTAAGGCAAGCTGTCAACATTCGGCCTGACGATACTTCTATCCGGCCAGGATGATATGTTCATTAAGAAAGAATCAGCGCCATGAATCAGATTAGGCATTAAAATCTTTTAGGAAATCGGCCAGGTACGGATTTTCCATTTTTAGGTCGGATAAACTCAATTATGCCTAATATGATCTGGTATCTTTGGAAAAGAATTAATGTGCTGTTTGATACGTATAGATCGGCCAGGACGATCGTGTGATCGCCGGGGACGATTCACTGGATGATTGAATTGGCCAGACTCTATCCGGGCGATGATCAGGAACGATTGAATAGTTTTAAAACTAACTCATCTGGCGATCAGTTGACGTCGGCCAGGCGCGTGATTGTAACCAAGTTTTTCTGTATCGTCCATTCGTACCGGGCTATATGAATAATTTATACTGATCGCCAGGACGATATACTATTCGTCTGGATAATTGTCCGGCAACTTGCATATTGATTTGTTTTGAGTGCTTTCTATTAAGCTTTGGCATGGTCTTTGTAAGTGTCTTTGGCAGCCTATTGGACACGTCTTGTGGGGGAGACTTGAAGATGAGAGCTTGAAGGGAGGCGAGGAAAGGGTGGAGTTTGAGAGGGAGAAGATCTGTGGAGGAGGAGGAAATCAAGGTAGTGTGGTGGGGGATTCCTACCTACGGTTGCCTACCGGCGATCTGACCTTAGTACCAATCGGATTCAATGGCTTATCTCGTGGTAAGTTCACCAATGTTGAAGTAATCTTTGGTGTCAAAGGACACGGCGACTCGCGCCTCACGGGGAAGGTGTGAAGTGATTTGTAAAGGACTTCTCGCCTAGCGTGGGGGCTAAATTGAGCAGACATTAGTTTAGTGCTCAATATTGGAGGGGTGCCTCAGGAGTGGACTGTAGCGTAATAGCGTTGACCGTAACCACTATAAATCTGTGTGTTCTTTTCTTATTATCGCTTCCGCATTTTTTTTTCTTCAGACTCTTGTTTGTAGTGTTTTTGGTTGGGGTGTTTATCTTTGGTTTTATGTTTTCCATATTCACCCTCTTCTCCTTGATAGACTTGGGACTAGTTCAAGAGAGTCAACATCACTAACGAATTTCAGCTTGTGTGAGGTCGGAAGTTGGGAATGTAGAGTGTTGTGTTTTTATTCGTGTTGGTGTGAGACAGTATGGAGAATAATTAGGATTTGATAATGGTAGGAGGGAGGCGAAGGTACTGGCTTTAAGTGTGGTCATTAGAGGAGGAGGGAAGATAGAGTTGTAGACTATTTGATAATTTACTAAAGAAAGAAATCATATAGGGAGATACCCAGTGTGTGATATTGGCACTCTAGAATGGAGGAAGCTACCTTAGCATAACATCAGATAGCTTAATTTGTATGTTTTGTTCCCTCCTCGACTATATAAATCTGAGATTACCCAAGCCACTATTTATTCTCTGCCATTGCCCCTCTCTAATCTATGCAAGCAGTCACATCTATTGACCTATAAATGATAGTGAATATTTGTTCTCGTAGGTGAGTTACTTAAATTGTTTTTTACATTTTATCTAAGATTGGTTCTAGTTTATAGTACATTGCTCTAAAATAATATTAATTTTTAAATGTTATAATAACATTTGGAAATACAATCCTTTATTAGCGATAGTAAATATGAAGAGATGTTAGTAATAATGTAAATTACAAACCTCAAACTCGTTGTATATTAAAAAACTACATGTCACAGACTTCCTTTGGAAATTTCTTCTACAGATATATGAGCATTATAACTGTGGGTCACATAATATTCCCTGCTTGTATATTGTGGATTGGGCTGCTATGGTCCAAATTATACTCTTCTTTATCAATTAGTGTGTAACTCCTCCCAGGCACTTTGTGAACAACTAATGACAAGATTATTATGTTTGTGGGTATACAAATATTCTATTTCAATTATGTTCCGCCACCAAAACGGAAACGATAAAAAATACAATACATCGATAAATGGATGAAATGCAATCAGAAAAGGTTGCCATTATAAGCTCAGGCGTGTAGTATCTGTTTTAATGCTTTAATGATCAACACTCAAGTGCCACTCAATCTGCTCTAAACCCACAGAGGCTCCAAAAGAATACTCTGCACTGGAATGTGTACTAGAATAGAAGGATACACACTTGAATCGTAGACTGAAAGTAGTATGCACACAGCCTTCACACTTTCAACTAGGAGAGCACAACAATAGCTCTTAAGATATGAAAATTCATAAGCCTTAATTCCTATAGTTTATAAGTTAAAAAAACATAAGATAGGCCAGATATACACAATAATAAACACAGACGAACTAACCAACTGAAATGATAGAAATAAAATTGATGAAATAGCTATTCAATATAACACTAGGGTGTAGAGCAGAGCAGTGAGTAATGAACATGATAATTAATTCTCTAATCATTGTCATCTAATAAATACGTACCAATTGTGTAATACCAACTTTAGTTTTCTAAATCAAAATAGTTGAAAACTATGTAAATTGATTACAAACCTATTGGAATAATTATCCATATCACTATTTACACCTATATAATTAAAATGGCATACTACGCTGATCATAAAAAAACGGCATTCATGGGAAGTGAGCATATTACTTTACTCTTCTTGTCCTATTAAAGGAAACAAAAAGTGAGATGTACGTACTTTTTATTAAGGCATAAAATTCTGAGCAACAATATATTCCTCATTCAAAACCCATGCCCATTATCATAATTACGGGTAAGATAAGATAAAACTAACCATTATTAGTAGTTCAACCCACTTGGATCTCATCTAAAACAAAGCATATGTTTCATAACAAGGAAAAGGCTAAAACTGATCCCATAACAAAAGATAATTCATTGATTTAAATAAGAAAAATTCGAATTTTATTATCTATATGATGCCTTACTATTCAAAGAATAGGAGCTGATTAATGAATATTCATGTAAGGTATTGGGAGGTCAGAACCTGCATTAGCTAACCAGTCAGCACAAGCATTGCCTTTCTATTTGTTGAGTCAGACTTCATTAAAGAGAATCATAAAGTTGTTTATTTTACCATTATAGATAGTAAATTTCATGACTACAAATCTCATACATCATCATTTTAAACGCAAATTGCAATGTGTTACACACACAAACTCATCTAATGTTTAACCGGGCTATGGGTAAAACATAATTTATATCTAAACAAGATATCAGTAAGTTTAGAGTAAATATAATAGAGACAAGCGGGAGAGGACTAGCGTAGAAGCATAAACAAAAATACAGTAGAATCTCTATGATACACAACTGTCACCGTCCTCCCCTTTAACCAACCCATCATTATTTAACTTGAAAATTGTTTGTGAGAAGTTTAATCTAATAATCAATCTTTATCCCTCATTGTTAACACTTATCCTGATGGTAATTACCAAATCCTTCAGCAATACTGAATATTAACCTTAAAAATTCTTTGAGCTCAGAAGATTAACATTAATAGCCTACATACTTTTTATCTTTACTTTTCTAATATGTTCCCCTTTTTTTTTTTTTTTTGGTCATGATTCACGTGTATGATAATAAATGGTTTATTCCTTACACTCTATAGAGTTAATATAATACAAGGGAGGTGATAAGATTGACAATATGTCCATATCTTGGTTGTGAACAACACAAATGGGATTGCTTCTAATTGGAATTATTTACCCTGTAAAAGTTTATGTTTTATAAATATCCTTAAATATTGAATTAAAACTTTAGTAGACATTGGCCCTTAACATATTAAAAACTGTTGTATTTCTCATAATTGATGACATACTTGGTAATTTTAATAGCCTATAATAAATCACTATTTAAAAAATATCATCCGTAGTACGTAATTATTGCATGGCTCTTCTCCAATATCAAAAGTCAGCAGTCGGAAGTGGGAATGTTTTTATTTTTCTATAAATAGTAAAAAATTGAGAAGAAATTATGTTAGTTCTAAAAGTATTGCCAAGTTTCTTATATACCTAAAGATGCCATTGCTAGTCTATTGCCACAACAAATATATCATCAGCTCAGTATGTTAAAGAAATTTATAATATCTGGATTAATAATATCATAGGATAACTTGAAATAATATTGGAATTTCCCAACAACTTATTGGTTAATATAAAACTCCAATTAACTTGATTTACAGAGTAGAGTGACCGACATGAGAGTATATTATAAAAAGTATAGTTAGATTCAACCACTTGTCTGCACAAAAAAAATAGATATTAGCACATAGCATACTACACCCTAACTAAATATAAGGTTCAATTCCATTTATTACTGCAATGTCTAAATTTTCCACATCCCTTGAATTTTCCCATGTTATAAGTTCCCACATGGCTTGGAAGGTTTGCCTACATCTATACTATATACGTTCTAAACTTTGTACAAAGACTAGTCTTTGTACAAAAGTTTTTACCAAGTTTATAGAAAAAGGCATGAGGCATAAATATGTCATATTCTTGTACCCCAAATCCCCCTTCCTCCGAAGTAAACCGATAACACTTATTCAAGATTGACTCGATGATTATAGATTACTACTCTTGCCTTTCCAACAATCTTATTGATTAAATATTCCAATCTATCAACATATGCAAAAAGGTTGGCTGTGGAATAGTTTTGATTTATATTAAATAAGAAAGGAGCAGATCATAACCACGTTAATCAACAACCAATCTATCCACAATGTAAGGAAATAAATTTCCCAAAGAGTTTAATTTTTTCTTAACATAAGTAATATTATCGTCAAAAGATAAAGATTATTTTACAACCTTTTATATGTGGAACACCAAGATTTTTTAAGGGAAGATAGAAATACCCTTGACCAAAAACTAGTAATACCGTTTATAGTACATATTGTTACCACCAGGAAAAATTTTTAGGGGTGATAAAATAACACTTATTTCATATTAAATTTAACCAATCAACAATCAAAATTATTCTAGAATGTAATAAGCATATTAACCATTTTGATAGAACCATTGGAATAAAATTATAACATGTTAGCAAACGTAATTGGGTGATAGGAAGAATACTTATTGGATGTTGTATATTTACAAGTTCAAGTGTGCTTATAGAGATGGATAAGACCTCTAAAAGATACTTCAGCTGTATTAATGAAGAGAGCAGGAGGAACTGGATCACCTTATCTAATACCATTAGAAGTTTTTAAAAATAAAATGTTTCTTTTACCTTTGATAATAATGGATATAATATAAGAACCCTCATTACTGGTTTGGATCACAACTAATGAAAGTTGAGTTAAATTAAAAATGTTGCAATATGTGATACGCAAAAATTCACAGTTAATGTTATCTTAGGCTTTGATATATAATTTAATATCATGTACCACCTCTCATTTGTGGTCGAGGTCTTGATAATTTCTTGAGCTTAAAAGATGTTTTCAGTAATGGCTTCTTTTACAATACCCTGTTGGTAAGGAGAGATAATTCTAAATGAATAGGGGATATATATTCACAAATAATTTTGGAGAATCCGCTTACTAATGAAAGACCTTAGACTATTTGGAAGAAAAATCATCTTACATTATTTGTAACAACTTTCTTGGGTAATAAACCCAATAATAAGTATTAGAAAAAAATCTTAGCATAGAATTTCCATTATAAGAAATCCAAAATTAGACACTTATAAATCATCAGCATAAAATTTACCAAGCTTTTTGAAATAAAAAATTAGTAGTAAACCACAAGGCTTGTCAAAGGAAATAATTTCTTTTTCAAAAAACAACTTTCTGGGACTTCCTTCCAATTGAAGGCAAAGGGTAAGTGTATTGTTATCCTCCTCATTAAATGATGTTAGGTATAGGCTTCCAAGTTGATCATTCTGTTGTGGTTCAACATTTTTCTTTAAATAACGTAGATATTAAATGATCAACCAACAGGATTTAACAATCTCATCTTCTTTCTCATAATGATCCCCATCTGAAGATCAAATTTGATGGAATTAATACTTTTACTCTATTCTTTTTGCTTAACGATTGTAAATTTGTTAGTATTCTTATCCCCTTTATTTAATATTTTGATAGAGGATTTTTGTTTCTAATTAAATCTATCTTGGCTCTTGAAGCTTATACCAATGAATTTTTATCCTCTTTCAAATAAACTTAAATTATCTATCCGAAGGATCATTTCGTAAATTATAAGCTCATTAAGAAGTTATTTTTTCTTAAAGAAAAACAAATATTATGTATTAAAAGGTTTTTAATAATAGTTCTATTCCACACTCTAAGTTTTTACTTAAGCCTTTTGAGCTTAATTATTAGTTTATTCATCCAAACTACTATCATTGTTAGGATTGAATGGGGCCCTCCCATTTTCTCTTTGACCAAAATCATTGTAAGTGTTATCTACATCCACTATTATTGTAAAATTTGAAAGTATAAGAAAAGATAGATTGTCTAGATTGATTACTCATATTTCAAGTAGAGGGGAATGATAGCATATGTTTTACTTAAATAGCTAACAAATGTGTTTTTATTAGAATACATCCATAAATCTCAATATTAATTATATCATTTTTACTCCAAATATTACCAACGATTCAAGTAATAAGGATTTTCCAGTGAAACACTCTTTTGCACTAAAGATTTACTATTACATCATCACATTACTATTAATGTTATCCATACATTGATAATCAGGGTTAGATACACCAATCCTTACAGGAGGTTAGATATAGTATTAAAATCACTATCCAATTAACCTGGAGATTAATAAGATCACTAAACACAGAAGCTGATTCTAAAGATCTTTTCTATACAATACGAGAAGTAGATGCCATATTATGAGGGATGCATAAAAAGTAACCTGCATACAATTAATTATATATAGTATACTTGAGTTAATTCACCTCAATAAATTTTGTAACGGGTCTTTCCAAAAAAATCTCCAATTTTTTTTTAGAATTATTCCCACACTATGTTAAGTACCAAGAATACTAGCAGTCTCAAGCAGCTTGTAAAATGAAATAAGAGGTTTTCTAATAAAATAAGTAATAAAATAAGAGGTTATAATTTTACAATATGAGGTTTAATAAACTCTAATCCTAGAAGATGGGTATACCAATGTCCCTAACTATTCATATATTTCGACTTAATCATTAATATGCAATTTGTTTAAAGTTTGAGAACGGTGTGCTTATATAGGCTCGATTGCATATTTTAGTTTTGCCACATTTTTAGTTTCTTGTTTTTGATTGAAATTTAAATCATGTCTTCATTAATTAGTCCTTTTTCTTTATCATTATACAAAAGCATCTTAATTACTAGGAGAATAATTCTTACCACTTATTCCTTTAACATTTTTTTTGTAAATCCTTTGTGTCTCGAAGCATTTGTGCCTCAATCCATACCATTCCCATTATTATGAAGTTCTTATCATTCCTCAGGATATTAGCGGACCTCCGCATTTTCCCCTACTCATATTCCCACATCTTCATATTCCTCCGAAATATTATCATGAACATTCACAAAAGGGTGAGATGAATTATATATCTATACATTCATTATTGTGTCCATAAAATCTAATAAATTTTTGTTAGTAGCACATGTAAGAATGTAATAAGAGCACATGGTGTTATTGTTTTGAAAGTAATAGCAACCATCTCTCATCAACATGTTACAAAACTTTCCTCAAACCATTATTGTCGGGTAATATGTGTTACTAACAGAATGCGAGGGGGCTCATGAAATCCTTCCTCATTAGAAAGGGTTACTCTCCTCATTTTATTTTCTGCTCACAAAACCTTGCTCCATCTAACATAATGTTCATTGTTATCATTAACCATTTCATCGACATGATTCCAGTATTTCTTAGGAAGGAGTTGGTTGCATAAGCATTTCCCACAACTTGCACTTTACTTGTATCTCATGAGAAACTTGATCAACTCAAATTTTTTTTTCCTTTTTTGGACTCTTTAACCATTTTATTATGATATATGTTATTGAGGATGCAAAATAATAATGTTTGAATTATTGTGACATGAATTTTTTAATGGCTACTAAAAGTATAGGCAGTTTTCAAATTCAATTTTTTTGTAACATTAATCTTTGATCCAAATCAATGATTTCTTTAGTTGTTTCTTTAGAAATGTCCATTTCTACCAAAATGCCTGCCATAGATGGACAAGAAATAGTCTCAGGAGCTCGTGTATCCGTCTGTAAGGGCCTTCCAAAAATTGCCTAAAGAAAATATGAATTTGAATTAAAATGTTGAAGAAAAAAAGAAAAAATAAAAAATGAAAAAAAAAAAATTCTCAAATTGGGAAATGGATTTCCAAATACAAGATCTATTGGGATTCCTTGCTAAACATAAAAATCTAGAGTCCTCACTTTATAGCAATCACATGCTTGCTCAAACCCTGATATAGTACGTTCTATGGAGAAAATTTGACTGTATATAAATTGTTTGAGAGTTGATCCAAAAGCAACAAAAAAAAATCGCCCAGAGGTTTTAGTGAGAGAATAACTGTTCAAATATATTTAGATAACTTCTCAGAACAACTTCCATAACCAAAGTAATGAAAACGGGATAGAAAAGTTGGGTAAACAACTTTATCGTCAAACATCAAAGAAGGCAAAACCCTTGAAAGAAGATTGAACTAAATCCGAACTTCGAAGAAGGAGAACTTACTTTTCCACGAGGGACTCACGTTGAACGTCAATATATAATCAAAGATCTCATAAGAAGATCACTTCAATTATTTGTAGGACCCATTCGTGATGAGACGGCGTTGTCCATACTCCTAACCCACAAGAATACAAAAAATTTACAAAAACATAGGGGGGCCACAAAGAAAGATACAGTAAAATTAATGAAAATATATCATGTTTAATAGACATCCCAGGAGAAGATCCACGATTCAGCGCATGTCGTCAGGCGAGAAGGAAATCTAGAATTCGCCTTTATTTTGCTAGAGATAGTACTCATGAGGGAGAAGAGTTTGTTGGGTGATTATTTTTGGATATTTGCTCTTGAATACCATAAAGGTTAGGTATCAACATTTATATAAAAAAAGGATCATGATCAAGATTATGTGGTATGCGTGACGTTTTTTCATAAGTCTATTATTTTTATTTGTTTTTTTTTATAATTTCTTGAGCCATAAGTCATATAAAATATATATGCTAGCTTAGTGATCGTGCAGACACACACACACTCACACTAGGAGTGAAAAACTAAAAATTATTGAATTAAGTAAGGGACCATATTACACAATCCCACATTATATTCGTGATGATTCTATTAATTAAAAATCAATTGTTAAACGACTAACTGAAAAATTAATTTTCTATGATCTTTATCGTGTTGTATGAACTCTACATATAGGATAATCTGTTTCAATAGAATAATAGTTACAATTTGATTAGGTAGGTATTTTATTTTTTTAACCTTGAATTGATTATACTGTAAAAACTAGTTTTTGTGTTTTGATAATTTTAAAATTACCTAACTTTTAATTTCATGATTAGGACAATTAAATCAAGGTGTAATTAATATGGCATATTCATACAATACGTTGTTGATCATTTCTCACCTGTGTTGGCATAGATGAAATTTTTTTATACAGGGATCATCTTGGATGAACCTTAATTTATTAAACTAATCATTTTGAATTATTATATTTATCTAGATGATTGACAAGATGATTTTAAGTCATCACAGAGACTATCTTATATGATCTTTTGGAAGAGTTGATCTAATTATTCCATAGATTCTTAAAAATACTACATGATTTTGTATACAATTTTGAAATAGATCTTACTAGTCTTGATTTCTTTCATAATGAATGAATGGATTTTGAACTAATCATTACATTTACGTCATAAAATTGTTCTTTTACGTATAGAGTCTGTTAACTTCAAAATTAGTGTTTTTGGGAGCCCTTTGTATTTAAACATCTATTAACGTTATTGAAGAGAGTCTTTTTCCATTTTTCTGAGAGTTATCTTTTATTAGAAGAGTTGAAGTGGGAACATTGATTTGGGAGAAATAGGTGAGGTCTTGGAGGGAGAAGATTCTTATGGGAACAAGAGTGAGTATGAGAAGGATTTCTACCACACTATTTGTTCGGTGATCTTTCACCGTCTTGCTCCAAGTTCTTTACTTGATGAAAAATCTACAAAGAGTCTCTTCATGGAAGGATCTGACGCTCCAACATCTCTTGGGAAGGGCCACCCCCCCCCCCCCCCCCCCCCCTCATGAAAGGGATTCGTTCTATGTTAACCACACTTTTGTTCTCACAATCTTCTCGCGCGTGCGTGATTAATTTAGTTGAGCTCACGTCACGAGCCCGATTTGCATTCGAGGCGGACTCTAGTTAAGGCAAATTAGACCTGATGAGTTTGATTAAATGTGATTACGGACACACAACCAAACAACAAAACCCGACGACCAGCCCATTAGCCTTTTGAGCGACAATTTGATCCAAATCGGCATCAATTTGGGTTTGATTATACCAAACTAATTTAATTAAATTGAATTAATTTTGATTCATGCCTAATTCAAGTCAAATTGGATATGATTTTGAGCTTAATTTTATTTAAATTGTATTTATTTTAATTAATTTTTTTTCGTCTTCATGAGTTTTTATATTTGTTCCTTAATATCACGAAATCATCAACGATAAAGATTCCAATCGAAATTCAATATTGAGCCCATCACCTCAATGCAGTGCGGTGGATATGTTCATTTTGACTGAATACAGGCCAAAATTTTGGCGGGGAAGGGATTGATTAGCGTATTGAAGGAGCGTGTACGTCATGATTTTAGAGCTTCTCTTTTGTTTTAATGAGTATTTACCTCCATATAAAGATGATATCCATGGTATTCGTGGAGAATTAAGTGAGATCCTCGGCATTCAGCTACCTCATCCCTCTCTCTGCTCCTGCTCTCAATTTCGCTTAGCTCAGGGAGAAGAACCACTCCTCACCCACTCTCAGTTTCTGTTTATAAAGCACAGTCGTAGAGACCAGCCGAACCTTACCATCGAATTAGCTGGCTTTATCTCTGCAGTTTGCAGAAGCTTGAGGTATGATCCTCTCTCACTATTCGGTCTCTCCGTTGCGAGCACGAGGAGCTAGCTCCGAGCCCCTTCACCTATCCATTTATTGACCTCACTTTTGTTGTAGATCATCTTGATCTCTCATGGACTCTAAAACTAGGATATCCTAGACTCTAAGTTTCACCTCTAGGGATTTAGATTTAGGGTTATTCTAGTCCCCTAGACCTCTTAGGATCAATTTTGATCTTAGGGACCAGTCTAGTTCTAATCCATTGGCTAAGGGGCTTAATCACCTGAAATGTCTTCCTAGTATTTTTTCAAATACTTCAAAACCCTGTCTAACTAACCCACTAATTCAGGAGTATATCTAATGCCATATTATAAGACATATCTCTTAGGTCATCCTCCAAGTTTGAGCTGTATATGACCCTTTAGCCCAAGAAATTAAATTGATTTCCAATGGTGGCATAACTTCAAAATTTTATCGACCCATGCCACTGGGCATATCACTAGCGGAATTTGACCTTATGGAGCTTCCCTCCTCATAATCCCTTTGATATCTTCCATGCCTCTTTGATTTTGGATATGTCAAACATTAATATAAATTTTTTGGATTCCTTTGACCATATGGTACTTGAGGTCAAAATGACAAACTTTTGAATTTAGGGGTTTTTATGAATTTTTGATCCAAATTTCAATATGGCTTAACTTTACCAAAAACTTGAGACCTTCTTTTTACTCATCTTCAACATTATTTGGGACCATATTTGACCCAGTCGTAGCCCTGGGTCATCTGGTTGACCAAAGTCAACATGGTTGATGAGGTGGCCACCCTTAGGGATCAAATCCCTTTTCAATCCAAATGCCTTTTCTTGGCATGAGACCCCTCCTATTGGAGTTTATATGTCAAATTGAAGTCAATGGACCCAAACTCTTGGTCCCTAGGTCAAACTTGGTTGACCAACAGTCAACCAAGCTTTGACCCCCCCCCTAAAACCTTTATACATCTACATTCATCCATAGCTTTTTGACAAGAACATTTCAATACCATTTTTGTCCATGGGGTGATCCCATAGGCATCCAAGAGGACCCTCTTTCGGAGACCCAAGCCTTGAGTTCACTGGGTTGGCCATTTGGATTGACCAATGTGCCCAAAGAGAGCCCCCTTGAGCCACTTTTTATCCTAGCAAATTAGATCCAACCAAGGTGCCATTGGGTTTTCCCTTGACACAATAAACTTTCCTAACCCAAACCCTATTGGAGTCAACTTGGGTAAGAGTTCGTAAACCTAAAATGGTCAAAAACCACTTAATTGAGCTAATCCCCTCTAGTCAAATTGAACCTATTCAACCCCTCCATTAATACACATACCTGTTAGTACTTTCCATGCATCTCGTTTCTATTTGAAATAAATTTATATATTATAATATAAACAACCCCCCCCCAACCCCCCCCACCCCCCCCCCCCCCCCCCCCCCCCCCACTCCTCCCCCCCCCCCCCCCCCCCCCCCCCCCCCCCCCCCCCCCCCCCCCCCCCCCCCCCCCCCCCCATTTCCCCCAATTATCCTCCCCCCCCCCCCCCCCCCCCCCCCCCCCCCCCCCCCCCCCTTTTTTTCCCCCCCCCCCCCATTTTCAGGGAGGTAGGGCTTCCCCTTCGGCTTTACTGCTTCTGCGTTTACTAGGTTTTGCTTTTTCCTCTTATGCTTTTTTTAGTGCTATTTTCAGCCTCCACGTCATGTTGGTTATAAAAGTATCGATAATTTGTCTGCTTCCTCTGAAGATGTTTCCTGTCGTGTTAGTAGGTTCACCGCGACACAGGAATTTCACAGCGAAAGTAACATTATTTTCTCCCTTTCGTGCGCTATTCTGTAAATCCGTATAATCCTAGTACTTTTATCCGTATAATCCGTTGTACTAATGAGATTTTGTAAATCCCGAATTACGTCGTATATCTAGTTTTTACGATTGCGTAGGATTTGGATTGACCTGCGAAATTGTTTGGCTGGTTTGTCTTAATCTGGAGTAAATCCTTGACGTTAATCCCAACCTCAAATCTCACCCACCTCCCCCCCCCCACCCCCCCTATACACAAACATCCCCTTAGTCAAATTAACAAAACATCTAGTTATTAGGCCAATAAGTCTGCTTTCTCAAGTTATTTAACATATTTTTCATTGTAGATCTTAGCATGTTTTCAGTCCCATTTTTTAGTCATATTATTCAGATTACCGTTCTTCTCATTCTTTGCTGCAGGTTTCAGGTTCGGCAAATAAGAGGGACGACTTAATAAAATGATTAAGTGTTCTAAATATTAAAATTTAGTAATTTAATTCTATTGAATAAAATTAGTTTAGGTATGTCTATGTATTCGCTTGTTTTTAAAATCATTTTTTTATAATTGATGATTGATTTCGATGGGAGGGCACACGCCGTTGCATTTGCAAAGAGAAATTTTATTTTTCTTTGTTTTCTGATAAATGACAACAGTAATTAGGATCCGTCATCTCCTTTAAAACCAAAAACCACACCTGCCCACCGCTCTCTCTCTCTCATTCTCTCTAACTCGCTATTTTTTCTATTCGCCGCTTCTGTTTTCATTTGGATCTTCTCTACCTACCTCATCCGTCGACCGTGTTCGTAACCTTTACATTTTATTTGAGGATCGCTCTTTCTATGTTTATTATTGTGATCACGCAGTTTCAAGCTGGGATATTTGAGTGAGGAGAAACTGGTTCGATAAATTGTATTGAAACTGCGAGGAGACCAGCAGAGCCTCAAGAAACTCGCTTTGATTCAAGTCCATACGTACCTCGATCTGAGATGATGACGAATTGTAAACTCGACTCTCTGACGGAGGCGACGTCGGGGATGCGGTGGGGGCGCTGAGAGAGGCCACAGCCGTGGCTCTACCCGATTGATACATGCCAAGACTCATGTTCAGGCCGAAGTCGGATCCCACGGCCAGAAGAAGTACCAGGTTATAACAACAGGATCATTCCCTTCTTTTATGTCGATGAATCGTTCTTTCACGTCACTATTTGGTAATTTTCAGAGCTTGATCGCATTTGCGGGGTGTTGTTTTTTTAGACTGCTTGATTTTAAAATCAGGAAATTTACATGTAATGATTTTCATTAGAATTAGAAATATGTGTGAAGCTGTCACTTTCTTTTTCGGATCGGCATGTGTTGTTTCTTATGAGAGAAGTATTCTGATCAAGATGTTGTGATTTGCGTGAGAGATTTGCACGGTTATATTTTCTTCTTTGGGTCTTGTATGGTTGTCTCGGAGGCAATAAAAAAAAAATAAAATATAAAAAATATAATAAAAAATAAAAAAAAGTCTGTTATGCATACTGAGTCTATATTTAACCAAGTTGTGAAATAAATATTTCTTTTGAACTTGTACCTTATAAACTTTGTTGGATAAACTTATGGGAGTCGGCTCATTTGTTTGTAAGATGATCTACCAACTATGTTTTTGGAAATCTCTTTTGAGTTATTTATTTATGGAGATGACGGGACCTTCTTTCTATGCAGAATGTCATTGCAGAAGCCCTTTCATTTTGCGGTTTTGATATGGCATTGGGATGTGCCAATGAGTTTGCATTAAAAAGTGCTCTTGAGACATGGTAAATCATTTTTTTGGTTAAGTAATACTGAGCCAATTAGATTTGACTTTTCTAGTTCTCTTTAGTTAATAATATATTTGTAATCCACTTCTTTTTTTCTACATAAAATTCTCCTTGAAACAGGGTAGATTTCTCAAGACCTTTGTGTATCTTGGTGGATTCATCTTGAGTATTGTAACTTTGGAAACCAAAAAAGTGAGACTTTACGACCATGGAGCGTTTTTTGTTAAATATGAGAGGATAGACTGAGTGTCGGGTATGAGAAATCTAAGATACTTCAAAAACGTAAAATGTAGTTGTTTAAATATGAATTGAATCATATACTTTACGTAAAGGACCTTTGTCATGATTTTGATTATTTCCATTGGAGATTTTGAACAAACATTGTTCTAAGCTGTGCAAGTTACTATGGGATAGTTCCTCTTGTCTACAATAGTTGTTAATTTCTACGAATCAAATATAAGGAGTATTCGAAACATATTCCCATTTCTTGTTTATTTTTTAATGGGTTAAAATCTTAAGAACCTTTGATGGGGCATCCAGAATTCATCTTTGGTAGCAGCACCAAACCAATAGGAAACAATGGTGAGCTCTTTTGTTGGGTACATGCAAGGTTTTTGGTCTTCTTATTGTCTACACTCCAGGCAAGCAATACTTAAACTCAGGCAATTTTCAATTCAAAGATGGTAATTGGTGGGTTTTAAAGAGGGCCTCTTACAGCATCTAACTTCTCATAAATAGTCTATATAAAGTGTAGTACTCTTGGGTTAATATTTGTTGATAAACTTTGTGTACAACATCTAAAGTAATAAATGCCCATCTTTGAATGGTGTTACACTGGATGAATCATCAATTGACAAATCTATAACTCATTTTATTCAATACATCCCTCTTCAAAAATAGGTTGCATATTTATATTGCATGAAAGTGCAATTAAGTCTATTTTCATGGAGTAAAGGCAAGGTGTAAGCAAAGAATGATGTCGTAAAGGATGAGTGTCACAATCAAACATGAGAAAGGACTTAAGTAAGCAATGGATTCTCTCTTATTTAAAACAACCATTATCCTTCCACTTAACAACAATTGATAGATTATTCTAATTTTGACCATATTTGTGTTATTGGTGGCAAGTGCTCAATTCATTAGCTGGTATTTTTTTTCAACCATTTTGCATAATTGATTGGATTTTTTAGCTATGCATTCACACAACACTCATGAAGATCTTGAGTTTCAATACAATGGATACTTGTTTTGAGAGTTGTTTAATAATGGTTTGGTTGCTCCTTTATTATGCATGTAAATGGGGCAATGTATGTTTCACTCATTATGATTTGCCTTATCAATCGAGGTCTATGTTAGGTGTTATTAAACAAATCCCTTGGGAATTTGTTCACTGACTATAAAGTTATGAATTCTCTATCCTGATTGTCATACCTTTTATAGGTTATGTACCACCTTTGGAGTTAGATAAAGTTTTGGGAGCTACAAATAATTACAAACTTAGCGAGCTCAAATAACTATAGGTGGGGATATATAGTGACTTAAATTTTGGGTGTTTCCTTCATGGTCTTTGCCTGGAATAATTTTTAGTATTCATCATTCATTTTCCTTTCTTTTAGCATAGCATTAGTCTTCCTTCATATGGCTGCTTTTAATTTATTTGTTATTTATCCTTGTTTTTATATATAAAAGAATGCATGTAGGTATAGTAGCTTCTACCTATCCTTTTTTTTGTCAATTTTGTATATTTTTCTTTACTCCTAATGTTTTGGGGCATCACTGTTAATTTATAACTTCATATTTCGTGGCCTACCGGACCTATAATATACATGAATGATATTTCCTATTGATCAATATCATTATTTGCAATATACTGACAACATTGGGAGGAGTATTCCACTATATCTTGTTAGCTTTACCTATCTTAAAGATTATATTGTATGAGCATTGTCATGTATGTCTTCAATGCACCAATGTAATTAGTTTGAATTGCTTTTTATAGATTTCCTTACTACTGATTCGGTACCGATGTCTGCATTTCGGAATACAATTTGTTATTCTTAGTAATTTTCATCTTTTTCTTATCTTTTTCCATAATGCACATTTACGACTGGTTGATTTGGAATTCTAATGTTTGAACATAGGATGAGATTTGATCAGTGAAAGATTCTTGCACATCTATTTTTAATGTTATTGAATCCAACATCATTAATTTATAAGCGATTGAATGATCACGTTGTGATATTGTTGAACTAGGCAAAATAATGACTACTTTTATTTTAAGATGGGTGGTAGGGCTGAACTTGCTAATTCCGAAGAGCCAACTTGAGTCCTTACAATGAAATATGCAGCTTATTGTTTATTTTGTTATATGTATAGACCTCAGAATGGAGAACATGCTAGTGGTGACAGTTTTGACATCAGGGTTTTAGAAATTGAAAAAAAAAAAGGTTAGATTTCATATTCATTTGATAATATCAACTGTGCACACATTCTTGATAGGCGTAAATGTGAAGGTTTAATGAATCAAGAAAGAGAAAACATATTTGCTTTTGAAAGACCTTCTGATTAAGCTCCTAAAGATTATCGTACACGACTAAGGCTTCGTTTGGAATGGTTGCAGCTGTCAGTAAAGCTAAAGCAGATTGTGAAGTTGTTGTCCAGAAAACTGTTTTCAAAATTTGTTATATATAAATCAATAAATTTTGTTTGGGTAGTATAAACGTCGAGCTGCTGTGTTGCTGATGTATGACAACAAATTATCTTGATACCCTCATATATATATTGATGAAAAAAATTGTTTAAATATATATATTTTTTAAATGTATATAATAACAAACTAATAATTCTGAATTAAAATAAAAAAAATTTATCAATATATTTTATAAGTTCATATGTCAAAATACTATAAAATTTTTAACTAAATTTTTTCTATCATCCTTCAAAATAATTTGTTCAAATTTTAGATTCTCGAATATTTCTTTATAATAAAAAAAATCTTGATAATACAAATATTTTTGGTTGATATTTTTTAAAATATTATATCAACAAAATGCTTAAATAGAAAATTTTTGCCATCAAAATTTTTTTCTGAAATCTGTATAGCAGATCAAATTTCTGATCAGATTATTTGGATAGAACAAACTTAACCTATTTGATCATTCAAGTTTGTTGTTCAGATGTATTAATAAAGCTTCAATTATAACAACCTCCGATGAAATTACACTAGCTGATAGTAAGTTTCAATTACATGGACACTATCTAACTTGCAACATGTCGAAGAACTAAATCTTCCAGTTGGTCTGCAGGCATGTTTTTTAACAATTCAACAAACTTATATTGTCTTCGAGGCTCTCCAATCAAGCTAATAACAACATTTTTTTTTACAAAAATCGACTTTCTACATGGATTTAACAATTACTTTTAGTTGTCTCAATCAGATCCTGATTAGCAAACTATATTAATATTGATCATTAGCTAAGAGTATGTATTTGTGAACAGGTTCTATACAGCGTGCCATTTGCAGTCACGACAAAATTAATCCGGTTTGATCTATAGCCATATTCTATTAAATTTAGAGCAAAACAAGAGTAACAGCTAATTTGATAAATAATTCATACAAATTCACTAATAATAGAGCTCACATAAATATAGCTGAAAAAATATAAAAATGGTGACATAACACAATTTAATATTTATAAAATAAACATACTGCCAAACATATGAAACTTCATAATTCATCTCATTCATCAATGCATCTATGATTTGTTCTTGTAAATGGATCATCTCCTCTACACCTTCACCATCTAGTGCCTCTTGATTAAAACCATTTTCTTTAGTCTCTACTAATGATTACCCAATTCTATACTCATATGCCTCTTCTAGTATATATTCTCTGTCTGCATCACATATATTGAATTATGGGCCTTCTCGAGTGGATGTTGACGTATGTAATTATGCAATGCCATTATTGCTATCACCCTTTTAATTTGTTTTTTGAATGAATATGCAGCATATCTTGAAGTATGACCCACTTCTTCTTCCAAATATCAAATGATCTCTTAATTATGCCTCTTAATGAAGAGTGTCTTGTTAAAAGTTTCTTTCCTCTCCCGTACTAATTGGCTTCCTCTTTGAAAATCAAGTAAATGATATTTGGTATCTTGAAATGACTTCAGAAATCTTCGTTGCATCGGATAACCAGCATCAACAATATAATACTTTCATGTTATAAAGTATATGTAAATTATTATAAATTTAAATATTACTAATGTTATTACTATATATAACGTACCAGAAGGTGGCATAAGAAAGTTATTACGTTATTATGAGTTGCAAATTTAAAAATAAGACTGTCATGTACACTTCATTCTCATCCTGCCATGATAAAAGTAAAACACAGTTGAAGTAACAAACTGTCATAGCATTTTGTGTCATTGAACCACATCATCCTATATAAGCCACATTCTCAGCAGAAAGGGATGGTGTCTCAATTATTGAGTTTAATACATTAGTTTATGAGCTAATGTTTGTGCAATAATTGATAAGCTAAGTAATTTGACTTCGTAGAAATATAAAATCAAATATTTTTTCCTTTAACCACTTGAAATTGTAGATGAAGGTCATTTCAATTGGCTACAATCAATTATGCTATCGAGATTTTATGAAGGATCTTCTAAAGACTCACTACCTATATCAATGTGTTCAGAATCTCTAATAACATTTTCATGGTGAAGTTCTTGGTTCAGAGTTTAAGCATGATATTTGGTAGCAACAACACCTAGAAATATCATATCAAGCTTATCTTCAAGTTCGGAATCAATGCCATAATATTTAATTTCTTTTGCATTTAATAAAACCTGCAAAGAAAAATTTAGTTTATAGAACTAAAAAGTATAATATGAAGGTTTAAAGTGCCAAATATATGAGATATATAAAATTAATATTTATCTCTAATTTTTCTTTCTACCATTCATCAGGCGCATCAATGATTTTTCTCCTAGGATCCCAACCAAATCCAGTTGACCCACACATCAATTCTTTCCATAATTTCCAATCTTTCTTTAACTGATCCCATTTATTTTTTAACAGAACTTTATCATACTCTCTTCCAATTATTTCATAAAAAATTTTAACTAAATTTATCCAACCCTCTTTATTAAAGTGTGTAGTCGGTTGATTGCCAAATTAGATCTCTCTTAAACATAAATCATAGAATATAATCTTCACATATTTCTCCCATGTTGTGGATGGTCCTCTATCCTTTGGTTTGCCCATTGAATATTTTAATTGATGTATTATAAATTTACTGAAAAATGAATTGTAATGAATGGCATTCAAGTGCCTAAAATAATTTAGAATGAATAGTAATGGGTGGAGCATATTAAAGTAAAGCTCATATTGAAAGAAAATAGAAGAATATATAACTCAATATTAAATTTAAAATTAAAAAGAGAATGAAATTGTAGACCCCTCAGAGATATAACACAAAAAGGTAATAAATTAGGAACCAACATCCATAAAGGAGTTGGCTTAGTAGAAAAATAGAGCATCTAACAAGATGCAAAACTACTAACCAGAATGAATCTCTAAACAATGAAGGTATTGCCCAACAAATGACACTATATAAAAAGGAAATAATACTTTTTTGTATACTTTTGAGCGAATTTTATCTTAAAATCAAATATTGCATCTGCTAGACCTTCAACACAATATCTCGATTGGAAGCCTGTTGACTTCATTTTTGTATGAGGTCACTAAAACCCTTTCAGGTTCCAGATCAATCCTGACCCTACATCAATCTAGATTCCAGACCCTAGGACCTACCTTGACCCTAAGATTCTTCCAGACCAATCTAGATCTTAAGTTCCACTCTAGGTCCTAGGATCCTTCTAGGTTCCAGACTTTAGGACCTACTCTAGACTCTAGGACTCTCTTAGATCCAGACACTAAGATTTTCTTAGATTCTAGGACCCTTCTAGATCTTAGATCTTAGAATCCATCTAGATTCTAGGACCAATCCAGACTCAAATCAATTCATACCCTTGATAAATTCAAGCCTCAAATCAATCTGATCTTCATTCAATTCAAATTCAAATCAATTCAAGCTTCAAATCCTTCCAAACTTTGATCCAATCCAGTTAAGAATCCAAACTTCAGCCCAGACCTTGATTTTGTCTTTGATCTAGTTTTAGACCTATCTAATCATTTATGATCACCTAAATGATTATAGATGAATTGGATACTTCAATTTGAATCATTCAAACTTGAAATCCAAACCAAACCCAAAATCCAGGATCAAATTCTAAGTCCTAAGGCCCTGTCCTAAAGACATTTTTTAAGGATTTTTCAAACATTTCAAAACCCACTCAAATGATCTCTGATTTAGAGTCTATCACTTGCAAAGTGATAATACATGTCTCTGGAGGATACCCTTCAAATTTGGGCCCATTCTGATGTCTCTAACCCCAGAATCTAAATCAAAATCCAAAGGCTGTAAAACCTTCAGATATTTACAGTCTATGCCACTGGACCTGTCACCTTGAAGATTTTGACCCTAGAGCTTTTTCCAAAGCTTCTAGTCACCTCCAGACCCTTGATTGTAACCCATTGAACAGTAAACTGCATTTTTTTTAGACCCACATTGACCCCTAGTTGACCAGGGGATCAAAATGACCAAAATGCCCCTATGGGACTCAAGTGCCCATTCCAATTCAAATGAGCTCCCATCCATCCGTTCGAGCGAACTCCGGCGAAAGCTCATAGCCTCCCGCTCGAAGTCGTACCTCCGGCCATCCTCCAGTCCCGGCGCCTGAAGGAAGTCTGCTCGCCATCATCTCCTGAAGCTTCCTGATAGAGCAGCTCATCCGTTGAGACTATCTCTTCGGTAATCCCTCCATCCCGAGCTCCCTAGCTAGGTAGTCCGGTCAAGTGTGAAGGAAACCTTCACCCCAATGGATTTCCACCGTTGGATTGAAGGTTTCCACCCCCTGATCCTCCCTGTGAAATTTCATTGAGGTTCGCCATCGGGATCGCCCGGATCACGTCAGAGAAGGTCCACGGCTTCAGACACGCGTGGGAGGTTGAAGAAGAAATCTCAGCCGTTGATTTCAATCAATGGCTCAGATTAGATCCCGCGGTCCTGGAGCGCGGTTAATCATGGCTGTCCGATCTTCCATCCGACGGCTACGGTTAACCCGACTGTTATCCAGTCAGTGCCAATGATTGCCCACCAATCACAGCGCACCGCGTGTAAAGCACGGCTGACTGGGTAATTGCTGAATTAAAAATTCCAGAAATTCAAGGGAACTTCAAAAAATTGTAACTCCCTCCACACTTAGCCAAATTAGGTGTTCTTAGGCTCATTGGAAAGGTCTTAGGGAGACCTACAAAAGCCCCATGGTTCTAGGCATTGGTTAGCTCTGTGTTGAGTTTAATTTTGGTTTGAGCATTTTATGAATTTCTGCAATTATTTATCAAATATAATTCCACCAGGCCTAGAATTTTGGGAGATCGAACTTGGACATGTTCCTGACATGTCCAAATTTTATCTCCCCGTTTTAATCTGTTCAAGGGCATTTTCCCTTAATTTTGAGTTCAAGGGTCATGGGTTGACCCTTAAATTTAAAATGGGATTTAGACCTATCCAATGAGACTTAGGGTGTGATTCTTTGTGTGGTGATGATGTGTAGGGTAGGGAGTGTAGAGCCATTGATTTTGTCCCAATCCAAGCTTAGTATAACTCCTTACGAATTTTTGAAGGTGACTTAGAGTTCACCTTAGGTGGCTTGGTTAGCCACCTTAGAGTATTCCATTTGAGCTCAAACTTGGTGTGATTAGACCTTGTGGTCAGATGATCCCATGGTTAAAATTTCATCAGGTTTGGAGCTTATTTGGTTCACCAATCAAGAGCCATAGTAATCCCCCTTAGAAATGCCCCATTTGCCTTAACAAAATCCCAATAAATCTAATTTAATTCCTAAAATTCCCTAAAATACCCCTAAATAACCTCAATTCACCCCTTAATCAATGAAAATTGAAATCCCTTTAATTTGACATTCAAATATATATTAATTTAATTTTAAGTTAAAGTAAATGTTTAATCAATTTTAATTAATTAAAAATTATTAAAAATCCAAAAAAAATCTTTAAACACTTGCTGATCTCTCCTTAGATCATTTTTTATCTTTGGAGTTGATTTCAAGAAGTTTGGAACTCATTTGGGTTCAAATCATTAAAAGGGCCCTTAATTGAAATAATTAAATAATTCCAATAAATACCCAAACTTCAAAATTCATAACTAATTGTAGAAAACTCCAAATTAATCAAACTTAGTGACTAATGACTCTAATTAAAATATATTATTTTCCAAAAATTTTAAACCCCCAAAATCTGGTCAAACTCAAAAAGTCAATATTTTGGTCGACTCTAGGTCTTAATCGGGTTAAAACTTCTAAAAATCATAACATTTGATAGAAAACTCCAAATTGAGTGTGTCAACTGTCTAACAACTCATAATAAGGTCTAGTATTTGTTAAAAATCTGGAGACCCCTTAATTTCTCTCTAATTCTAAAAGTCAAATTTACCTCCAAAATCTATTAACTCCCTTAAAATTCTAAAATTTTCTTAATAGGTTAATAAAATCATTAACAAATCCTTTAAAATCAGTAAACAAATCTCTTAATATTGATTTATGCCTCTTAATTATAACAAACTTAAAGTAACTTAATCAACCCCGATTGCTACTGGGTAACCCAGGCCTACGAGGCTATTAATTTAGCCCCAAGGAAGGTGAAATAAACTTCACGGCCTCAGTGTGAAACAAAAGTAGTAATCAATTAAATTTTAAAATATATTTAATTGAAATTCTTAATCTATTAACACTTAAACTTTAATCTAAATCCCCTCTTAAGCCTTAACAAATTCAAAACTTTTCTAGATAACTTTAATTAATCACCCAGCTTAGGATCTACCCCTGCCACATGACCTTCTACACACACTTTAGATGATGTGCTAGGACAACCAACTCTAGATCTAGGCTAGGCCGGTGTTTACTTTACTGCTGTGTGCCGGATTTTTCGTAGTTTTCACTACATGTTGTGGATGAAATTGCTTTGCTGTGTCTGCTTACTTTTCTACACTATGTGGATGGATTGATGTGTTTGACGACTAGATTACCCTTAGGTTAGGAATGATCTGGATGTTCATACAGTTTTTTGCAAGTGGACACGCTCATGCAGGGCAATAAAAGGGGGCTAAATCAATAAAAAAAATTCAATTGTTATAAATGCTTGCACAGGTGCTTCAGCTGCTAAAGCCCCCAAATAAAAAAAGAGTGTGGCCAGTGTGTTTACTTTCTTTTCTGCTCATATATAACTGCTTTTTATTTATAACTGCTTAGGATAACCCTGCAGGTGAGTCTAGATTTTATTTTCATATAAATGTAATTTGTGTAATTATTAAGTGTTGTGAAAGTTAATTTTGTGTTGGGATACATAGGTCCAAAGCTTGGACTCCGAAGAGAAAAGGATACCCCTTAGGGGAGTATTTCTTTTCTATTTGGAGATCCAAATTTGGACCATACTTCTTCCCTACCCAAAGAGGAAAGAGTGGCCTTCCCCTTAAAGGAAGTGCCCCCTTATCCATTTGGGTAGCATACTACGAAGAATCCAAGGAGCTTGAAGAAAAAGGAGCCTGAAGAAGAACAAGACTGAAAACTTGAAGATTGAGGGTATCCCACTCAAAATAACTTACGTCATTATTAGGCTTAGAATCCGGGTTGTTGTCAGTGGTGCCCAGTCACTTTACTTTCTGCAAAATTCTGGTTTGTAATAAGCAATGCAACTTTGCCTATGGACATTTATTAATTAATTTATTTATATTTGATGTATTGAGATGATTGCCTTTAGGACTGTCTGCTTTTTCTAGTTTTTTGGCGTTTGTGTGTCGCTTTTGTTTTAGCCTAGATACGTGAGACCCATAAGGGTGTGAAAGTTTTATATTCATAACTTTAAAAGTCTAAAATTTTAGTGAGTCTAAATAACATAGAAAGATAACGAATCTAGGGAATTAGCCGGGGATCGACCCCGGGGTCGCATGCATATTTCTGCATTACTCTTTCCTTATTTTAGACCTTTCCCCGCCTGCGGGTAGAGTCCGGATAGTCTGACCTATGAGGACGAGGTGCCGGACCTGGGGAAGTCCAGTCTTCTAAAAAATTTATTTTCTAAGCCTGTTTTTAAAATTTCAAGCATACTTGATTTGAGATTGTTAACTAACATGCATTACATTAGAAACATACTTAATGAGTCAAAATTTTAATTGCATTATTCCTTAGCATTTTTGCACCCAACATAAGTCAAAGGGGCAAATTAGGAAAATCTCTAGATGTCGGCCCTAACTCACCAAAACTTTAAATACAACGTCCCTACCACTCTTTCATAAAAGACCGGACTCATCTCTTTAAAATCGAGTAGGTGGTTAGCTGGCTCCCCAATCCAAGCCGGGGTAAGTCCAGACCCTGCACTACATTAGTTAGGTTTGGACGACTATGGTCCAGCGTCCAAAATAGATTTAGGATCCGGGGAAGATCTTTGATTATAAGACCCCAAACTTCGAGAATATAGTCCCAAATTTCTAATAAAATGCTCAACTCTAATTAAAGCTTCATTTTGATCCTAAAACATAAAGCCCAACACTTAGATTAAGTTGGGACACTTTCAGATGGTTCTGGAATCTCAAAGTGTCCCATACATCTCTTCCCTCGATTCTGTTAATAACTGCTCAATCTTGATCCACTCCCTTTTAATTTTCCAAATTTCATTCATTTTTGATATCACTCCTACCAAATCTAACAAAATTCCGCCACTATTTTAATCGAGAGTTTTCATAGGAGATTCTGTCTCCCTATGATGTAATTAACTATGAGGGCTTGCACTCGTAGGAGATTTAGAACCACACACACCTGATTTTAAAAATTGATTTTTCAATGTTCAATTGGATTTCTTTGGGAAACTTAAAATACTAGTGATCGTTATTATCATATTCAAAGAATTATCACCGAATGATATTTTCTCCCTTCGGGGAGATACACATTTCTTTGATAAGGCTTTGGATGTGAAATCAATGATCACACTTCTTGAATATTGTAGCTGGATATTTAATTGAGCTTCATTTTGATCTTTCAGGGCCATACGAAGTTCTCTTTAGAATTCGGTCGCAATATTCAAGAGGAGATTCATAATTCTAAGTCTCAACACCATTATGAAATTTTATTTTCATCCTCCGGGGTTATATACTATTTCTAACGAGATGATTCGATATTAGAATTAGAATTAAACTTTAATTTCAAAATTTCCAAAGAGAACTAATATTTTTTTAAATATATTTTCAAAATTCCACCAACAAAGCCTAAGATCCCAACCAATCATACCTAATTAGCATCTAAAATTGGTGATAAAAAAATAATAATGAAACGAGTCATTAAAATAAAAAATAAGCTCAATATCCCTCCACCAATACAGTAAAATTCATAAACACCATGGCCGGAATGTTGTCAAGTGTGGAGATTGAGGGAGAAGATGTGGGTCTCTATTACAGGTTTGAAGCAGATAAGAGGAACAAGTAAAATAGGAGCAGGTCACAATTTGGTTAAGGGATTTTAGACTAAATGAGACTATTGTAGTTGAGGAGGAGAAGTAGGTAGTTGCTCGGTCTGTGAAGGTAGAGTTGTTGTAGTGGAAAGTCATAAGTGGCGAGCTTTTAATATGTTGTTTGTGTTGCGGATCTATGATTTATAGTTTTGATGATAGCAAACATTCCTTATTTTCCTACGATTGCCTTTTATACTAAAGTTTCAGGTCCACACGATCAGACTACTATTTGGAACCAGCTCAAGATTGGGTAGACTAGGTCTATGTCAGTTTGTAATCTTTTTCCTTTCTTGAGTCTGTTGTATTTGGTGTGGCTATAACTTAGTAGAAATTCTCTTGCTCCCTATATGATTTCTGTTTTTGGTAACATCGTCCGGGACGATATAAATATCGGCCTGGACGATCTGTCCAAAATCAGAAACCCTAATTAGGGCATCCTCATTAAGGCAGCCGTCAACTGATCGGCCTGAACGATAATTCTATCGGCCAGGACGATATGTTCAATTAAGAAAAATCAGCCGCCATGATCAGATTAGGCATTAAATCTTTTAGGAAATCGGCCAGGACGATATATCCATCGTCCAGGACGATCTAACTCAATTATGCTTAAAATGATCTGGTATCTTTGGAAAGAATTAATGGCTGATTGATACGATCAAATTGGCCAGGACGATCGTGAGATCGGCCAGAACGATATCCTGGACGATTGACATCGGCCAGACTCTATTCAGGGCGATGATTAGGACGATTGAACTAGTTTTAAACTAATCGTCCCGGACGATCGTGAGATCGGCCAGGACGATGTAACCAAGTTTTTACTGATCGTCCCATATCGTCCCGGGCTAATGAGCTTAATTTGTACTGATCGGCCAGGACGATATACCTATCGTCCTAGACGATAATGTCGGCAACTTGCATTAATGAGCTTGTTTTGAGAGCTTCTATTTAAGCTTTGGCATGGCACTTTGTAAGTGTCTTTGACAGCCATTGGAGCTTCGTTCTTGTGGGGGAGACTTGAAGAGAGAGCTTGAAAGGGAGAGAGGAAAGGGTGGAGTTTGAGAGGGAGAAGATCCTGTGAGGGGGAGGAACTCAAGGGAGTGTGGTGGGGGATCCACACGGTTGCTCCGGCGAACTCGCACCTTAGTACCATCGGATTCAAGGCTTGTCTCGAGGTAAGTTCACCAAAGAAGAAGATATCTTTGGTGTCAAAGGACCCGGCGACTCCGCCGCACCGGGGAAGGTGGAAGTGATTTTGTAAGGGCTTCTCCGCCTAGCCGTGGGGGCTAAAGGAGATACACTAGTTTAGTGCAATACTTGGGGGGTGCCTCCAAGGAGTGGACGTAGGTCAAGGTTTGACTGAACCACTATAAATCCGGTGTGTTCTTTTCTTATTATTGCTTCCACATTTATTTTTCTTCCGCACTTTGTTTGTGGAGTTTTTGGTTAGAGTTTTATCTTTGGTTTTAATGTTTTCCAATTCACCTCTCTCTTGATTAGCTTGGGACTAAGTTCAAGAGGGCCTAACATCCCTAACGAACTTTCAAGTGGTATCAGAGCGGTATTCATAAAATAAGTTTTTAAAAGCTTTTGAATTTTCGATCCATGGCTAATTTTGTTAATCGTAATTTTGCGGAAGGATATTCAATCACCAGACCTCCTTTATTTGAAAATATGTCATTTGATTTTTGGAAAACTCGCATGTCTATTTTCTTGCAATCGATTGATTTTCGTATGTGGCATATGATTTTAACTGGTTATTCATTACCGTCATGAATTATTAATGGAGTTAAAATTGATATTCCTTTTAGTCAATGGAACAGGGAAGAACAACTCAATGCTCAATTGAATGCAAAATCATTAAATTATTTTTTCTGTGCTTTAAATTCTGATGACTTTATGTTAGTTTCCACGTGCATTACGGGTAAGGAAGTTTGGGATAAATTGCATATCATATACGAAGGCTCTAATGAAATCAAGCAATCAAAGTTGAATATTTTAATGCATGATTTTGAAATGTTTTCTATGAAACCTTTTAAAACAATTTTAGACATGTATACAAAGTTTATTCAAATTACTACATCATTGCATGCCTTAGGAAAAGATTTTTCAAATTTTGAAAAAATTAACAAAATTCTTCGTTGTTTACTTGAAAAATTCGATGCTAAAGTAGTTGCTATTTATGAATCAAAATATTTGAATGATTATTCTATTGATAATTTGATTGGCTCACTCATTGCCTACGAGCAAGGGTTGGGTCAAAGACTTTTGGATGCAGGTGAAACGATCGTTCTAAAAGCTGAAGATACAGAAAAAGGAAGCTTAGTTGGTGACGATAGCAATGAATTGTTAAGCAAATCACAAAGCTCACCAATGCATAAACAAAAGTGGAAGAAAGGTAAAAGTGGTAAGGATGTCCATATTTCCACTGACACTATTTGCTTTCGATGTAGGAAACCTGGATATGTGAAGAATACGTGCCCTAATGTAAGAATTCTTCCTACAAAAGAAAAGGGCAAGGAAAAGCTAAAGTTTAATTGGGAAAATAATGAAAAACACAAAATCTCATGGGCATACATGGTTTCTGAAGAATCGGACCAGGAAAGAGATAATGGTTAAAATCCTATCGTGTTTTTTTGTTTTTTTTTTATGTTTTTCGTTTTTATCTTGTGTTTTTTCGTTTTTGTTTATTCTTTTCTTTTGTTGTTTTCGTGAAAGTTTTTTTTTCCTGATCAACACACACATTCACTTTTCTAAAAATGAAAAATCTACTTCCTATTTTTTCTTGAAATTTTTGGTAAATTGCTATTGACTTCTCTAAAAATACTCAAAAGGAAGGAAACTCATATTTTTGACTCTCAATCTCTGTTTTCTAAAAGAGATTATTCTACTTTTGATTTAAAATATTTTTCATCTTTTAAATTGGTTTTTGAAACTAAATTTTTTATCTCCCTACATTTTATTTATCGCATAAGAATCTTTTGCAAGGTGCTGAATCTACATCATAATTTTCTTAATCAAGAATTTCGTTTTTGTCAATAGTATGAGTTTACTTTTTATCTTTAAGATTTCAGAAAGGTAGCATATTCAAAAAAATTGGCCAATGATGCCAAAAATAAAAGATGCGCAAAGCGCAAATTGAAAATTTTAGAATACACAAAGTGTATCAAAAGATGCGTAGTGCGCCAACCAACTGTCAAGAGGCATAAAATGAGCCCACAAAAGTTAATGCTTATCATTCTTGGACTTTTTAAAACATAAGAAAACCCTTGATTTTTTCGATACTTGAGTTTGAAAATCTTGATTCTTGATTCAACAATTCGTGCATTGATCTTCTATTAGATATATTTTATGGAAGGAGTTTTTGAAAAATGATTGTTTCTTTCTCTAATTTATTTTATGATTTAGATATTAAATTAAAAAGTTTTTAAGCCTTTTTAAAGAACTTGAGTTTGGATTATCGAATCTTGAATTTCTAACCTTTACTGGGCTATGCGTTGTCAATCCAATTCTACTAAAATTTTGATTAAAACTAAGAGGTAACTTTCTCATTTTAAGATTTTTTACTAGATTTGAAAGTTTCTTTTTGTTTTATGTGCCTTCTCTCTTTTTGATAATGTCAAAGGGGGAGAACGTACTTGTATCCCTTGTTTTCTTTTCAAAAATTTAAAACTACAAAAATATTTTTATCTCCCTTATTTTTTAAAGCGGTATTCAAGTGAGGGGGAGATTTTTGAAAATTCAAAGAGAAATGTTTGTCATCATCAAAAAGGGGGAGATTGTTGCGGATCTATGGTTTATAGTTTTGATGATAGCAAACATTCCTTATTTTCCTTCGATTGCCTTTTATACTAACATTTCAGGTCCATACGATCAGACTACTATTTAGAACCAGCTCAAGATTGGGTAGACTAAGTCTATGTCAGTTTGTAATCTTTTTCCTTTCTTGAGTCTGTTGTATTTGGTGTGGCTATAACTTAGTAGAAATTATCTTGCTCCCTATATGATTTCTATTTTTGGTAACATCGTCCGGGACGATATAAATATCGGCTTGGACGATTTGTCCAAAATCAAAAACCCTAATTAGGGCATCCTCATTAAGGCAGCTGTCAACATATCGGCCTGGACGATACTTCTATCGGCCAGGATGATATGTTCAATTAAGAAAGAATCAGCCGCCATGATCAGATTAGGCATTAAATCTTTTAGGAAATCGGCCAGGACGATATATCCATCATTTAGGACGATCTAACTCAATTATGCCTAAAATGATCTGGTATCTTTGGAAAGAATTAATGGCTGATTGATACGATTAGATCGGCCAGGACGATCGTGAGATCGGCCGGGACGATATCCTGGATGATTGACATTGGCCAGACTCTATTCAGGGCGATGATCAGGACGATTGAACTAGTTTTAAACTAATCATCCTGGACGATCGTTAGATCGGCCAGGACGATGTAACCAAGTTTTTTCTGATCGTCCCATATCGTCCCGGGCTAATGAACTTAATTTATACTGATCGGCCAGGACGATATACCTATCGTCCTGGATGATAATGTCGGCAACTTGCATTAATGATCTTGTTTTGAGAGCTTCTATTTAAGCTTTGGCATGGTACTTTGTAAGTGTCTTTGGCAGCCATTGGAGCATCGTTCTTGTGGGGGAGACTTGAAGAGAGAGCTTGAAAGGGAGGGAGGAAAGGGTGGAGTTTGAGAGGGAGAAGATCCTGTGAGGGGGAGGAACTCAAGGGAGTGTGGTGGGGGATCCACACGGTTGCTCCGGCGAACTCGCACCTTAGTACCATCGGATTCAAGGCTTATCTCGAGGTAAGTTCACCAAAGAAGAAGATCTCTTTGGTGTCAAAGGACCCGGCGACTCCGCCGCACCGGGGAAGGTGGAAGTGATTTTGTAAGGACTTCTCCGCCTAGCCGTGGGGGCTAAATGAGAGACACTAGTTTAGTGCAATACTTGGGGGGTGCCTCCAAGGAGTGGACGTAGGTCAAGGTTTGACCGAACCACTATAAATCTGGTGTGTTCTTTTCTTATTATCGCTTCCGCATTTATTTTTCTTCCGCACTTTGTTTGTGATGTTTTTGGTTGGAGTTTTATCTTTGGTTTTAATGTTTTCCAATTCACCTCTCTCTTGATTAGCTTGGGACTAAGTTCAAGAGAGCCTAACATCCCTAACGAACTTTCAGCTTGTGTGAGGTGGAAGTTGGGAATGAGAGGTGTTGTGTTTTTATCGATGTTGGTGTGAGACAGATGGAGAAATCAGGATTTGCAAATGGAGGAGGAGGCGGAAGGTACTGGCTTAAAGTGTGGTCATTAGAGGAGGAGGGAAGAAGAGTTGTAGACTATTTGAAATTTACTAAAGAAGAAATCATAGAGGGAGCTACCCAGTGTGTGAAATTGAGCCTCTAGTATGGAGGGAGCTACCTAGGCCCCTAACATCAGAAGCTTAATTATGTATGTTTTGTTCCCTCCTCGCTATAAAATCTAGACTTCCCCAAGCACTATTAATCTCTGCCCATATGCCCTCTCTAATCTAAAGCATTCACACATATGTCCTCATAATGATAGTGAATATGTCTCGTAGGTGAGTTACTCTACATTTATCAAGATTTGTTCAGATTCTAGTATCATGCTCAAAAAAATAATAAAAATCTAAATGTATATAATAAATTTGGAAAACAATCCTTATTAGCATAATAAAATATGAAGAGATGTTAGTAATAATGTAAATTACAAACCTCAAACTCGTTGAACTACATGTCACAGACTTCCTTTGGAAATTTCTTCCAAGAGATATATGGAGCATTAAACCTGCTCCATAATATACCCAGCTTGTATCTTGTGCATGGGCTGCTATGGTCCAAAAATACTCTTCTTTATCCAATTGTGAGTAACTCCATACCCAGACACTTTGTGAACAACTAATGACAAAGAATCAATTTTTGTGGGTATAAAATATACTATTTCAAATATTTCCTCCACAAAACTGAAACAGAAAAAAATAACAATAATCTAAATTGAAAATGCCAAACAGAAAAGGATTGCCATATAAGCTCAGGCGTGTAGTATCTGTAATGCTACCATGAACAACACTCAAGTGCCACTCCAATCTGCTCCTAAACCCACCAAGGCTCACAAAGAACCTGCACGGGAAAGTGTACTAGAATAGAAGGATACACACTTGAACGAAGACAGAAGTAGCACACAGCCACACACTTTCACCTGAAGAGCCCAACAATAGCTCTTAATATATGAAAACAAAGCCTTAAACTCCATAAGTTTAAAAGTAAACAACACTAAGATAGAGCAGATAATCCACAAATAAAACACAGACGAACTAACCAACTAGAAATGATAGAAAATAAAATTGAGAAATAGCTAATTCAAATTAACCCAAGGAGTAGACGAGCAGCACATAGAGTAATGAACATGATAATTAATTCTCTAATCATTGCTCAAAATAGGCTAATCCCAATAGTTACCATCAAAATGTAAGTAAAAAATACTATTATATTGATTACCAAACCAATGATGGCAAGTAATCATCCATATAAAATTAACCCAAGCCCTATTAAGATAAAAAATAGGAATCTCGCAGATCATAAAAACTGCAATCTGGGAAGGGAGCATATTACAATACTCATTCTTGTCCATAATAAAGGAAACAAAAGAGAAGTAGTACTTTATATTAAGGCTAAAATTCATAGCAACAATATATTCTCATCAAAACCCAGCCCAATATCATAAATTATGGGAAGAATAAGATAAACAACATTATTAGTATTCACCACTTGGAAACAACCATCTAAACAAAGCATAGTATCATAACAAGAAACAGGCTAAAAACTGACCCAACAAAGATAAACATTGATTTCAAACATAAGAAAAATCAATTTTATCTAATCTAATGATGCCTTTAACAAAGAAAGGGAGCTGATTATAAGAAAATTCAGTAAGGAATTGGAGGTCAGAACCATGATTAGCTAACCAGTCAGCACAAGCATTGCCTTCTCTATGAATATGAGTCAACTTGACATTAAAGAAAATCAAAAGTTGTTTAATTTTCCTAATAAGATAGAAAATTTCATGACTACAAAACTTCTCATCATCATCTTTTAAGCCAAATAGCATGTGTAACACACCAACTTCAATCTAAATATTAACCGGACTAAGGGAAAAACATAATTTAATCCAAACAAGATATCAGAAAGTTTAGAGAAAATAATAGAGCAAGCGGGAAGAGGACTAGCGAAAGCAACAACAAAATTACCATTAGAATCTCTAATGATACCACCACTGTCACACGTCTCCCCTTTAACCAACCCATCATTATTTAACTTGAACATGTTTTGAGAAGGTTTAATCTAATAAATCAATCTATATCCCTCATTGATAACCTTATCCTGAAGGACAATACCAAAATCCTTAGCAATCTGAAAATAACCTTAAAAATTCTTTGAGCTCAGAAGATTAACATTAAATAGCCTACAAACTTTATCTTTAACATTTCTAATAATTTGGTCATGATTCACAGTGATATTGATAAAAATAGAGTTATTCCTACCAATCTAGAGTTAATAAAGAACAAGGGAGGGAATAAGATTGACAATATGACCTCTCTTGTTAGTGAACCACAAATGGAGGATTTCCTTAATAGAATTATTACCCTTAAAATAATTATGTTTAAAAATATCCTTAAAATGAATTCAAACTTTAGTAGCAATAGGCCCATAAATAAAAACATGTTGTATATTCTCAACATGATGACAACATTGGTATTTTAAAGCTAAAATAAAACCACATTTAATTAAAATATCATCCGTAGTAACATAATTATGCATGCCTCTCCAAATAAAAGTAGCATTGGAAGTGGGAATGTTTTTTTTTTTCATAACATAGTAAAAAATTTAGAAGAAATATGTTTAGTTCTAAAAGTATTCCAAGTCTTCTTAATACTAAAGATGCCATTGCTAGTCATATTGCACAACAAAATATCATCAGCATCATTATTTAAAGAAATTTATAATATCTGATTAATAATAAACATAGGAATAACTTGAAATAATTTTGGAATATCCCAACAATTATTGGTAATAAAACAATTAACCTTGATAGCAGAGGTAGAGACCGAATGGAGTATATTATCAAAAGAAGTTAGATTCAACCACTTGTCCTGCAAAAAAATAGATTAGCATAGCCAATACCCTAATAAATATAAGGTTCCACTTCCCATTTAATACTGCAAAGTCTTTTCCAAACCCTTGAATTTCCCATTTTATAAGTACACATGGTTGGATGATTGCCAACACAATACTTATACGTCATAAACTTAGACCAAAGACTAGTCTTAGTACAAAAGTTTTACCAAAGTTTATAGAAAAAGGCATGAGCTAAATATGTCATATTCTTGTACCCCAAATCCCCTTCCTCCGAAGAACCATAACACTTATTCCAAGATGACTCGAGAATTTTAGATTACTACTCTTGCCTTTCCAACAAACTTATTGATTAATTTTCCAATCTATCACAAACTGCAAAAGTAGGCTGAATAGTTTGAAATATATAAATAAGAAAGGAGCAGATAACACTTTTAATCAACACCAATCTACCACCAATGCTAAGGAAATAAAATTCCCAAGAGTTTAATTTATTCTACACATAAGTAATAATATCGTCAAAAAGAAAAGATATTTTACAACCTTTAAAATGAGGAACACCAAGATATTTTAAAGGAAGAAACCCTTGAACAAAACTAGTAATACCGTTAATAGTAATATTGTTACCACCAGGAAAATTTTTAGGGGTGATAAAATAACACTTATTTCTATTAAATTTAAACCAATCAACAACTCAAAATTATTCAAGAAAGTAATAAGCATATTAACCATATTGATAGAACCATTGGAAAAAATAATAACATCGTTAGCAAAGCGTAAATGGGAGATAGGAAAACATATTGGAGTTGTAAAATACAAGTTCAAGTGAGCTTCATAGAGATGGATAAGACCACTAGAAAGATACTCAGCTGTAATAATGAAGAGAGCAGGAGAAACAGGATCACCTTATCTAATACCATTAGAAGATTTTAAAAAATTGTTTCTTTTACCATTGATAATAATGGAAAAATAAGAACCCTCAATACTGTTCTGGATCAAACTAATGAAATTAGAGTTAAAATAAAAAAGTTGCAAAATGTGATACCAAAACTTCCAGTTAATGTTATCATAGGCTTTAGCAATATCTAATTTAAAAATCATGTTACCACCTCTCACTTTGAGGTCGAGGTCTTGAATAATTTCTTGAGCTAAAAAGATGTTTTCAGTAATGGCTCTACCTTTTACAAACCCCATTTGGTAAGGAGAGATAATTCTAGAATGAAAAGGGGATAAATAATCAAAAATAATTTTGGAAATCAGCTTACTAAAGAAAGAACATAGACTAATAGGACGAAAATCATCTTACTTATTTGTAACAACTTTCTTGGGAATAAACACAATAAAAGTATTAGAAAAAAACTTAGGCATAGAATTTCCATTAAAGAAATCCAAAATAGACACATATAAATCATCAGAAATAATTTACCAAGCTTTTTGAAAAAAAAAATAGTAGTAAACCATCAAGGCTAGTCACAGAAATAATATTCATATCAAAAACAACTTTCTTGACTTCCTCCATTGAAGGCAAAAGGGTAAGTGTATTGTTATCCTCCTCATTAATGATGTTAGGTATAAGCTCAAGTTGATCAATCAGATGAGGTTCAACATTTTTATTAAATAACTTAGATAAATGATCAACAACAGATTTAACAATCTCATCTTCTTTCTCAATAATGATCCCATCCTGAAGCTCAATTTGATGAATAAAACTTTTAGCTCTATTCTTTTTGACTAACGAATGAAAATATTTAGTATTCTTATCCCCTTTAATTAAATATTTAGAAGAGGATTTTTGTTTCTAATAAATCTCTTCTTGCTCTTGAAGCTTAAACAAAGAATTTTTATCCTCTTTCAAATAAACTAAATTAACATCCGAAGGATCATTCTGACAAATAAGCTCATAAGAAGTAATTTTTTCTTAAGTAAAAACAATATTAGTAAAAAGGTTTTTAAAAATATTTCTATTCCACCAACTAAGTTTATACTTAAGCCTTTTGAGCTTAAATCATAGTTTATTCATCCCAACACTATCATTGTTAGGATGCAATGGGGCCTCCCATTTCTCTTTGACCAAATCATTGAAAGTGTTATCTAACAACCACATATTTTAAAATTTGAAAGTATAAGAAAAGATAGAATGTCTAGATTTGATACCAATCAAGAGAGGGGAATGATCAGAATATGTTTTACTTAAATGCTCAACAAATGTGTTATTATTAGAATACATCCATAAATCATTAAAAATAATATCACATATTACCACATATTACCACGATTCCAAGTAAAAGGATTACCAGTGAAACCATTATCAATAAGATTACAATACATCATCATACTATTAAAGTTATCCATAACATGATAAACAGGGTTAGAACCACCAATCCTTCCAGGAGGTTAGATATAGTATTAAAATCACTACCAATTAACCAAGGAGAATTAATAAGATCACTAAACACAGAAAGCTGATTCTAAAGATCTTTTCTAACAATACGAGAAGAAGAAGCATATATGAGGGAAGCATAAAAATTAAACTGCATACACTTAATTATATAATGTAATACTTGAGTAAAATCACCAATAACATCTATGCTAA
Source organism: Dendrobium nobile (assembly GCA_022539455.1). Taxonomy (NCBI): domain Eukaryota; kingdom Viridiplantae; phylum Streptophyta; class Magnoliopsida; order Asparagales; family Orchidaceae; genus Dendrobium; species Dendrobium nobile. The sequence goes on along the minus strand of CM039718.1, from coordinate 14,448,598 downwards.
CAGGGTCTTTCCAAAAAATCCAAATTTTTTTTAGAATTATTCCCCACACTATGCTTAAAACCAAGAATACTAGCAGTCTCAAGCAGCTTGTAAACTGAAATAAGAGGTTCTAATAAAATAAGAAAATAAATAAGAGGTTCTAATAAAATAAGAGGTTCTAATAAACTCTAATCCTAGAAGAAGGGTAACCAATGTCCCTAACATTCCATATAATCGACTTAATCATTAATATGCAATTTGTTTAAAGTTTGAGAACGTGTGCTTATAGGCGATTGCATATTTTAGTTTTGCACATTTTTATTTTCTTGTTTTTGATTGAAATTAAATCATGCTCTTCATTAATTAGTCCTTTATTATCATTATCATTAACAAAAGCATCATAATTACTAGGAGAATAAATCTTACCACTTATACCTTTAACCTTTTTTTGTAAATCCTTTGAAGTCTCCGAAGCATTAGTGCCCTCAACCATACCATTCCCATTATTATGAAGTTCTTCATCATTCCTCAGGATATTAGCGACCTCCTCCATTTCCTCCTACACATATTCCCCATCTTCCATATTTCCATCCGAAATATTATCCTGAACATTCACAAAGTGTTGAGCTGAATATATATCAATACATTTATTATTGTTCCCCATAAAATCTAATAAATTTTTGTTAGTAGCACATGGTTAAGAAGTAATAAGAGACATGGAATTATGTTTTGAAGAAATAGCAACCATCTCCTCATCAACATGTTACAAACTTTCCAAACCCTTATTGACGGGAATATGTGTTCCTAACAGAATGCGAGGGGGCTCATGAAATCCTTCCTCATTAGAAAGGGTTACTCTCCTCATTCTTATTTTCATCTCCACCAAAACCTTGCTCCATCTAACATACATGTTCATTGTTATCATTAACCATTTCATCGACATGATTACCATTATTCTCTTAGGAAGGATTGGATGCCATAAGCATTTCCCACACTTGCACTTACTTAGTATTCTCATGAGAAACTTGATCAACTCAAATATTTTTTCCTTTTGACTCTTTAACCATTTTATTATGATTATGTAATTGAGGATGCAAAATAAAATATTTTGAATTATTGTGACCATGCATTTTATAATGGCTACAAAAAATAGGCAAGTTTTCAAATTCAATTTTTTTGTACCCATTAATCTTTGATCCAATCAAGATTTCTTTAGTATGTTTCTTTGAAATGTCCATTTCTACCAAAATGCCTGCCATAGATGGACAAGAAATAGTCGCAGAGCTTGATCCGTCTGTAAGGGCCTACCAAAAATGCCTAAAGAAAATAAGATCTTAGAATTAAAATGTTGAAGTCTCAAATTGGGAAAGGATATCCAAACAAGATCTATTGGCGATTCCTTTCTAACATAAAAATCTAGAGTCCACTTAAGCAATCACATTTGACAACCCTGATATAGTACGTTCTTATGGAGAAAATATGACTGTAGTCTAAATTGTTTGAGAGTTGATCCAACAAGCCAACAAAAAAAACGTCCCAGAGAGTTTTAGTGAGAGAAATAACTTTCAAATAATATATAGATAACCTTCTCAGAACAAACTTTCCAACCAAAGTAAAAGAAAACGGGATAGAAAGTTGGGAAACAACTTTATCGTCAAACATCAAAGAAGGCAAACCCTTGAAAGAAGATTGAACTAAATCCAACTTCGAAGAAGGAGAACTACTTTCCACGAGGACATCTTTGAACGATCAATATTTATCATCAAGATTCAAAGAAGCCCATGGGTTGGATGACGACGGCGTTGTCATCTCCCAAACCCACAAGAATACAAAAAAATAACAAAACAAAGTCACAAAAAAGAAACAGTAAAATAATGAAATATATCAGTTAAAAACACCAGGAAATGATCCACGATTCAGCCGCATGAGGCGGCGAGAAGGAAACCCTAGAATCGCCTTTATTTTGCTAGAGATAGTACTCATGAGGGAGAAGAGTATGTTGGGTGATTATTATTGGATATTTGCCTTGCATACATTAACATGTTAGGTACAACATTTATTATAAAAAAGGATCAAGATTCAAGATTATGTGGACTATGCTTGACGTTTTTACATAAGTCTATATTTTTATTTATTTATTTTATATTTCTTGAGCCAAAAGTCATATAAAATATATATGCTAGCTTAGTGATCGTGCACACACACACACACACACACTAGGGAGTGAAAACTAAAATTATTGAATTAATGAAGACCATATTACACAATCCACATTATATTGTATGATCTATTAATTAAAAATCAATTGATAACGACTAACTGAATAATTAATTTTCTATGAACTTATCGTGTTGTATGAACCTCATCATATAGGATAATCTGTTTCAATAGAAACTAGTTACCAATTTGATTTAGGTAGGTATTTTATTTTTTTAACCTTGAATTGATTATACTGTAAAAACTAGTTTTAGTGTATGATAATTTAAATATTACCTAAATTAATTACCATGATTAGACAATTAAATCAAGGTTTAATTAATATGGCATATCATACAATACGATGTTGATCATATCACATGGTTGGCATAGATGAAATTTAATTATCCCAGGGATCATCTTGGATGAACCTTAATTTATTAAACTAATCATATAGAATTATTATAATTATCTAGATGATTGACAAAGATGATTTTAAGTCATCACAGAGACAATCTTATATGATCTTAAGAAGAGTGAACAAATTATACCATAGATTCATAAATCATACTACATGATTAGTATACAATTTTGAATAGATCATACTAAGACTTTATTCTTCATAATGAATGAACTGGGATTTTGAACTAATCATACTTTACGATCCTCAATTGTACTATACGAATAGAGTCTGTTAACTTCAAAAATTAGGGTTTTTGGAGCCCTTTGTATTTAAACATCTCTTAACGTAATGAAGAGAGTCTTTTTCCATTTTTTCTGAGAGTTATCTTCTATTAGAAGAGTTTGAAGAGGGAACATTGATTTGGGAGAAATAGGTGAGGTCTTGAGGGAGAAGATTCTTATGGGAACAAGAGAGAGTTTGAGAAGGATTTCTACACACAATTGTTCGGTGATCTTTCACCTTCTTGCTCCAAGTTCTTTACTTGATGAAAAATCTACAAAGAGTCTCTTCATGGGAAGGATCTGACCGCTCCATCATCTTGGGAAGGTGAAAGGGATTCGTCTATGTTAACCACATTTTTGCTCACATTCTTCTCGCGCGTGCTTGATTAATTTAGTTGAGCCTCGTCGAGCCCAATTTGCATTCGAGGCGACTCAAGTTAAGTCAAATTAGACCTGATGAAGTTTGATTAAATGTGATTAACGCCCATTAGCCTCTTTGAGCGCAATTTGATCCAAATCGGCATCAATTTGGGTTTGATTATACCAAACTAATTTAATTAACTTGAATTAATTTTGAATCAGCCTAATTCAAGTCAAATTGGATATGATTTTGAGCTTAATTTTAATTCAATGTATTTAATTTAATTCCTTTTTTTTCTTCTCATGAGTTTAAATTTGTTCCTAAATCACGAAATCAAACCAACGATAAAGATTTCATCGAAATTCAAATATTGAGCCATCACCTCAATTCAGCTGGGTGATATGTTTATTTTAGAATGAATACAGGCCAAATTTTGGCGGGGAAGGGGATTGATTAGCGTATAGAAGGAGCGTGTACGTCATGATTTTAAGAGCTTCCTCTTTTGTTTTAATGAGTATTTCCTCCATATAAAGATGATATCCATGGATTCGTGGAGAATCAAGTGAGATCCCTCTGGCATTCCAGCTCCCTCACCCTCTCTCTCGCTCCTGCTCTCAATTTCGCATAGCTCAGGGAGAAGAACCACTCCTCACCCCCTCTCAGTTTCTCGTTTATAAAGCACAGTTCGTAGAGACCAGCCGAACCTTACCTCGAATCTAGCTGCTTTTATCTCTGCAGTTTGCAGAAGCTAGAGGTCTGAACCTCCTCTCCCTATTCGGTCTCTCGTTTGCGAAGCCCAGGAGCTAGCCGAGCCCCTCTCCTCTCCCTCTTATTGACCTCACTTTTGTATGAGATCACTCTGATCTCTCATGGACTCTAAAACCTAGGATTTCCTAGACTCTAAGTTTCCTCTAGGATTTAGATCTTAGGATCCTTCTAGTCCCCATACCTTAGGATCAATTTAGATCTTAGACCAGTCTAGTCCAAAATCCAAGGCTAAGGGGCTACATCCTGAAAGTCTTTCCTAGTATTTTTTCAAATACTTCAAAACCCAGTCAACTAACCCCTAATTCAGAGTATATCAATTCCATATTAATAAGACATATCTCTTAGGTCATCCCTCCAAGTTTGAGCTTAATCTGACCCCTATAGCCCCAGAAATTAAATTGATTTCCAAAGGTTGCAAAACCTTCAAATTTTATGACCCATGCCACTGGGCATATCACTAGGGGAATTTGACCTTGGAGCTCCCTCCAAACCCTTTGATCTCTTCCATGCCTTTGATTTTGATATGTCAAACATTAATCTATATTTTTTTGGATTCACTTTGACCCATAATGGACTTGAGGTCAAAATGACCAAAATGCCCTTTAAGGGGATTTTTTGACTTTTGACCAAAATTCAATATGGCTTAACTTTACCAAAACTTGAGACCTTCTTTTTAATCATCTTCAAACATTATTTGGGACCTATTAGACCCAGTCGTAGCCCCTGGGTCAACCTGGTTGACAAAGTCAACCATGGTTGACTGAGGTGCTCCCTTAGGGATCAAATGCCCATTTCAAACCAAATGCCCTTTTCTTGGCATGAGACCCCTCCCATTGAGTTTATATGCTCAAATTGAAGTCAATGGACCCAACTCTTGGTCCTAGGTCAACTTGGTTGACCAAGTCAACCAAGCTTGACCAAACCTTCTATACATCTCCATTCATCCAAGCTCTTTGACCAAGAACATTTCAATCCCATTTTGGTCCATGGGGTGATCCCATAGGCCTCCAAGAGACCCCTCTTGGAGACCCAAGCCTTGAGTTCACTTGGGTTGGCCATTTGGATTGACCCAAGTGCCCAAAGAGAGGCCCCCCTTGAGCCACTTTTTAATCCTAGCAAAATTAGATCCAACCCAAGGTGCCATTGGGTTTCCCTTGACCCAATACAACTTTCCTACCCAACCCAACTATTGAGTCAACTTGGGTCAAGAGTTAGGCTAACCTAAAATGGTCAAAACCACTTGTAATTGAGCTAACTCCCATCCTAAGCTCAAATTGAACCTAGTCAACACCTCCATTAATCTCATACCTGGTAGGATTTCCCTTGCTTCTTCGTTGCTTTTTGTGGGAGGTAGGGCTTCCCCTTCGGCTTTACTGCTTCTTCGTTACTAGGTTTTGCTTTTCCTCTTATGCATTTATTCGTGCTATTCAGCTCCACGTGAAGTTGAGTTATACAAGTATCGAAATTTGTCTGCTTCCTCTGAAGATGTTCCTGTCGGATAGTAGTTCACCGCGACAAGAATTCACAGCGAACGTAACAATATTTCTCCCTTTCGTGCGCTTCTTCTGTTAAATCCGTAAATCCTAGTCCATATATCCGTAAATCCGTTGAACAATGAGATTTAGTAAATCCCGAATTTACGTCGTAAATCTAGTTTTTACGAATGCGTAGGATTTGGATGACCTGCGAAAATTGTTTGGCTGGATTTACCTTAAATCTGGCGTAAATCCTTGACGTAAATCCCAACCCAAATCTTATACCAAACATCCCCTTAGTCAATAACAACATCAAGTTATTATGCCAATATGTCATGCTTCAAGTTATTAACATATTTTTCATTGTAGATCTTCGCATGTTTTCAATCCCATTATTAGTCATATTACTTCATATTCCGTTCTTCTCATTCATTGTGCAGGGTTTCAGGATCGCAAATAAGAGGGACGACATTAATAAAATGATAAGTTATATAAATAATAAAATTTAGACATTAAATCTATGAATAAAATAAGTTTAGGTATTGTCTATGTATTCGCTTGTTTAAAATCACTATTTTTTATAATTGATGATTGATTTCGATGGGAGGCCACGCCCGTTGCAATTGCAAAGAGAAATTTTATTTTCTCTTTGTTTTCTGAAAATGACACAGTAATTAGGAATCCGTCACTCCTTAAAACCCAACACCTGCCCCCCGTCTCTCTCTCTCATTCTCTCTAAACTCGCATCTTTTTCATACGCGCTCTGTTTTCCATTTGGACTTCTCTACCTACCCTCCTCCGTCGACCGTGTTCGAACCTTTACATTTTATTTGAGGATCGCTCTTTCTATGTTTATTATTGTGATCACGCAGTTCAAAGCTGGGATATTTGAGGAGGAGAACAGGATCGATAAATTGTATTGACTGCGAGGAGACCAGCAGAGCCTCAAGAAACTCGCTTTGATTCAAGTCAACGTACCTCGATCTGAGAAGATGGCGAATGTAAACTTCGAATCTCTGGCGGAGGCGACGTCGGGTGCGGTGGGGGCGCTGGTGAGCACAGCCGTGCTCTACCCGCTTGATACATGCAAGACCAAGTATCAGGCCGAAGTCGGATCCCACGGCCAGAAGAAGTACAGGTATAGGATCATTCCCTTCTTTAAGTCGATGAATCGTTCTTTCACGTCACTATTTGGTAATTTCAGAGCTTGATCGCATTTGCGGGGTGTTTTTTTTTTTAGCTGCTTGATTTTAAAATCAGGAAATATACATGTATTGATTTCACTTAGAATAAAAATATGTGCTGAAGCTGTCACTTTCTTTTTCGGCTCGGCATGTGGTGTTTCTATGAGAGAAGAATCTGATCAAGATGTTGTTGATTTGCAGTTGAGAGATTTTGCACGGTTATATTTTCTTCTTTGGTTCTTGTATGGTTGTCTCGGAGGCATAAGACTGTTATGCAAACTGAGTTATATTAACCAAAGTTGTGAATAAATATTCTTTTGGAACTAAGTACCTTTATAACTTTGTTGGTAAACTAATGGGAGTACGGCATCATTTGTTGTAAGAAGAATTACCAAACTATGATTTTGGAATCTCATTTGGAAATTTATTTATGGAGATGACGGGCCCTTCTTTCTAAGCAGAAAGTCATTTCGATCCAATCCATTCTTGGGGTTTGATAAGGCATTGGATGTGCCACTGAGTTTGCATTAAAAAGTGCTCTTCGAGACATGGAATAAATCATTTTTTGGTAAGAATCTTCGCAATACTATTTATTTTCTATTCTCTAGTTAAAAAAAATGAATCCACGTTCTTTTTTTCCATAAAATTCTCCTTGAAACGGGTAGATTATCTCAAGACCTTTGAGTATCTTGGAGGATTCAACTTGAGTATTGTAACTTTGAAACAAAAAGTGAGACTTTACGACCATGGAGCGATTTTTTGTTAAAAATGAGAGGAAAGCTGAGTGTCGGACATGAGAAATCTAAGAAATCACAAACGTAAAATGCTAGATGTTAAATATGAATTGAAACAAAAACTTTCTAAAGACTTTTGTCATGATTTTGATTATCCATATGAGATTTTGAACAAACATTGTTCTAAGCTGTGCAAGTTACTAAGGGATAGTTCCTTTGCACAAGTTGTTAAATTTCTACGAATCAATATCATGGAGTATTTGAACATATTCCCATTTCATGTATAACTTTTAATGGATTAACATCTTAAGATCCTTTGATGGGCATCCAGAATTCATCTTGGTAGCAGCCACCAAACCAATAGAACAAAGGTGAGCTCTTTTGTTGGTTCACAAGCAAGGTTTTTGGTCTTCTATTGTCTACCTCCAGGCAAGCAATCTTAAACTCATTGCAATTCTCAAATCAAAGATGGTAATTGGATGGGTATTAAAGAGGGGGCCTCTCTACAGCATCTAACTTCTCATAAATAGACTATATAAAGTGTAGTACTCTTGGTTAAATAGAAGATAACTATGTGTACAACATCTAAAGTAATAAATGCCACTTTGAATGGTGTTACCTTATGAATCAATCAATTGACAAATCTATAACTCATGTTATTCACTACACCCCTCTCACAAAAATAGGATGCATATTTATATGCATGAAGGGTGCAATTAAGTCTATTTTCATGGAGTAAAGGCAAGGTGTAAAGCAAAGAAAGAATGGCGAAGAAGAGTTGTCACAATCAAAAAGAGAAAGGACTATAAGAAAGCAATGATTCTCTCTTTTTAAACAACCAATATCCTTCACACTTAACAACAATTGATAGATTATCTAATTTTGACCAATTTGTGTTATTGGTGGCAATTGCTCAATTCATTAGCTGGTATTTTTTTTCAACCATTTTGATAATGATTGGCATTTTTTTAGCTATGCATCACACACCTCATGAAGATCTTGATTTCAACAACATGGAACTTGTTATGAGAGTTGTTTAAAAGGTTTGGTTGCTCCTTTATATGCATGTAAATGGGGCAAGTATGTTTCTCATTATGATTTGCCTTCATCAATATCGAGGTCTATGTTATGGCTGTTATAACAATCCCATGGGAATTTGTTCACTGACTAAAAGTTATGACATCTCTATTCCTGATTGTCATACCTTTTATAGGATATGTACCACCTTGGAGTTAGATAAACTTTTTGGGAGCTACAATAATTACAAACATAGCGAGCTCCATAACTATAGGAGGGGATATCATAGTGACTTAAATTTTGGGTGTTTCCTTCATGGACAATGCCTGGAATAATTTTCTTAGTATTCATCATTCATTTTCCTTTCTTTTAGCAAGCATTAGTCTTCTTCATATGGCTGCATTAATATATTTGTTATTATCCTTATTTTTATATAAAGAATCATGTAGGTCTAGTAGCTTCTACTATCCTTTTTTTTTCATTTGAATTTTCTTATACTCCTAATGTTTTGAGGCATCCTGATAATTTATACCTACTAATTCGATGCCTACCCGGCCTCATAATATACCAGAATGATATTTCCTATTGATCAATATCATTCTTTGCAATATACCTGACAAATTGGGAGGAGTATCCACTATATCTCTGTTAGCTTTACCTATCTTAAGAAATATGTATGAGCATAGTTCAAGATTTCTTCAATGCACCAAGTAATATTTTGATTGCTTTTTAGTAGATTCCTTACTACTAGATTGGACCAGATGTCTGCATTTCGAAAAACAATTTGTTATTATTAGTCAATTTTCATCTTTTTCTTCTCATTCTTTCCCATAATGCCCATTCTACGACTGGTTGAAATTGGAATTCTAAATTTTGACATGGATGAGATTGATCAGTGAAAGATTCTTGCACTAATCATTTTTAATGATTAGTGAATCCAACATCATTAATTTATAAGCGATTGAATGATCAAGCTTGTTGATATTGTTGAACTAGGCAAAAAAGACTACTTATATTATAAGATGGGTGGTAGGGCTGAACTTTCTAATCCGAAGAGCCAACCTTGAAGCTTACTATGGAGTTAAAATTTTTCGCTGCCCAACTAACTAAATCATGAGACATTAAGTCGTCCATCTGTTTAACAACCTCAAACTAATATTATGGCCAACAACTGCCTCCACACATCAACTAACTTCAAAATAACTAACTCAACACAACCCTTTGATGTAACATCACTTCTATTATGCTTACTAAGCCTCCATATAAACTAAACCATCAAGTAACCAAAGAATACTTCACAGTGAAAGAACATTAATTCCTTCTTTTTGCATTGAAAAGATTATCTAAAACACTTTTCACTTTTTTTAAAAACACCTGAATGCAAATTAAGATGTTTAGTCCTAGAGTAGTTTGAACGAGTTGTCCAAGAAACTGCCTAAGAATGATAAGAGATTAAATTGATGTGAATAGATAACTCTAGAGGAATGAGCCCATATTTGAAAGGAAAGAATTAACTTGAACTAATGAGCCCATATGAAGAATGATGGAGCCAATAGGTTTCCTTTTGGCAATCCCTTTTATGAGTTAAAGAAAACACGTGCTAGAGTAGAAAACTATCAACTAGTGAATATCGTACATATATACATAATTCAATTGGGGTGTGGGCCAAAATGTTTTAGTACCGAATATAAAAACATAGTAGCTCTACAAACCTATGGCCCTAAACCCTTGGATAATAAACTAATGTCTCTAGAGCAACAAGCTCTCTTAGACATTTGATATGCGAGAGCACTTTTGATGAAATGAGTATAAGCCTTCTTTCTTTTTCAAAAGCATCAATGAAATTGTACTATTTAATAGGATGGTTATACTATCAATTTCTTCCACAACTTACTCTCTCACAACCTAAGGGGTTATTTAATGCATCATTACTATTCATGGTTGTTTTTGCCAACATTGGATTTGTGGTGTTGATGCTCCTACAACTCTTTGCATCAATCTTAGCTATGTTTGTTCCTTTTATTAGTCTTTCTAGGAAACTCAATTCAATAGCATATAATATAGAGTTAGAAAACCCCTAAGTATAAATAAGCTAAACTCTTAAACATCGAGGCACTTTTTGGTGTAATTGTTGGAATTTTATTAAAAAACATTGCAGTTAAGCGTGCTCATCTCGAAGAAATCCTGAGATGGGTGATCTTTTAGGAAGTTATATCATCATGACAAAATCGTAAGGCCCTTAGGCCAAAACAGACAATATCTCGATAGTTAAGAGTTTGAGCTGTTATATACCAGCCGGAAGATGAGAACTAAGTGATATACAAGACAAAGTGCTACGCCATGGGAGCCAACTCTTAAACCTTGTATGGGACAAAGTGCTATGTGGCGGGAGTCACCACTTGAACTTGTAGGGGTCACCTCTATAATTTTATCTGCCTGGAGTATGATTCCAGGGTAAAGATATTGAAGAGGGCGTCTGTTACTAAAGTGGGGAAGATTGTAAAACCCCTTAAATAAAAAGAAGCTAAACTCTTAAACATCGAGACACATTTTGATGTAATAGTTAGAATTTCATTACTAAAATATACTGTTAAGCGTGCTCATCCTGGAGAAATCCTGGGATGGGTAATCTCCTGGGACGTTACACCAACAGAACAAAACTGTGAGGCTCTTAGACCAAAGTGGATAATATCTTGATTGTTAAGAGTTTGGGCTGTTACGTAGAAAAAACAAAAACAAGGCAAAAATAATATGCTCCTCCTTTGTCAGTTATGGTTTACTAATGATTTAATTATTAAACAATTAATTCTTTCTCTTTTCAGACTTATAACTATAAATATTTGATTAAATATACCCAATGTACGTCTGAAGTATTCGTATTGTCTACTGATGTTAGTAAGCGAATAGAGTTGGGTTGGTTTGTGATGTGGCATAAGGTTTCGCATCCAAGAAGAAGATTCAAGTATCTAGTCCAACAAGCAAAATTGAAGCTCTCACGTAGAATTTTATTTCTATGTATGTGCCTTAAGTAGCATTCCTAGTTTATGTATGTGTTAATTGGTGTAAAAAACTGTATTTGTGTTTTTTGATTTGCGGTTGTAATTGTAATGTAAAAAAGTGAAACTCAAATTTTTGAAAATTTGAATTTCAACATTCAAAACTTTGAAAATTTGAATTTTGGATTTTAAAATCTTGGAGAGATCACAAGGAAGGATTGTTTGATTAAACTTAAGTGGAATTGGTGGCTAGAAAAAAAAAAAAAAAATACCAGCTGTAAAGTACAAGCTTATATCCTGCTGGCATTTAACCTGATTAAACAAAAAACGTACACCAGCATACATTCGTGACCCTTAGAGCTGAATGTAAATGGAAATTAAAGAAAATTCCATGGAATATCCGTGGATAGATGGATTTGGATCTTCCTGCTGGCATTTAACCTGTAAAGTACAAGGATATTTAATATATTAAACTAATTTGTTTGGTATAATGAGTGCATATCTCCAAGAGATCGGACTTGGCAGTTGAGGTGGTTGTTGTAACACCCCACAGTACCCCTTAACAGTACTGTAGATGGTAACAAGAATAACATAACATTTCCATCACTAAAAATCTCATTCATGTCATTCCACTTGAAATCTATATAAAAGATCATATAAACTTTATCTAATACAACAAATGAAGCATCTAGTAATTCACAAGTTTTATTAAAGACTTAGTACAGAACTACTAAAAAAATCCAAACAATTCTAAGTAATACAACATTAAAATTGTTTACTAACCTCAAGAGTAGATTTCTAAATTTAAATAAACATTGACATAAAACATAAATACTTGTATATCAAACTTTCTTCACTTTTCCATTCCCTTTTTCCTGTAAAAACAGCCAGTAAAAAGTAACTGGTGAGCTATGAGGCCCAACAAATTATGTAATCTAAATCAAAGTTATAATATAACAAGAGAAATAAATCAAAGTCTTGAAGTCATAGATCATTAAACTCATTTTTATTGATAACAACATCATAAATCTTAATTAGCATCATTCTTTACCTCTTCGAAGTTATACTGAATATCAAATTATGTAAAAGACTTGGCTATACATTCATAACAATATTCAATGGAGCTCAAATAAACTTGACATTATCACCATTGAATTACATTAAGGTTCCTTTTTCCTCATTAGGGGTCCCTTTTGCCCCACCTGCTATGCAGGTATCTTTTCTTTTGGGGTCCCTTTTGCCCCACCTATAATACAGGTTTAATAATTGGGTCCCTTTTGCCCACCTGATATTGCAGATATCATATCATATAATAGCCAATCTTTACTTTTAACTTGATATTCCTTGCATCATATCTTCATAATTTATATCTGATTTTAATGGTTACAACCTCCAAGTATGCTTATACTCATACATCTGGTGTATTAAGAATTTGATAGCTACTAAGTTGAAAAGAAAACTTCTTTGCATAAAATTATCAATTAAGGAAAGGCTGAAATAAGCAACCTTAAACATCTATCAAATTTCTCTTATTCTCATGGATAGACAGTTGTGAATACCCCAATGTATTCTCCTGATGCCTAACAAAAATTCTCATAATTCATCTCATTATAATAAAATTTCAAAACATAAAGGATAGACTAACCATTCATAATCATTACAATTATAAATAATTACATAACTTACCTTCCTCCCGAGTGGTCTCTTCAAAACTTATACCACGAAGCCTTTTCCTTTGATACACAAACTCAAACCTTTCTTTCTGCATAAATCTATGAATAATCCTACCATACGAATAGAATATTATCTTTAGAAATGTTATTACATTTAGGTAACATAAAAGATAACGATAAATAGTATACTTCTTACCTTCTTCCAAAATTCTAAGCTTCTATTATTCCTCTAAACTTTCTTTTGATTCTTACTCCAAATCCTTCCAAAGTTTACTGTTCACTGCTTTCAAATCAGTTTACAAACATATTAAATTATAATTTGTCATATTAATCTAAATCAATCTTAGAAATCTTTGTAACAGATTTCTGATAATTTTATTTCCACTTACCCGAACTGTTGAATTTTTCTCAAAAAAATTCCTTCAACACTAAGCCGCAATTTGCTACAGGAATTTAGAAATTTTCCCTTTGCTTGCACTGCCACTATGCCGTGAATTGCTACAGGACTGATGCTTTATGCGATCCTTACAAGCAAAGTACTGTGCTGGTTTCATTTCTCTGTACCGAGACTTTCCCTGTACCGAACCCTCTACACTACACTATGCTGCTATTTTTCTCATTGCATCATCAGTAATTCTTCCCAATGCTTTATGTCGTGTAATGCAGTAGTTTCCCCCACTTAAATCCATATTTATCTATTCCTTTTGTATACTAGTAACCAATTGCAAGTGGGGCCCAACACAACTGCCCCCACATTTCAACCAATCCCAATTCTCCATTTCCTGTTACGTGAAAAGAGCCAAAAGATGCTACTTTTGGATGGCTGATAGGAACCATAATTTACAATTATTCCACGTATTAGTATTATAGTCTAATTAACATTAGTTTAAGATATTAAAATATTACATAATTAACAATACTTAACTGTTAATATTTATTTAACAGAAATTGACTATTAAACTTAAAATCATTTTTTAAAACAATACATTTAATTAAATGTACATACCTGTTTGGATCTTACAGTTGCCATGCGGTACAGTTCTAAATTTAATTCAGATACATTCAAAACATACCTATCACATAATGCATGACATTATTTTTAAATTTAATTTGACATATGACATAATTTTGATTTTGAAATAACTATTTTAATTAATTTGTAACTCTATGTTCATCCATGCCCTTATTTTAAAATTTGAATCCAAATTGAAAATTATAACAAATTTATTTAAACCCTTTGCTATTATATAATGTTTTCAACTTTATAATCTAATGGCTAATTTAATATGAATGATTTATGATATTAAATTTAATTTTTAATTAAAAACTACTTGTTTTTTAATTTCAATTTATTTGCTCAACCTTTAGTCGCTTCAAGCTGGGGCCATTATAACACAAGTAAAAGTTAAATTTTAATTTTAGTATTTTTATCACCCATTACAACCTATGCGAATTTCCTATTATTTCTATGCAGAAGATAGAAGGAATGGAGGGCAGGACCTAGTTAGCTATTCCTTATATAACCAAAATTTTGGGCTATGTGAAAGAATTAGTAGAAGAGGTTGAGTTTTTTTTTTGGTATTATGTGGGAGTGGGTAAAATTAAGTCTTTTTTTGTTGTTGTTGCTAAAGGAACTGAATTACTGGTTTCTCCCCTTAAATCAAATAATAGAGCACTAAGAACAAGATTGCAGTGAACAGTAGTCCTGATTTAACTTTTTCCTTGCGCCATTAACCTCAGCCTACTAGGAGTTGCTGGAGTGCTTTTGTATTAATTATTATTTGTTCATTGTTGCTATCAGATTTGTATTTATGATTATAGAGTTTGCCTTGATTTCTGGAGAAGTTTATGTGACGATAGTACTAGTGCTTCTAGATCAATTCAGTGGCTTGAAGCCTTTTTCAAGACCAAAATCATGATATTCTCGATTAGAGAGTGTTAATTATTATTATTTTTATGTATGTTTAGTCCTTGCAGGTATATAGCCTCGCTGACTAGAGAGCACTGTAAAGTTTGATAATTTTTTTCTTTTTAATGGTTTTGTCCAGGAAACTGTCAGATGTTTTGTTTGAAGCAATTTCCAAGGGACAGATTCTTTCGCTATACCAAGGACTTGGCACAAAGAACTTACAATCTGTCATTGCACAATTTGTGTACTTCTATGGCTATAGCTATTTCAAACGACTCTATCTTGTGAAGAGTGGATTCAAATCCATTGGAACTACTGTGAACTTGATTATTGCTGCTTTTGCTGGAGCTTGTACTGCTATTATTACCCAGGTTTGTATATGCCATTCAATGCCAACCTTAAAACCTGTTTTATCTCTTGACGTTAAAGGTTCTAATTTGGTTAACTTTATAGCCATTGGATACAGCAGCTTCCAGGATGCAAACAAGTGCCTTTGGAAAATCCAAGGGATTGTGGGAAACCCTTTCAAATGGTTCATTGAGTGAAGTGTTTGATGGTCTAAGCATATCTCTCGTTTTGACCTCAAATCCTGCTATTCAGGTACTTCCTTGCTAATTCACATGGTTGAAATCACTAAAAGTATCCTCATGTCTGTTATTTATCAATTCTTTCCATCCGTTGATATGTAATGCTTTGTTTAGTTTATTTTCAACCCAGGTCGGTCGGTCTCATCCTACTGGATGTATTTCAATTGATTTTTCATTAATTATTCAAATATTACCTGTACTGTTTTGCAATACATAGGCGAGGCTGGGAAATTTCATCTAATTTATTAATATGCAAATTTAATAGGTTCAATGTAGGATGACCCTATTATAATTCAATATCATAATGTTTATTTTGGGTATTTTTTGTAATTCTTGCAGTAGGACATGGCATAAAGTGATTTTTACTTGAATAAATCAAATTTGATTGTATTACTTTTTTGGCAAATCAATATTAGGTGTATGTTGCATAAACTTTAGTAGTTTCTTTGTTCTGTTTGCTTTCTCTTATAATAAAATAGGTAAAAGTTCGGATGTTCAAACATCTTAAAAGCATGCTGCCCTTTTCCATGCTCTAGAAGTTTTTGTTTGCCTTGACATTTAGTTTATCGGTTGTATCAAATTGTAGGTGGAAAGATAACCTTGTTGTGGTTGGCTGATGGAAGTTTTTTTGGATGCTCTTGCCATTCTTTTGCTCCTCGCCTTTTTGTTAGTTAGTTGTCAAGCAAGGGCATGTATGTTAGGGCAATGACTGAGCCAAACCAAGCCTAGAGTTGCTCTGCTCATGCTTGTTCAGAGAAAAAGATTAAAATGGTCCAACTCTGTAGGAATGATCAAAATGGTCCACAACTATTTTGAGGGGCCATTTTGGTCGCTCAATTATTTAAAATGTGATCATTTTGGTCCCAACATTCAAATTAATGAAAGGTGGACATAATGGTTTTAAAATTAGGGATATTTTTTAATTTTTAAATTAAACTTTTTATTAGATATATGATGCGGACATCCGATCATGAAGATTTTCAAAGGAGGAGGCGACGATCGACGGCCGGGATCATTCCATCTTATCTTAATTTGTTATTTTTATTTTTATTATGAATTTTCTGTTTTTACCCTTACTTAATAGGATCGTCCTATGTAAGCCCTAGGGGCATATATGTCTTATTTTATTTTTTAGGCCTATATATAGACGCCCTTGCTTGTATAATGTAATGATGGATTATTAATAAAATTTTGTTTGCATTTGTGCTCTTTGGAGAGAACTTGGCTGAGATTCCTATGGGAGGGAATCAGAGTTTCCACCAGCCGCAGGATGGGTCCGGGCTCGTGGCTTGAAGTCCCATGGAGAAGGACAACGTATTACTCGTTAGCTGCAGGATGTGTACGAGCTCACGGTTGTATCTTTCTTTCCCTAAATCATTTTCTCCTCCTCCCTTGACCGCCGGCCAAAATTCCCCCCTTGCCACTGGCCGATTCTCCCACAAACCCCTCCAAAACCACAAGCCTCCTCCAATTTATCAACCGCTGGTCATAAACCACTCCACCACCACCTCCTAGTCGGCCACCCCATCTCCCATCCTCTTAGCCGCTGGCCACATTCATCCCTTTTTTCCTCTTAATGATGATTTCAATTATTATTAATACCTACCAAAATCAGCCTACCTAATTTGGGGTAAGAATTAAATATATTTGAAATTCAAATTTGAATTTCAAATACTTTCTTAAAATTAATTAAGATAAATTAGAAAAGTTCCTAAATTTAAGTCTAATTTGATTTTAAATTAGATTTGATTTAATTACCCTTTTCCTAACTTAGAATCATGATTTTGAAAGTTTTAAATTCCCTCCCAATTCCCCTCCCCATTAATTACACCCATTATATCCTTCCTTAACTGCTAGCCTCCCTCTCATTTCTCATTTGATCCCAAATTAAATCCCTATTAGTTATTTCCTTATCTAGCCTCTTGATATTTGGAAAGAATTTGAATTCAAATTCACAATAATTTGAATTCCAAAAGCTTTCTAATTAAACCAACTCTCATTTAGGAAACCCCTCAAATCTCTCAAATCTGAAATTAATTTCAGATTTAATTAGCCCATCACATTTAATGCTATAGTCCACATATATTGTATGTGGACATTTCTCCTCCCTCCCCATATGCCTGGCCACTTCTCTCCCTTATTTTAATTATTTTCTTATTAAGGAATCCAATTAGGGGAATAATTAATCACCTATTTATACTTCCCTCCATCTTATTTGAATTTCAAATTCCAATCCCTTAATTAAGGGAAATCTGAAATTGAATTTCAGATATTTATTTATTTTTTTATTACCCCCCTTCGTTTTACATCAGTTTGGTATCAAATCTTGGTTACCTGTGGTGAAGATTCGACGGAGTTGAGATCTTTTCCACCTCGGGAGAATGATGTGGACATCCGATCATGAAGATTTTCAAAAGAGGAGGCGACGATCGACGTCCGGGATCATTCCACCTTATCTTAATTTGTTATTTGTAATTTTTATTTTTATTATGAATTTTATATTTTTATACTTACTTAATAGGATCATCCTATGTAAGCCCTAGGGGCATATGTGTCTTGTTTTATTTTTTAGGCCTATATATAGAGGCCCTTGCTTGTGTAATGTAATGATGGATTATTAATAAAATTTTATTTGCACTTGTGCTCTTTGGAGAGAACTTGGGTGAGATTCCTATGGGAGGGAATCGGAGTTTCCACCAGCCGTAGGATGGGTCCGGGCTCGTGGCTTGAAGTCCCTTGGAGAAGGACAACGTATTACCCGTCAGCTGCAGGATGTGTCCGAGCTCATAGTTGTATCTTTCTTTCCCTAAATCCTTTTCTCCTCCTCCCTTGACCGCCATCCAAAATCCCTCACTTGCCACTGACCGATTCTCCCACAAACCCCTCCAAAACCACAAGCCTCTTCCAATTTATCCATATCATCCGCCGGTCATAAATCACTCCACCACCACCTCCTAGTCGGCCACCCCATCTCCTCCCATCCTCCTAGCCGCCGGCCACCCCCATCCATTTTTTTCCTCTTAATGATGATTTCAATCATCATTAATACCTACCAAATTTAGCCTACCTAATTTGAGGTAAGAATTAAATATATTTGAAATTCAAATTTGAATTTCAAATACTTTCCTAAAATTAACTAAGCTAAATTAGAAAAGTTCCTAAATTTAAGTCTAATTTGATTTTAAATTAGATTTGATTTAATTACCCTTTTCCTAATTTAGAATCATGATTTTGAAAGTTTTAAATTTCCTCCCAATGACCCTCTCCTCATTAATTACACCCATTATATCCTTAACCGCCGGCCTCCCTCTCACTTCTCATTAGATCCTAAATTAAATACCCATTAGTTATTTCCTTATCTAGCCTCTTGATATTTAGAAAGAGTTTGAATTCAAATTCACAATAATTTGAATTCCAAAATCTTTCTAATTAAACCAACTCTCATTTTGGAAACCCCTTAAATCTCTCAAATTTGAAATTAATTTCATATTTAATTAGCCCATCACATTTAATGTTATTGTCCACATACATTGTATGTGGACATTTCTCCTCCCTCATATTACCGGCCCCATCTCTCACTTATTTTAATTATTTCCTTATTAAGGAATCCAATTAGGGGAATAATTAATCACCTATTTATACTTCCCTCCATCTTATTTGAATTTCAATTTCAAATCCCTTAATTAAGGGAAATCTGAAATTGAATTTCAGATATTTTTTTATTTTTTATTACCCTCTTCGTTCTACATCAATATAATTTTTTAAAAAATTATTAATCGTTTGTTTAATAAGAGAAATTAATAGAATTTTTAGTTATAATTTTAAAAATTTTAATCATATTTTGTAAATTATGATTGGTAAAGATATTTTTGACTAAAATAAATATTTAACTATATTTTTATAAAAACTATAATTTAAAGTTATGATTAAATAATAAACATTCAAATGATTAGAGAAATGATGGATTATATTACTTAAAGTAAGACTTGAGAGTCAAATATAATCTGAAAGAGAAAAATCAAACTGAAAGCGTGTTGTAAGGAACTTTGGTTAAATTAAAATCAAGTGTCATGTGATCCAATGCATTTTAAAATAAAATATGTACATCATCCAATTGCAAACATAGAATTAGCTTTGGAGCAATGAGATGCCTCTTCAATTTTGTTACATTTGAGCAATGAAAATAAAGTAAATTGCTTTATCGAAATGCATAAAAAAAATCAAATTTGGAGCACTAAGATGGTGAGATCCTACTTCCAATGACCTAAAATTTAATAAGTATTCAAGCCCATGATTAAAATTTACAACAAGAAAATCAAATGAACATCACAAGCTCATAATCACTAAATTTAGAACCGAAGCTCCAAAAATGACTGCCAAAAACTCATTACATTAAATAAAAGTTCATTATATTTAAAAGATCTTCACGAAAATACATTAAATAAAACTAAAGATTCATCTATTTCATTGAAATATCTCATAAGACAACAAAATGTAAATCATTCCATTTTTTAATTACATTCAAAAGTTTCATGTACTGCTGGCCACGCAAGCATACAAAAATTCAATGAACCAAAATATGAATATTCATTCAATGAGCTTTTTTCTTCCAGAGGTGTGAACATAAAAGAAAAGAAATTTGGTTAGATTCACATAGGAAAACAAAAAGTAAACTGTGAAGAAAAAAATTAAATGAACTCACTAAAAGTTTTGTATTGGAAGATCCTTGAATGAGAATTTTCAAAGCAGTTTCGGTGTTTGACTCTTCAATTGGTCCAATGGCTAGTTTAGAAAACACTATTTTTAAATGGAAATTGTTATTTATGTTAATAAAATTAATGAGATGATATGATTCACTATTTAAATAAATGATTCCACAGCTTTTTGGGCATCTCCATATCTCTCCTTAGCATGCGTTCTCTTATCACAAGTTATGCTGTTGTGTTCACTTTATCTATATTTATAGCAATGCAGCTTCACATAGGCTCTTCCTAACTTTTTTGGGTTTGAATGTGATGCTTGTTCGTCGATAATTTTTTGCATCTTTGATGGCCTATCCTCTTGGGTTTATTATACCTTGGCGGCAATGGTGGATTCCTATTACTCATTTGTCAATCATTAGCACCATTCAAAGGCTTTATATTACACTTATAACTTCTCATAAAATTTCTACCCTGTAATAGAGATGAACAAAGTCCTCATAGTCGCCCATTATCATATGCATTGCAGCTCAGGAATGTTCACATGGTACTCCACTTAACTCCCACTTTCGACAACAACACGATTATAGGTTCAAGTGAACCTTATACTGAGTTCTATACTTATCGTGTAGTTATTATAGTCATATTTATAAATAATGCAAGAACCTTCTTCATGCATGTTTTTTTTTTCTCAAAATCTCTTTAATCCTAGGGCAGAGCTTTCCATTTCATTTTAATGTCTTTTCATTATAATAGGCGTTGGATTGCTTGTTTGTTCGAACTTCGAAATGATGATATCTATGTTATCTGTGCCTCTTGTTCTTTCATTTCTCCCTTTTTGTCTGCTCAAGTTCACTGCTTTGCAATCAACCTTCTCCATCAAATACTCTTCTTCTTCTTGTCTATTCCATCCCCTACACAAGATTTCCTTTACGGTTCTTTTCATCTCATCAATAAGTTGCTGTCTAAATCATCCTTCGGGTCCCTTAAAGATTTTTCTCTTAACCCTTCACAATTGCTTCTTTCTCTTCTTATTTGCTCAGTCTCCATCAACTCCCATATAAGAAATACTTTTCTAAATAGTATATGTATAATAATGTATAATGAAAAAAAATAATTAATTCCTGTGCCTTCCTAGAAGTTTAGGCACTAAACTCACTAGGCCCACTTGTAAGGTATTGTTTAGTTACCACTAGCGGAGAAAGTTTTCATAGCAGAAACTATTTTTTTATTTTAAATATCCCTCATTTTTTTCATCTAGGCTTGGCAGTAACTAAATAGTTTTAAATTTTTTGTTGAATTTGTTAAAAAGTAATTTTGATGACCTCTTAAAATATATCTCCATAGTCATTTAAACTTATAAGTTGACAAAAATAAAAGAAATTCTATATTAATTATAAATCTATTATTATGCCTTGATCTATAATGACGAACATGCATATCATCATGGTTCATATGGTATAAGGAATTAAGCAATAAATATATTAATTAATAACCAAATTATTAAACACAATAAAAATCTAAACCAATGAATATAGATTATAAGCCATCAATTAATTCAAACATGTGCTTTCTTTTAAATGAAAACATAAAACACTAAATTAAAAACATTATATTTAAGTAAAGAGGGATATTAAGAGGGAGAGAGAGTGAGGTAGGGAGGAGAGATGTATTTTCTATTAGAGAGAGAGAGAGAGAGAGAGGGAATGGGGATAGAGTGAGAAAGAGAGCTAAAGTGAGGGAGGGAGAATTATTGAGAGAGGTAGTTTCTCTCTCTGTTTTAGAGGTGAATGCTTCTCTTTGTTAGAACAAACATAGGCATTGGTTATTATATGAAAGTAGTACTAAAGCGAAAGGCAATAATGAATATAGAATGCATAAGTAAAGTGTATTTGAAAGAGAACATTCATACATAGATTTAAGGGGGAAAAAACCTTTAAGAAGCAAAATACGAAATAAAAAGATTCAATAAAATTAAAAGAACACCTACAAGTAATATCATTTGTTAATGGAATTTTTTTATTTTTCCGACAAAACATCAAACGGTTTGAATGTGTTAAGTAGAAAACAAAAGAATTAAGTTTAATATTATTTATATTGCCTTATGGAAACTGATTTTTTTTCTTTTATCAAATACCTATTAATGTCATGATTATTCAACAAATTTTATATTGGATGTCGACTACCTAACGCAATCATTCACTTTTCTCATTTTGGACTTAGGAGCTGACAATGGCAGTGTTAAATTTGGCTTATGTTAAGAAAGGTAAAGGTAGACCTAAAAAGTCTTGGTTAGAAAATATAAGAAATGAACTTTCTTTATTAGATTTAAATGAGAATTTGACTCTTAACATGACACAATAGAGAAAAAGGATTCATGTAGCCAATCCCATGTAGTGGGATAAAGGCTTGTTGTTGTTGTTGTTGTTGTTGTTGTTGTTGTTGTTGTATAAAATATATATTAATTTTGAGGCATCCTTCTTTTATTTAATTTGTGTCCGCTTTATGAACCCTTCCTAAGCATTAATTCCTTTTGAGGTGAAACATATGTTACCCTTTTCTCATTGAATAACTTCTTAAAACGACATTTTCATTGAACTGGAGCTAGCTGAGAGGTGAGAGGAGTCTTGCATGGGTTTGGTTGGGTGGTTGCACTGGTTGAGGGCCACCGGTGGCTGCTAGGACAGTGAAGACTGGGCAGTAGGTTGATGGAAAAAAAAAGGAAAAACAAGTAGATGAAGAAGAAGAGGTTGAGAACGAAGATGAAGAAGAGATTTATGTTACTAGCTTGCAAGAGAAACACCACCACAGTCACCACTTGAACAGGCAATCGAATAAGGATTGATTTTCTTGGAACTTTAGTATAAAAAAAGGGCAGGAGTCGAGAAATTGTGGGAAGTTGATGGCAAGCTTTTCGGTCACTAAGGAAAATACAATACAGAGGCGAGGCGGGATCGGATAAGAGATTTTTTTTTGGTAATTTAACCTAGATTGTAAATTCAAACATAAAAAAATTAGTTTGTGTTTTATATTAACGCTATTCTTACATTCTCCAATCTGTCCAAACAAGTAGATTATTTTATAAAACAAATTATTGTGCAATGGTTCACAGCAACTAGATTCACATAAATGCTGAAAAAACATGACTTAGTTATTGCTATATGCTTAAAAGGGAAAATGAGAACAAAGAGAATATGAAAAAAATCAAGATATAGCACAGGACTTGCAACAAAGCCTCATAAAAATTCACTTTCTGAAGAAGATTATACCATATATATACTCTTATCCATGTGGAAGACCTCTAGTATTTAATTTCTTATTGGCATTATCACCGCATACTCTAAACCGCCAATTTTAACTATTTAGCTTCAATCCTAGTAGTTGTCATCCATTTACCCTTCCATCCAATTGACTCGGAGTACACAAGCCAATCGCACCCAAGATATCGGTTGAGCTTCCTATAACATGAGCTGGCAGTACGAATTTTATATTAATATTATGTAATAATCTTGAACTACTTATCTTGTAAAATTTCTCTATTTATGTGCGTAACAGACTTTTATCACACAAGAAGATATAATACTTGATGGAACTAACATATCTAGTTATTGGTGCAGCACATTGCCTATGCCTTGTGTGTCTACTACTCTCAAAGAATGGCCCACAGCTCAAATTTGGTCGAAGCTGAACATGTTAGAAATCAATAGGACACCCATTGCTTAATTTTGTTATCAGCCAAACATAATTTTGAAGACAAGGAGCCTTATTTGTACGTTAGAAGCATCTGTGGTGTGTCTCATGTGTGCATATTGGCTGAATTTTACAAATATAAAGATTGATTCATATAGAATTTATTGGAGAACTTATGGACATTGGTGTTGTAATTTTATTGAAATTGTTTGCAGTACACCGTGTTTGATCAACTCAAACAAAGATTTATACAGCGGCAGCAAAGTAAGCAGTCAGCGTCAGGTTCAGCAGGTTCCTCTCCAGAATCTCTTTCTGCTTTTTCAGCTTTTTTATTGGGTGCCATGTCCAAGAGTGTGGCAACCATCATAACTTATCCATTAATCAGGTATCAGCTCTTTTTGAATTTTCTTCCATTTGCAGGACCACCATGTTAACAAGTGGCCTGAAAGAATCCACTCTACTATAATTTCTACTGCTTGTGCTGGAATTTGCCAAAATATTTTCAAGTTGTTTTTCTTCTTCATTTATTAATTTTTCAACCAATTATAGCCAATACTAAATGTTGTAAATAGGTGCAAAGTTATGATACAAGCTTCTAATCATGAAGATGAATCCATTGAACCCAAACCAGAATCAAACAAGACAATAAGTGGATGTTTATCTTCTATATGGAAAGAAGAAGGTGTTCCAGGTTTATTCAAAGGCCTTCAGGCTCAAATTTTGAAGACTGTTTTGAGTTCTGCTTTATTATTGATGATCAAAGAAAAGATTTCAAGGTTTACATGGATCACAATGCTTGCTCTTAGACGATATCTGTTGGTTTCTAAGAAGAGGGTGAAGAACGCATAAAAAGAAGTTACGCATGCAATTATTGATAAGAATGCATAATATGCTGCAAGACTTGATTAGTAATTTTCCAGCAGGTATGAAATTTTTTACTGGAATGAATAAGCTCCATTAGAACTATAAAGCAGTAGTCGCATTCCCCGCAGATTAGCAACTGTATACGTTCCTTAACAATTAGCTACATCAGGTAGCTTTGGACCATTGTTTGCTAGTGATTGTAAAAAGTTAGTTTCTGTTATAATCATTGCCTTTTCTTTATTCTAATAAAATAGCTTCATGTAACTTTTGGGATCAAAATAATTTTGTACACCTACTGAAAAGTAAGCTTCTTTTTCATCTGTAAACAGCATATTATTCTAAGAATAGCGTGTAGAGATATAAATGTTAGATTATTTTATTGTCGTTGTCTTCAGAAGACAGCCAAGAGAGATTACTGGACAGCGTCAGCACTTTATATATATATATATATATATATATATATATATATATATATATATATATATACAAATTCTTTTTTAACTTGGACTAAAAAATCTAATCAAAGCTTATCAAGTATTAATCCAATGCTCAGCATGATTTGAGGTGTGATATCGGGATATGGCAGTTTGTCAATGATTATGTGGCTTCTGTATGTTGGTGGCTTTGTTGACAGGAAATATGTGTTTTTATAGCATCAATGTGCCATTAATGCTTGTAGTTATATGTATCTTTGAAGTTTAAGTAAAATCATCCCCTAGTTACGCCTAGTTAATTTATGATAAATACAAAGAAATATGTAAGCTCCAGCTTCCAAATAGTTTCAGAAATTTCTTTTTGGTTCGTCTTGATCAACCAAATCTGCTCCACTGACAAATATAGCTACAAAAGAAATAAGTCGGAATGGAGCTCCTATAAGAGGTTCTTCTCAAAGAGGAACTACAGGCTCAGCTTCTGACTTCTCAGGTATAGCCTGTAATTCCTGAATAATGTCATCCAATGGGACTGAAATCACATCTTCACGTTAGAATCATGTAGTACCAATAATTGTAAAAAAAAAAATGTAGTCCCAATAATTGTATTGTAATTGCTCCATGGAGCTCAAGTCCTCAATGCCATTTACACTACAGCTCTCATTGGTTTTTGAAAAGGTTTAAAAAAAAGGGAGTTGGTGGAGTTGAAAGGAGAGAGAGGTACTCTACTAGGGTTTCTTGCAAACCGTAGGTTTTCTTAGGGCTTTTCTTCTTCCTCCCTTCGGTAGTTAGTTTTCTGGTTCTTATTTTTTTTCTTGTTCTATTATGGATTACTCAGCCAATTTTCCTCCGCTTAAGTTTGTTTCTCTTTCGGATATCTCATCCAAAAAGATTTCTTCCAGTCATAAAGATTGGTTGGGGCGTTTGACTTTTTGTCAAACTCCTTCCAAAGAATTATTTGTTTCTTTTGTTTCTCCTTAAGATAATCTTGCGCATTTTTTCTGAAGATGACGTTTTAGATGCTTATAAAGCCTTGGGGTTAACTCTGGTAGGCTATTCCTTAGGTAAGATGCATTTTTATGAGGTGTTGAGATCTCATGACTCATGTTAAAGGCGTTGAAGTTAAAAGGTACACTTAATCTTCTTTCATTAAATGAGGGCTTCTCCTTAAATTTTATAGTCCTAAAGATTTTGATTTAGCTGGGGTTGGGGCTTTTCTTTGGAAAAATGTTCATTGTTCAACGTTGGTCCCCTTTCATTTTGTCCAAAAAGAGAGGAGTTTGTTTCAATACCTCTTCGAATTAAAATCTTGGACATCTAAGGGGATTTCAAAGATTGCAAGTCTGTTAGATGTTCCTATTGTTGTAGATTCTCAATCGAGGCTTACTTTTGCTAGAATCTTTGTTTTTGTTAATAAAGAATCTCCTCTTCCTGATGAAATAATAGTTTCTGTGGCTGGGACTATTATTTCGTTAAAAGCTGTTTATGTTTGGAAGCCTTAGCCTTGTTTGGGTTGTGGTTCTATTGTTCATCCATCAAACTTATTTCCCACTTATCCCCAAAATTGCAATGGTCTTAAAAGAATCTCAAAGAGGAATAAGTAGGAGTCAGATGGTTTGTAAAGCTTCCTCTAGACCTTCACATCCTTCATGGCCTTCTTCCAGACCTTCTTATCCTTCATCCAAACCTTCTTGTTCTTCTCATTGACCTAGTCCTAATAATTTTACGGCTTCTAATTTGTCTTTTGAGCCTAATGTTTTTAATGTTACTAAATTTCAGTCTGATACATTGGTGTCTAATGCATTAGATGCCTCTTCTTCTGGTGTTGAAGTTGATACATTGCAAATCTGGTTAATGTTCCTATTGTTGTAGATTCTCAATTAAGGTTTACTTTTGCTAGAATATGTGTTTTGATTAATAAAGAATCTTCTTTTCCTGAGGAAATTATAGTTTTTTGTGGCTGGGATTATTATTTCATTAAAATGTGGTTATGATTGGAGCCTGAGCCTTGTTTGGGTTGTAGTTCTATTGTTCATCTATCAAACATATGTCCCACTAACCCCTAAATTGCTACGGTCTTAAAAGAATCTCAAGGAGGAAGAAGCAGGAGTCGGATGGTTTGGAAAGCTTACTCCAGACCTTCAAATCCTTCACAGCCTTCTTCCAAACCTTCTTGTCCTTCTTCCTCTTCTATCCACCTGGTCCTAATAATTTTACGGCTCCTAATTCATCTTCTGAGCCTAGTGTTTTGAATGTTATTGAATTTCAGTCTGATACATTGGTGTCTAAGGCATTAGATGCCTTTTCTTCTGGTGTTAAAGCTGATATTCCTAACATAAATACTCCTTGTTGAAACTAGCATTAATAATAAATTTTAGGTTCTTCAATCTATAGATTTACCTTCCTTAGAGAAACAAAAGGAAGAAACTATACTAGTTTCTAATAAACCTATTAGTTTAACTAATGGTAAAGTGCCTGAACAATCAGTTATTTAGTTACCCTTGGTTTCAGGTAAGGTTACAAGAGAAAAAAATGTCAGGAAGGCATCTCATTCTTCTAGTAAGTTTTAATGTCTTTTCCTAATATGACTTCCTGGAATGTTAGAGGTTTTAACAATTAGGATAAGGTCTCCTCTTTTAAAGATTTCGTCATTAATTTAATGTTGATTTTCTTTGTATTCTTGAAGCTAAAGTTAATTCTATTTTGGTTTATGATCATTGGTTTGATGCTAAATATAGGGTTTTTCATCAAGAAGCTCGTTATACTAACTTTAATTTTTCCTGATACTGGGAGGATTTGGTTAAAATGAAATACTTCTTGTGTTTCTTTTAATCCTATTTTCTCTAGTAGCCAATTTATTCATGGTTCTTTGATGGTTGGATCTTCTTCTACCCTTTTTGTTACTTCTGTTTATGCTTCTAATTATTCTGTTGATATATTCATCTTTTGGAATGATATTCTTAATTTAGTGGTTAACATCTTATCTCCTTGGTTTTTTGTTTGTAGATTTTAATTGTTGTAGATACTCCAATGAAAAATCAGGTGGTATTGTTATTCCTAATAGCAAGTTATGTGATTTTAATAATCTTATTGTCAATTTTGGTGTCCATGATCTTTCTTCTGTTGGATATTTTTATACTTGGTTTAATCAGAGTGATTACCCTATTCATATAAAGCTTGATAGGGTCTTTGTGAATGATTATTGCTTGGAATTTTTTCCTTCTTTCTTTTATTGTGTGGACATGTTGAGGTGATATGATCACTCTCCCCTTCTTTGCAATAATCATTTGTCTAATCGTAGTCATAGATTTTTTTTCAAAATTTCTAGTGTAAGATATCACCACCTGACCCGGTTAGCTTGCAAGTGCGAGGCGGAAATGGAGATCGGACAGTATGAATTAAAAACTTTCATATTTCATTATACAAAACATCTTCCAATCATAAGAAAGAGCCACTAATATAAAACCAAGAGGGAAATTTTCTTTCTTTCTATTCATTCAACAACACATCATAATAAATCAAAACATAAAGTTTTCAAAATATGAAAGATGTCCAAAAACATCTCCTTACATATTATCTCTAATCCTTCTATCTCAAAACATAAAAAACAAAAAGACAAAACATGCCGCCTGTCGTCTCCCTACGATGGTACATGAGGGGAGGTCTATCTGTCATTATCCTCTACCAGTCTCTCCTGAAAAGTGTCCCACAACATGGGTGAGTCACAACTCAGTAGATGTAAATGACATTCAAATAAATTTAGATACAAGGGAAGAAACTACAACATGCTTTTATGTCTCAATAAATGAATAATCAACGTGTTATAATATTTGTCTAAGGTGAAACATTCTTTTACATCAACCTTTAAGTTCTCATTCTTTGCATAATATTTCAATTCTTCCTATTTAAACATTTATGCCTCAAATAAAAGTCTCATATGCATATAACATAAAGATGCAATCTTCATAATATCTTAATATATAACACCCGTCTCGGAAGTATCATTTGTATTGATCAGGTACATAAAAATTGGTCATTCCTTTACCATTTGGTTTAAAAAAACCTCCTTTATCATTTGGCTCAAAATAGTCCCATTACCATTGCTCAAAAGAGCTCATTTATCATTGATACTTCCGCGTCAACATGCACGTGCACATAATTCTTACATATTCATAAAAGAGGCTTATGTAAACTATTCAAGTGTATGTTTTCATATAAAAATACATATTTGCTATGCTCAAATGTATATTTGAAAGTAAAGAGAAGGCATGTGTAGTACATGTAAAGGATAAAGCATGAGATTCTACATTTGAGTTCTAGTATTGCATAAAAAAAGACCTTGCTTTTACATCAAGTGATCATGAGCTTTTATAAAGAAATATGCTAGTCATAATGATATCATTAAGAACATAAAAAAGAATGTCATTTCTATATATTTGCATGTAAAAAACTTTCTAAATTTAAAAGAATTTCATTTCACCTACCTCATCACAATGTGATCTGTCAATTGTCCTTACGACCCTTTCCTCTTACGCAATCAAAATCTATAAGAGACAAACATAAGGTGTAAACATAAATTTTCTCCCTCTCAAACCTTTAAAAAGCCCTAGGTTATAAACATGTAACTATTTCATATACCAAGCTTTGATTTTCTATATAACCCCTCACCCAATTTACGATATTTCCATTGTTATTTCCACTGGAATTAGGATTTCATCATAACTCTAGCTTTTGAAAATCCTCAAATAAATCTTTGCTCACCTCAAACATACAAAACTCATCTATCCCTTAAACTCAAGTTAACATACAACAATTTATTGGATTTATCTAATTTAAAATTTAGAAAAACAATAATTTATGTTAAAGCTAAAATCCTTGCTTTAAAACCCCCCTAAATTCAAAAGGAATCAACACACGTAAAGGGTTTTTCATGTTTTTGGAAAACCCTAACTATTGGAGCATGAAAAATGTCTCCTAAAAAGAATCTAGCTTCACAAAAAAAACTTCCTAACATCATTTAGAAACTTTCCTACAAAGATATTTTGAAAGAAAATCAAAATCTGATAAAACCCTAAATTTTAAAATTCACATTTTCATGAAATTAACTCATATTTGGGTTTAAAAACACCCCCCCCTACCCTCCTTCCCTATCTTTATCTTAAAAAAAACTTGCATTTTCCCAAAACCCTAGTTTTCTTCCCTTAGTGAAAACTCAATGAAAAGAAGAGGAAACTCTTGCAAACAGCTTACCTTAGCCTTCCTCACAAGTTTCCTTCAATCTCCCTTGCAAACTACCACCGGAAACCGCCTCTAGGACCGACGGATTCGCCTCCTACCCGACGCCCCTCCTCTTTCTCCGCTTGGTTCGGTCCGCAAGGATGAAATGGGGACCGAAACATTTCGGTCCCCTAATAAGAGTGGGATCCTCTCATTAATTACCTAATGACCTCAAAGCCCTTACTTAAATATCATCCATATTCAAAAGTCATCAAGGGCAAAACCATCATAAAGAGATTTCCAGAAATTTTAACTCCCAAAATACTTAAAATCCAATATGGGCTTTATACATCGTTTCACTCAGAATTTTGCACACTATTTTATAAAATTTATTGCGTCGAATTCCGACAACTTTGAAAAATTCACTTAAAACTCGTAGCAACGCATCGAAAAGCATGCGAGCTCTAAAATGACATTTTGCGGGTTTTACATGAGAAACCTGAATTTTGAGATTTACTTATTAATGTTTTTGCTTGTGGTCCTATGGGTATCCCATTAATGATTTGTATCGTAAGCTGAAATGCAACATTAAGAAATAGTCTTGGGTTTCCTCTAAGATGGTTTCTGATACGATTGAGGCTCTTCAGAAGAAGCAATATTTTTTATTGGAGAAATTTAAGAGTTCTCCTATTGATCCTCAGCTTAATGAATCATTAAAGGAGGTAAATTCTCTTCTTAGTCAGAATGCCTTTATGATCCTCCTGGATTATTCTGAGAGCTAAAGCTTGGTGGCTTTCTTATGGAGAAGAGAATTTGAGTTTTCTTTATTCTTAAATTCTACAATAAATTCATTGTAGGAATAAAAAGAGAAGTATTAAGGTTACTAAAACCTTTGAATTGGTTGTTTCTGATTCTTCTTGCATTTATGATGCATTTGTTTAGCATTTTAAAAATAAATTTAATTCTCAAAAACTTGTTCTAGCTGTTTCTAATTCTATTCCTGTAGGCAGAACTATTCTTGTTGTTCTTTTACCTTATATTACGGCACCTATTTATTTTGAAGAGATTAAGAAGGTTGTCTTTTTTGCTCCTATCTCTTCTGCTTTGAGCTTTTATGGTTTTACTTTCAAACTTTTTAAAATTTTTGGGATATTATGGGTTCTCCTTTTTATAAGGTTGTCTTACATTTTTTCTCTACTAGTTTCATGCCTAGGGCAACTAAAGCTTTGGTTATTGATATTATTCCTAAGAGTATTCATGCCTTTCTTATTTCTGATTATGGACCAATTTATTTATGTAATGTTTTTTATAGAACTATTGCAAAACATTTGGCTAATCGTATGCAGAATATTGTGCCCTTCATCATTCACCCAGTCAAGCGAGATTAATTAAAATGAAGATTTCTTCTGATAATATCTTGCTTGCTTTTGAAATGTGAAGGGTTTTTTTAAGTCAAAGCTAAGTACTTTTGTACTAAGCTTGATATTCAAAAAATTTTTGATGCTGCATCTAGAGATTTTTTCTATATAGGATGGGCCAAAATATTTTTCCTAAGCTTTTTATTAATTGAATTAAGGGTTACATTGAAGATATATTCTTTTATGTGGCTATTAATGGTGCTCTAGAGGGGATTTTTTAGCTCTTTTTCTAGGCTTCAGCAAGGTTGCCATCTTTCACTATATTTATTTTAAATTGTTATGGATGCTTTATTTAATTTGTGAGATGATAATTCAAATATTGTGAATTTTGAGTGTATGAATGCTAGTTAGAATTCTATTTCTCACCTTTTGTATGCAAATGATGTCCTTATTTTTGGTAAAGCTTATATTCTTAATGTTGAGAGAATCAAAGATATTTTGGATTATTTTTCACTTTGTTCTAGCTCTTTTGTTAATCATAGCAAAAGTATTACTATTTTTTTTCAAAAGAGTGTAATGTAGCTGATAATATTTTCCAAATGTTTCATATAAGTATGTCTCAGACCAATATGAAATATCTAGTAAAAAGCTTACTTTCTCTAATTTCCAACCTCTTATCTTTTGCAGGTAGATTGCAATATCTCAAACATACTATTTATAATACTATTTTCTATTGGATTAGAGGTCTTATCCTTCCTAAATCTTATTATAAATTTATTAGGAAGATTTGTTTGAATTTTTTATTTCATGGTGATACTTTTGTTAGGAAAATCCATATTATTTCTTGGAAAAATCTTTGTATGCCTAAAATTTTGAGGGTTTTGATATTACTGATCTCAATGCTTTATACTTTGGTTACAGTTGTTTTCTTATATGGCGGATTTTAAATGGTAATAACATTTTATCTGGTTGGGTTAGTTATAATTTTTTTTTTCTCTTTAGAAGCTACCTCCGTAAAATGCTTCTGCTTTTTAGAAATTCATTTGTTCTATTGCAACAAGTATTAAAAGAAATATTTCTTTCATTATTAATTCTAATAGTTCCCTCTCTCTTCTTTGGGATCATTGGTGTGGGGCTAGAGCTCTTCAGGAGATGATTGATATTAAATCTTACTCTTCCCTTATATCTGCTTCCATAAAAAAAATTGTTTATTTATGACGGTTGGCATTTGCCTGACTTCTTTAATGCAACTGTATTATTGTTTGTTTCTTCCATTCCCATCTCTAATCGGATTGACTCTTGTGTCTCTTGGGGAGGAGTGAATCATCCTCCTTTTAAAATGTTTCACGCTGGAATGACGCCTTTTATTTGGCATAAGCGTTTTGCTGTGCATTTTTCCTATTTTTCCTGAATGTCTATGTTGAAAGGTTTAAAAATAGTAGATATTCTCTAAAAAAGGAATCTAAATGTACCTCAAACTTGTATTTTATGTGCCAAAGCTGAGTAGAATCATGATCATCTCTTCTTTGAATGTGATTACTCTTTCATTATTATTTCTGAGTTGATGCCAGGTTTGAATCATTTTATGCTTGGACCAAATCTTCTTCAAGTATTTGATTTTATTCAAATTTCTAATATGGGGAAGGATTCAAGGAATTTATTTTTTCTGATAACTTGTTGCACTATTTATTTCTTGTGGAGAGATATGAATAATAAAAAATTAGCCGGGAATCATAAATGTGTGGTAATAGTTGGTCGGTTGATTAAGAATGCTATTCTTGCAATTATTATTTCTTGGAAATCCTATCATAACATTAAGCATTTGGTTATAGGGACTATGATGAATTGAGAAGATTAAGTATTAAGTATTAAGTATTTGGTTGGTTATAGGGACTATGATGAATTTGCTTTACTTTATCTTTTCCCTTAGAAGTTTAACTCGACAACTAGAAATTTTTTTTGGAAGATCGTTATTTAGCAACCAAGATATTTATCTCATTTCAATCAAGTTTGTTGTCCAATGGATAGTTGGCTCGGCTGTCTGAAGTTGTTTTGGGTAGTCGTTTCTAACTCTTCAAAGGATTGGGCCCTCTTCTAAGTTTTATCTCTGACACTTGGATAAGCTTAATACCATTGTGAGTCCCTTTGGGGTATATATATATATATATATATATATTTTGTCTATTTTATAGATGTTTATCAAGCTTTAATGCTTATTTTCTATTTCAAGAATTATAAGTTTTTTTTAGTTTTCTTACTTTTCCTGTTGTACTCTTTTTATTGTACTAAAAAACAGTAAGAAAGTTGTCCTAAATGAACCTTGAGTTTGATCGATGAGAAAAATAAATTATTCCAAGTTGAATTGAAACTATATATATGTTTGGTTTCATGTTAATTTATGTTCATTTGTCAATGCATATGTTTTAATAATGTATAACTGTTTTTAATAAATATTATTTAATATTTAATTAAATAAAAACACATTTGGCCTCTATAAGCATTTTAATTTTAAGTATCTCAATTAATGATAACTCTGAATCAATATTGTGAAAATTGGATTGGAAATGTAGTTGGAATGAGAGATTAAAGTTTAATGGTTTTCTTGAGGTTAAATTAGTTGATATTGAATTATTTAATTATGATTTAAATGATTTAATAATAATATAAATATCTAACAAAGTAAATAGAATTCAAATAAGAGTATTATTTTCTGTTGGATTCAAATTTATCTGTGGGTGATATTCGACCCTACTAGCAAGTTGCCTTAAGAGATGAGAATTTAAGAGCTTATGATGAGTATATAAAAGAAGAAGAAGATGTTTAGAAGTTTAAGAAGAATGCTAAGAGAAAAATGCTCCATTACGTTAATAAGCTTTAAGAAATATTATAAAAGATTCAAAATATATCTCTTCATCTTTTATTTATAAGAATCTGATAGTTATTGAGAACACTACACAAAAAGTTAAGACTCGTAATAATAATTAAGAGCCAATACAGATTTGTCATAAGAAATGTCATGATTTGATGGATGCTTATTGTGAATCTTCTTTTGGCCCAACTTCTGGCCGCAAGCAAGTTCCATTTTGTTGAGTTTTTACAGATGAGTCAATGAAGGAAAGTATTAGATAGGCTGAGCTAAAAGAATCTATGTTAATGAGGCATTTGGTTGCATAAGCGACCTCCTAGTGCTACTCTTGGATATTGTCAATATGATGATAGAGTCAATTAAAGCTGTGAGATTGTGAACTTATGGTTGTTCAATCATGAGGAAGTTTTTATGTCTTTCTTAGGGAGAACCATCCTTATAGTTGGGTTGACGAGTACCATTGATGGTGAGGAAATTTACTTAGGGAGGGGAACTCCCATTAAGTAGATGAATTCACTAGGTTTGAGGAGTCCTGTGTGAACCTCTAGAGTTCCTTTTATGAATGATCTTCATGGGTTTCTTTGTCAATGAGAGTCAAACCCCAATATTTTCAGGTACTTTTAATTGAGGGAAATCATCCTTAGTGGTGTTTTCGTTACTAGCATGTTTAGGTATAGCTTATTCCATTAGAACTTAATTAGGCAACTATAAAGATATGTACAAGTACACATTTAGTTTCCTGATTCACTTAACCCTTTGGAGGTCAAGCTATGAAAATGACAAGTTAAATAATGATGAGAAATTATTACGACAACTAAATAGTAAAAGGGAAAGTAAATATAAAACTACTACACAATTTTTATTATAGCCTTGGGCACCCTAATCATGATAGTGATGTGACTTCACTCACTTTGTACTCCTATAAGTAGTGAACTAATGTGTGATGCTCTTACACCTTCGAATATTATGCCATGAAATTTCTTATTTCGAAAAATATAGAATAAACCTAATTGAGTTAGTTATATTGAATATTGAATTAGTAAGGCAGAGTAATTCACATATCCAAGGGTGAGAGGATTGAATGGCATCTTAACCCTCCAATGTGTAAAGTGAAGGAGGTTGAGGTGGGTCTAAATGGTAACCCCCCCCCCCCCCCCCCCCCCCCCCCCCCCCACCACACACACACACCTACCTCGATGAAGAAAGTAAATATAGAATTGGGTTACCTACAAGAAACTATAGTGCCACCAATTATGGAGGCGAATCCACCAAAACCAACTACTTGAGTAGAGGCGAGGATGATCCATGGGAGAGTAGTGGACTCCTTGAGTTCCAAGGATGTACCATTGGTGTTGAGGAAAGTGAGGTGATTTCCCAGTTGGCACCTAACAGAGGAAGCGGTTGTTGTAGAGCTCGATTCCACTGAGTACATAATGACTTTGACGTGATCTAATTCTACTACTCGAAGGGAAGGTAAGAAAAAGTACTTACAATCTTTAAAATTGATCTTATTTGATGGTTGAGCATCTCCCTCCACCAAAAAATCCAAGGCATGTCTTTCCTTGAGTGAGTTGCTTAGTCATTCACCAAAAAAGTTTGAGGCATTGCATTGATATAGCGAGGGTATGGTTTTTAGCCAGAGATGACCATCCTCCATGGTAGGATGCTAAAAAAAATTCAGAGTATTTTAGTTAAGGAATTTCTTATCAATGATCCTTCATTATTGACCTTAGAAGCATCTCTCAGTGAGTGTCCATGCTGCCACACCACTAATGTGCGATGATTTAGCAGTGAGGGATGAGCTTACTAAGGATGTCTTTAAATAGTAAGATGAGGTATCTGTAGTCCAAAAGACTCTAGCTGTCTAGAAGGGGAGTAAGACACCTATAAGACCATCCTTCTCACTCTTGTTGGCTTAATTCTTGATCATTCTTGAGGCTTTAACTAAGGCCTTATCATGATGGAGAAGGACCTTAATGTGGATGGTATTGTTAGTAAGGGAGGAGGCAATTTTGAAAAGATTGCAAGTTAGAGGTGGATACTTAGCTATGAAAGGATTTTGCAGCCCTATAGGTAGAGATGGAGGCAACTAGCAGCCTCCTCCAAATGAGCCTGGTTATTGAAGGAGGGTGATTCCTACTAAAGTTCCTTCTTTAGTTTGAGATGTTTCCTCTTAAAGCAATATAAGATGTCTGTAGAATTTTTAGTGTTGGCAAGTAGGTTTGGCCCACCTTTTATTTTTTTATTTTTTTAAATTGAAGTAATGAAAATTTTATATTAAAAATACCTATTTGTCAACTTTATATAATATCATTTTACTTTACCTTTATTGTTGAGGTGATTGCCTTGTATTTATTTTGAGTGTTACCCTTGTATGTGAGGATGAAACTTAAACTTTTTATTTGACATTGCGATGAGTTACTTATCTTTATCTAGTGCAAAGTGTCAAATACCTTAGGTTTTAATGAGTTTTCAATGATTAAAATCATTCCATGGTTGATGCACTATGACTTGATTGTTTGGAGTGAATATGTTACCTGAAATATCAATGGGAGTTCAAAATATTCTCAAGCAATGATTACTCAAATTGAGAGTGTAAAATAATTGTTGTATCTTGAGGTAATGATATAAAAGTGGATGAAATATGGCTATTAATTTTTGATATGATTACCACCTCGACATATATAGCATTTTAGTCCCTATATAAATACCACTTGGCTGAGCTTACATGGGCACAAGAATTTGATTAAAATAAATGTCTTCTCCTTATCTTTTGAGCAAGTGTGAATAACGTTCACAGCTATTCTACATAAATATACTATTTCCTTCACCAATGATGACTTCTTGCAATCTTTTTTACAATAACCACTTCAAATTGGGGTTATGGCTCCCCCTCTGCCAAGAGATTATTGACATTCTCAACTTCTATGGTCTTATCTCCATGCGCATTCTCCCAACTTCAGTGGCAAGCATGATTTCCTGCATCTTATTCCTTTGAGTCCACAAGTTACCATGGATAATCAACCTCTTTCACAATGTCTTCAAATGAATTTGTATAATTCCTCCATGTTGATAAGGATAAGTTGGCTAACAAATAGGAATCAAGATTGTAAGGTTATTTATGTGTTTGTTTGTATCGCAATCGAGTGGTTCATGCCAACTTCTCCCATCTCTTTTCTTAAGAGAAACATGATAGTACCTGAGCTAAATGAGGACACCAAGGTTGTAGCTTTCTTGCTCGGAAAGTCACTCATTATAAGCCACCGCTTATCTTATAGGCACATCCAAAACACCTTTTTTTAGTAAGCATCTAAGTTGTCCTTAGTTTTTATAAAATTTGTTAAGTGTTACATTCACTCAAACATGATTGATCAAACTCACTCTCTTGATCCTCTTTCATGACTTAAAAATCATTAAATCACATATAATGAGCTAATAAGCCCAAAATGTCATCAATATCCTACTACTAAACTCAAAGCATGAAAAAGAAATAGTATAAATATAATCATTTAATTCATAATAGTAGCAGTCAATATAATTATGAATTTGTGCATAAATAATAAAACACATATTATAATCGTAAATATGGTAAAGTAGTATAGTATGAATGTCAAAGAGGTAAATTACTAAATTATCATTCTTAAACCATACATCGTAGCAGTATTATTCAAACATTAAAGAAATCATATAAAAATAGTAAAGTGGATGTTCTTAGGAAAATTATCCAAAACCATAGCAATATTATATTATACTATCTAAAACTCGTATAGTAGTATACTCATGATGTTTCATTGTTCTATATTAGTGTCCAATGAGTATCTTAAATTGCCTACTTAATATAGAAATCATGTGTTCAGTAATAGTAAATCAATAGTGACAGTACAATAAATTTTGTTCAAGAAATCATACTAAGCACGTAAGAAGTTTTGGCTAATGTGGTGTTTTTTCATTAGTCAATAATCATTGGCTCAGTAAATTGAGTAGTCACTATTGTCCTTCGGCATAATAATTAACTCTTTATTAATCCTAATAAGTGAATCAATAGAAGATAGCATTGTTAACCATAATATTTAAAGGAAAGCCCATCAACCTATCATCCTGAGCATGTATAAACAATCTCCAAAAAACATCAATGAATAATTAGCTTTTGCTTATTCTCACACACACTATTATTATAATATTATAAATATAATAGTAACCAACAATTACTCAATCACATACTTATATTCATTTACAATGCTTTCATTAACAGTATGATTGTATTAAAATGCCAAAATTACTATTCTTAATCAAATCATATAGAATGCAATAATTTCCATTTTAACTTATGAAAATATGAAACCAACCACTTAAAATGATCAGAATAATCAGTAATATACTATACCAAAATTAATGCTATGAAAGTTCATTAAATTAGGCAAAAATATAATAAAATCAATTTGGAAGAAATCAAAATCTTTGAAAATAAATATTTAATAGAAGTCATCTATAAAGATCTGAGAAAATTTTATAAAAGTGGAAAAATGAACTAATGATTAATACCCAATTTTCTCTCTCATATCTCCTCTTTCCCCTCTCCTCTTTTTCCTTTCCTTCGATAGTAAGCTGGCGAGTGAGGGAGAGAGTAGAGTGGATGACTTTTTAATATATATAAAAACTAATTTAGTATTTGGCATCATGACATCCAAGTGACCCAGTGTCATTACACTGCTTGTCATTTCATAATTATTGTATATTATAGAGTTATAATGTTGAGGCACCACATTTTGGCACTTCTCAATTCCATTGTGCTGGAAAGCACAACACCATAGTGGCACCTACAAAATTATCATATATTTTATTTTTAAGATATTATTTTTTCAAATTTTTAGATTGTTACAATATATTCACCTTAGAAAAATAGTGTTCCTGATATTTTGACGAAGGATTTGAGTAATAAAATTAGTATAAAACAAATTTGTTTCAAGATAAATTAGTAAAACAAAATTCAAATTAGATCAAAATCAATTCAGAAATCTTATTGGAGAATCCAAATCAAATCAAAAATTGATTTCTATCATACAGTTATTTAGTTCATTCAATCATACATCACTCAATATGTAATACAATGCTATCTCAATCATTCAAAATAGAGTTTCTTACTTGTTGAAATCTCAGGTTGCGGATGGTCTTCTTAATATTATAAGTTATACACTCATTGCATCACTGGAATATGTATTGTTAGCCCTTATGCAACATACTCCCTCTGATGGCCACTAGGAACTCTATTATTAGCTATATTCATTGATTTTTTATTGTAAAATCTTGATCCTATAGTCCTTTATCCTTTAGTCTACCTAGACTGTCCAGCTCAAGAATCAATTCTTCCTTCAGTTCCTCTCTATGGACAATTTGTTACCTTATGTCCTTACTATCCACATAAAAATTATCCCATTAGAATATAACACAGACCAAAGTATCTCCTTCCACAATGGATGCAATCACTATAGGTGTTGGTAAGTGTTATCGATCCCCTCCTTGAATCACTAGATTTCTCCTCTTATCACTCACACTTTCCCTATCCTTGCTAAATTCATATCTTGTACTTCTCCTGCTCACATGATCATATATAGATGCAAGTACTACCAAATTATTTTCTATCAATTTTGTCATTTCCACCAACTCAAAAAACTCCTTAATCCGTAGAGGTCTTAATAGATGCCTTAACTCCATGTTCAATCTTTGTGGAATTCTATAATACTTTTCTTCAACAATGGTGATCAAAGGAGGAGTATACCTAGTCAATGTAATAAACTCAACTTTATATTGCATCACTATCTTATATCCTTGTCCAATCTTATGAAAGATTCCTGCATCTATCGCCGAGCTAATGGAGGTATACACTACATCCTAAATATTATAGTTAATTCTTCCCAAGTAATCACTACATTTATTTTCCCTCAAAATTTCTCCTGTTTTTGTCTTACCCACCATCTTTCATCTTTGCCTTCAAATAAGAAAATAGCTAATGATGCCTTCTTGTTCTCCAGACATTGTATACTATCAAATATCTTATCTATCCTCAGTAACCAATCTCCTATATTGTGGGGTTCTATAGCTCCTTGGAATAATGGGGGCATTCATTTATGAAATATCTATAGATGCTTATCTCCTTCGTCTTTCTTACTTTTAATTGGCTTGCTCTATGTATCTCCCATCACTTGTATTATAACATTAGTCAACTGCATAACACTATCTGACAGTACTAAAGTTTTACTTTATTATTCATTCAATACACTTTGCTCTGGTAAATCCATTTCAGCTATTCACTTGCACAATCTTATCTGAATAATTCACATATGTAATTAATTATGTATACAAAATAATGTAACTTAATTTATCCAAATAACACCCAACCCACATTCAATTTCTACAACTCTGGTAACAATTCAATTCTTCCAGTAATCATTCTCTAATACCTTGTTTGTTACGACCCATAATCTAAATTGAAAAAGAATTGTATCATTTATATTTGAATAGTAACAACGAAAGTATTTAATTTCTATTAATAAGAAAATATTAGTGGAAATAAATTTATTGATTAAAATATTAATATATATTTGTATTTATTTCTCCAAAAATCCTATACAATAGTTAAGAATCATATAAAGATAGCATACTATTTGCCCACTCCTGACCATAAATGAATAACTATAAGATAAAAAAATAAAAAGCAATAGTAAAACCTAAAAAATTCTATAATTGATCATACTCACACTCCCGATCATCTTCGCTGGCCTTAAATCATTAAATCACATATAATGAGCTAAAAAGCTCAACAAGTCACCAAAATCCTAGTATTAAACTCAAAGCATAAAAAAGAAATAGTATGCATATAGTCTTTCAATTATAATAGTAGTAGTCAATATGATCATGAATCTATGCAAAAGTAGTAAAACATATATTGTAATAGTAAATATGGTAAAATTGTATAGTATGAATGCCAAAGCAGTAAATAAGTAAATAATCATTCTTAAATCATACATCATAATAGTATTATCCAAATATTAAAGAAATCATATAAACTAATAAAGTGAAATTTCTTAGAAAAATTGTCAAAATATGTAGAAATATAGTACAATACTATCTAATACTTGTATAGGAGTGTACATATAATGTTCCATTCTTTTTTTATTTGTGTCTAATTAGTATCTTAAATCACATGCTCAATATAGGAATCATGTACTTAGTAATAGTAAATCAATAGTGACAGTATAATAAATAATGTTCAAGAAACCAAACTAAATAAGGAGTTCTAACTTGTGTGGTATTTTTTCAGTAATCATTAAATCAATAATCAGTAGCTCCATAAATATATTCATTACTCTAGCCCATTAGCATAATAACTAACTCCTTATAACTCCCAATTAATGAATCAGTGAATCGATTGAGGATAACACCACAAACCATATTATTTAAAGGAAAACTCATTGTCCCATCATCTTGTGTTGGTATAAATAGTTTCCATTCAACATTAGTGAATAACTAGCCTTTTCTTATTTTCACATACATTATTATCATAATATTTTAAATGTAATAACAACCAAATATTACTCAATCACATACTCATATTCATTCATAATGCTTGCATTAATAGTATAATTATATTAAAATGCCAAAATTATTATTCATATTCAAGTCATAAATAATGTAATAATTTTCATTTTAACTTGTGAAAATACGACACAAACTAGTCAAAATGATCATAATAATCTGTACTAAATATGTGATTTACCCTTTCCTTAGAATAATAATGTCCTTGATATTGCTAGCTAACTTAATAAATTAAACATACTAAGCACTCTAAAGGATATTGGGGTATGACTACCACATTTATAATTCCTATTCCCAAGTTACTTCCCTCTTAAGCCTATACTTTCACTAAACCTTCACTATTGGAATATGCTTACTTCTTAACAACCTTACATCATAGGCTGAGATAATCTTAATGTAATAGCCAAATTCTTGTTTTTAAAATTTACTCTGCAAGTGATATGACGTCAAGGTTAGCGATGCCTTGGAGTTCGGCTCTAGGGTTTTTGGATAAAAAATAGGTTTTAGGTGTTTCATGTAGCATCAAATAGCTCCACTACTATGTTGGGCCTTAATTGGACAGATTCTGGTTGAATTTGGAAGATTCCTTTAGAGCATATTCGCACTGGGAAGTGAGCTCTATGATGCTAAGTCAAAAAATAGTTTTTAAAATAATAAAATATCTCCATCCATTGCATTAAACCCTTACCCCAACCATTTCCCTCATTTGACATGCCTTATAAGGAAGATAGAGGAGAAGGAGAAGGGTATAGAGAGAGAGAGAGAGAGAGAGAGAGAGAGAGAGAGAGAGAGAGAGAGAGAGAGAGAAGTTGCTTGCGACATTTTCATCTATTAAAGCTAATGCAATTTTGATTCTCGTACGTAACTTGAATCCTACCTTTGTTTTTAATGATTTTATATTTTTATAAATTTAATCTTCTACAAATTGAAAAAAAAAAAAAAATTTCTCCTAATTTATCAAATTTTCACCATGTAATTTTTTGTATATGATAGACAATATTTTTTATTGGCATTTTGATCATAATATTATTGAATTTAACATGGTAAGATAATAGTTATCATTTTTTAAAGTGAATGAATAGTGTATAAATTTTTCTATATTTGATAGACTATTGCATTTCATATATAAAATTAATTACATATAGAAATTGATACAACTAGTATAAGATAAATATGGAATTCGCATGTAAACAAGGATGGTTGATTAGAAACATTATAATTAAAATGGGTTGGCTATTAAAATGATAATACTCTATACATGAGTGTGATTCAATGGGTTTTCTTTAAAATACAAGTTTATGGTGTAATCCTAGATGTTAGTCTGTAACGGATTGACTTATTACCCCACGGGTAGAGAGTGATAACTCTATTGATCTATTGAAAGCCACATATTAATAAAAAATTAAAATATGTGATTGTTAGATAATGATGGATTAATTAAAAAAGAACAATGGATGAATAAATGCTATATATCTTTTCTTGCTTCATAAATTTACATAGTATTGATGCTTATATTGACATGCATATATAAAAGCATATGGAGACCAATATACAGAAAAATTGTATACATAAATGATGTGATAAATAAACTCATAGAGATGGCAATGATTGAACATATCGATGCAATATTTACATGTGATTGTAGTATTCATAGTCGTGATAGAAGTATTCATGATTCATATTCAGCATACAATAAAGATAGCTGATAGTGTTGTATTCAATATTGTATTGATATATTTTCCTTTCCAGTATATGATATTGATTTATGGATTCCATTGTTGTCATTTTTGAGCTTTTCCTTCTAACTTATCATACTGATTCATACCACTAGTGACTAATCATTATTTATACTGATTGCTATTAATTTTATATTAATTTAAATAAGCATGCATATTAATTCTTGAGACATTGCTTTGGAATCTTTAGTAGTTTTTTTTTAGTCATGCTGGATTTTATAAGCTCATTATATGAATTTTATTGACTTCAGGTCAAGGAATGGATCAGGATTGTGTGGAGTGAGGCCGATCAAAATTCTCAGGTTCCTTTTGGTTCTAAATTTATTTTATTCTTTTATAGTCAAGAGTTTAGTGAGG
The DNA here is from genome assembly GCA_022539455.1 of Dendrobium nobile. Classification (NCBI taxonomy): domain Eukaryota; kingdom Viridiplantae; phylum Streptophyta; class Magnoliopsida; order Asparagales; family Orchidaceae; genus Dendrobium; species Dendrobium nobile. Next base: position 14,404,223 of record CM039718.1, on the reverse strand, counting down.
TAGATGCTATAAGTGGTCTTCTTCCTATTGTAAATCAAAAATTGATATATTAAATAGTGAAAGATTTTAATGTATAGAATTACTTTTACTAGATTTTCTAATATTTTAAATAGAAATTAGAGGTTCTCGTGGATTAATTAATAGATAAAAATTGCAATTCTTCCAATATAGGTATTGGGGATTACAGTTGGTATCAGAGCAAAGTTATTGGAAGAATTGAATTGTAACTAAAGTTATATGATTGATTATAGGTGGGTATAAGTGGCTAGTATCATTTCATCATTTTCATATTTGATTGATTAATTGCATATGCATTTATGTATATTGAGGTTATATGTTTGATTAATTAGTAAAGAGAATTTTTTAAGTGGAAAAATAGATCTAACTGACTAAGATATACAAAATGAATAATGTGTAGTTGTGGCTCCAGTGTCTTCTGATAGTATGCCAGTATGCTTACCCAAATTATAAGTGAGGCTTAGAGAAGAAAATTACATATTAAGGATAGTGATGAAGGTAAGCACCTACAAATGTTTCATAAGTTGAAGCCACCATTATTTAAGGGAGATCTAGAACCACATATAGCTAAAGATTAGTTATTATGGATAGAGAAAATATTTGATAGTATGTAGTATCCTGAGAGAAAGAAAGTGTAACTGGTAGTATTTTTTTTAAGGAGAAGAAGAAAGATGATGGATAGAACAATAGTGGGAAAATTTTAAGGGAAAGGTGAATGTAGAGATTACTTGGGTTAAGTTTGCTATTATTTTTAGATACTAGTTTGTACTTCTACCATATCGATAGAAAATTTATGAGGTTTTTATGAGATTGGAGTATTGAGAAGTAGTATTTAGCAAAATTTATTGTATTAGCTAGGTAAGCCCATAGTTGATTAACATGATAGAAGATAAAAATTATAGATTTTTTAGAAGATTGAAGTATGAGTTGAAACACCCATTAGTACCATTAAGAATTTAAGAGTTTTTAGAATTGGTTGAGATAGCCAATTAAGTAGAGAATGATTTAGCGATCCCACTATTCAGATAGGATATGAGTAAAAGAAGGTAGCTAGAGACATGGTATAAATAAATTAGAGAATTCTAAGAAAAAGATGAAAGTAATAAAGGAAGAAGTACTCGAGTGTTTTAGATGCGAAAAAAGATATATAGGGTACTATTTTTTTTATCTTTAGGCAGTTCTTTATATGTGCACATCAAGGATATCGAATGGTTGATTTCCCACGCAAGAGACAGGGAGATGTATCAATATCGAGGGAAGTACAGTCTAGATAGGCTTATAGACAAAGGAAAGCTAGTTTTGGGATACACAATGATGGATCAATGTTGCACCTACAAAATCAATAAATAGTTCTACCTGTTATGATATGACCTAAGTTGAGGTAGCCTACAAAAATTCTACTTTTAAACCCCTCTACATGAGTTTGAAAGTGTTATGTGTGCATGTAAGTCTGAATATATTTTGAAGTGGGTCCTTGGGGGTTCTATTTCATGTTCTAAAAATATAAAGTTTTCCCCAAGGAGCACTATGATGCTAGGGAAGGCTACTGAAAGTTCGTTAGGGATGTTAAGCCCTCTTGAACTTAGTCCCAAAGCTAATTAATAGAGAGATGAATCGGTACTTTAAAACAAACACAATCCAAAACCAATATTCACCACAACGAAAACCAATGCGGAAGAAAATAAATGCGGAAGCAATAAAAAGAAAAGAACACACCGGATTTATAGTGGTTCGGTCAAACCTTGACCTACATCCACTCCTTGGAGGCACCCCCCAAGTATTGCACTAAACTAGTGTCTCTCCTTTAGCCCCCACAGCTAGGCGGAGAAGCCCTTACAAAATCACTTCCACCTTTCCCGGTGCGGCGGAGTCGCCGGGTCCTTTGACACCAAATAGATCTTCTTCTTTGGTGAACTTACCTCGAGACAAGCCTTGAATCTGATGGTACTAAGGTGCGAGTTCGCCGGAGCAACCGTGTGGACCCCCCACCACACTCCCTTGAGTTCCTCCCCCTCACAGGATCTTCTCCCTCTCAAACTCCACCCTTTCCTCTCTCCCTTTCAAGCTCTCTCTTCAAGTCTCCCCCACAAGAACGAAGCTCTAATGGCTGCCAAAGACACTTACAAAATTTGCCATGCCATAGCTTAAATAGAAGCTCTCAAAACGAGCTCATTAATGCAAGTTGCCGACATTATCGTCCAGGACGATATCCAAATCGTCCTGGCTAATTAGCATAAATATGAGGAAAATCGTCCTGAATATCGCCCTGAAATGAAGCTGGACGATGTCTAATCGTCCCGGACAATCTTGCGATTGGCCTGGACGAAATCCCCATTAAATGCTTTCCAAAACTGCTTGAGAAATTTTGGAAAAATTGCTCTGGATCGTCCGGGACGATATTTTATAGTCCAGGACGATCCACCGGGACGATGTCCAAAAATAAGATTTTCCTAAGTAGATCTGGCGGCAGATTCTTGCTGTATTGAGCCGATCGTCCTGGCCGATACAAAATCGTCCAGGACGATGTGTTTTGCATAAAGACGACTGCTTTAAAGAGGATGCCCTAATTAGGATTTCTACTTTTGTCAGATCGTCCAGGACGATATAAATATCGTCCCGGACGATGTTACCAAAAATAGAAAACTTTTAGGGCACAATAGAAAATCTTCCAAGATATAAATCATCATATGCCACACCAAATACAATAGACTCAAGAAAGGAAAAATATTACAAACTGACACAGGCCTAGTCTACTCAATCTTGAGCTGGTTCCAGATTGCAGTCTGATAGTGTGGACCTGAAACGTTAGTAGAAAGCAGTCATAGAGAAAAAGAATGTTTGCTATCATCAAAATCATATGCAATAGATCCGCAACAATCTCCCCCTTTTTGATGATGGCAAACAATTTAATTTGAATTTTCAAAAGAAAGCAATTTCTCCTAAAATTTGAATTTTCAAAGGAAAGCAATTTCTCCTAATATCCCCCTCACTAGAATAACACTTTTAAAAAAATAGGGGAGATAAAAAATATTTTTGTTATTTTTAAATTTTTGAAACAAAGATACAAACATGATAACAGTACAAAAATTCAAAAATACGTTCTCCCCCTTTGACATTATCAAAAAGAGAGGAGGCACAAACAAAAAATAAAATAAAAGACAAAACATTTTCTGATCTAGTGAAAAACCAATATTCTTAAAATGAGAAAGTTACCTCTTAGTTTTAATCAAAATTTTAGTAGAATTGAATAGACAACGCATAGCCCAGTAAAGGTTAGAAATTCAAGATTCGATAATCCAAACTCAAGTTCTTTAAAAAGGCTTAAAAACTTTTTAATTTAATATCTAAATCATAAAACAAATTAGAGAAAGAAACAATCATTTTTCAAAAACTCCTTCCATAAAATATATCTAATAGAAGATCAATGCACGAATTGTTGAATCAAAAATCAAGATTTTCAAACTCAAGTATCAAAAAAATCAAGGGTTTTCTTATGTTTTAAGAAGTCCAAGAATGGTAAGCATTAACTTTTGTGGGCTCATTTTATGCGTCTTGATAGTTGGTTGGCGCACTGCGCATCTTTTGATACACTTTGTGTATTTTTAATTTGGCGCTTTGCGCATCTTTTATTTTTGGCATCATTGACCAATTTTTTGAATATGCTACCTTTCTGAAATCTTAAAGACGAAAAGTAAACCCATACTATTGACAAAAACGAAATTTTTGATTAAGAAAATTATGATGTAGATTCAGCACCTTGCAAAAGATTCCTATGCGATAAATAAAATATAGGGAGATAAAAAATTTAGTTTCAAAAACCAATTTAAAAGATGAAAAAGATTTTAAATCAAAAGTAGAATGACCTCTTTTAGGAAACAGAGATTGAGAGTCAAAAACATGAGTTTCCTTCCTTTTGACTGTTTTTAGAGAAGTCAATAGCAACTTTACCAAAGATTTCAAGAAAAAAAAAGAAGTAGATTTTTCATTTTTAGAAAAGTGAATGTGTGTGTTGATCAGGAAAAAAAAAACTTTCATTAAAACGAAAATCTCAAAGAATAAACAAAACAAAAACAAAAAATAATAAAAAAAATAAAAATAAAAACACAACACAAAAACACGAAAGGCTTTTAACCATTTTCTCTCTCTTGGTCCGATGTTTCAGAGACCAGATCTGCCCATGAGATTTTTTGTCTTTCATTATTTTCCCAATTCAAAGTTTGTTTCGCCTTGCCCTTTTCTTTCGTAGAAAGAATTCTTAAATTAGGGCACTGATTTTTCATATGTCCAGATTTCCTACATCGAAAGCAGATAACGTCAGAAGAAATAAAGACATCCTTACCACTTTTACCTTTTTTCCACTTTGGCTTATGCTTTGGTGAGCTTTGTGATTTGCTTGACAAGTCATTGTTATCGTCACCAACTAAGCTTCCTCTTTCCGTATCTTCAGCTTTTAGAACGATCGTTTCACCTGCATCCAAAAGTCTTTGACCCAAACCTTGCTCGTAGGCAATGAGTGAGCCAATCAAATTATTAATAGAATATACATTCAAATCTTTATATTCACAAATAGCAACAACTTTGGCATCAAATTTTTCAAGTAAACAACGAAAAATTTTATTGACTTTTTCAAAATTTGAAAACTCTTTTCCTAAGGCATGCAATGATGTTTCAATTTGAATGAACCTAGTGTACATGTCTAAGATCATCTCATAAGGTTTCATGGAAAACAGTTCAAAATCATGCATTAACAAATTCAGCTTGGATTGTTTGATTTCACTAGTGCCTTCGTATATGGTGTGTAGTTTATCCCAAACTTCCTTACCAGTAGTGCACATGGATACTAACATAAAATCTTCAGAATTTAAAGCACAGAAAAAGCAATTTAAAGATTTTGCATTCAATTGAGCATTTACTTGTTCTTCCCTATTCCATTGATTAAAAGGAATATCTATTTTAACTCCATTAACAATACGTGATGGTGATGAATAACCAGTTAAAATCATATGCCACATACGAAAATCAATCGATTGCAAGAAAATAGACATGCGAGTTTTCCAAAAATCAAATGACATATTTTCAAATAAAGGAGGTCTGGTGATTGAATAACCTTCCGCAACATTACGATTTGAAAAAATAGCCATGGATCGAAATTCAAAAGCTTTTAAAAACTTATTTTATGAAAACCGCTCTGATATCACTTGAAAGTTTGTTAGGGATGTTAAGCCCTCTTGAACTTAGTCCCAAAGCTAATTAATAGAGAGATGAATCGGTACTTTAAAACAAACACAATCAAAACCAATATTCACCACAACGAAAACCAATGCGGAAGAAAATAAATGCGGAAGCAATAAAAAGAAAAGAACACACCGAATTTATAGTGGTTCGGTAAAACCTTGACCCACATCCACTCCTTGGAGGCACCCCCCAAGTATTGCACTAAACTAGTGTCTCTCCTTTAGCCCCCACAGTTAGGCGGAGAAGCCATTACAAAATCACTTCCACCTTCCCCGGTGCGGCGGAGTCGCCGGGTCCTTTGACACCAAAGAGATCTTCTTCTTTGGTGAACTTACCTCGAGACAAGCCTTGAATCTGATGGTACTAAGGTGCGAGTTCGCCGGAGCAACCGTGTGGATCCCCCACCACACTCCCTTGAGTTCCTCCCCCTCACAGGATCTTCTCCCTCTCAAACTCCACCCTTTCCTCTCTCCCTTTCAAGCTCTCTCTTCAAGTCTCCCCCACAAGAATGAAGCTCTAATGGCTGCCAAAGACATTTACAAAAGTTGCCATGCCATAGCTTAAATAGAAGCTCTCAAAACGAGCTCATTAATGCAAGTTGCCGACATTATCGTCCAGGACGATATCCAAATCGTCCTGGCCGATTAGCATAAATATGAGGAAAATCGTCCTGAATATCGCCCTGAAATGAAGCTGAACGATGTCTAATCGTCCCGGACGATCTTGCGATTGGCCTGGACGAAATCCCCATTAAATGCTTTCCAAAACTGCTTGAGAAATTTTGGAAAAATTGCTCTGGATTGTCCGGGACGATATTTTATAGTCCAGGACGATCCACCGGGACGATGTCCAAAAATAAGATTTTCCTAAGTAGATCTGGCGGCAGATTCTTGTTGTATTGAGCCGATCGTCCTGGCCGATACAAAATCGTCCAGGACGATGTGTTTTGCATAAAGACGGATGCTTTAAAGAGGATGCCCTAATTAGGATTTCTACTTTTGTCAGATCGTCCAGGACGATGTTACCAAAAATAGAAAACTTTTAGGGCACAATAGAAAATCTTCCAAGATATAAATCATCATATGCCACACCAAATACAATAGACTCAAGAAAGAAAAAATATTACAAACTGACACAGGCCTAGTCTACCCAATCTTGAGCTGGTTCCAGATTGCAGTCTGATAGTGTGGACCTGAAACGTTAGTAGAAAGCAGTCATAGAGAAAAGAATGTTTGCTATCATCAAAATCATAAGCCATAGATCCGCAACAGCTACCCCTCGATGTTGAGCTATCTATAATTTAAAAAAATTGAACAAGTGTAGTAGCTCAAGAGTTTGGCATCGTGGTGTTATAAGCTTTCAAAGTGAGGGTTATGATGCTAGCATTGTTGAAACTTGTTCACTATGAATTAGGTCATTAAACCTAAGCTTATATCCCACGGCTAACCAAGAGGGAGGGGGGGGTGAATTGGTAATTAAAAAAAATTTAACCCTCTTTTTAAATTAGGAAACAAAAATAAAACTTTAGTGAATTTTTTTAGAAAACGTTTTTCAACCACAGTTTTAAAAGTAAAAACACAAATAAAAACCAGCGGAAAAATAAAGACACGAGATTTATAGTGGTTCGGTCAAGACTAACCTACATCCACTCCCCGGAGGCACCTTCCGAGTATTGCACTAATACCACTAGTGACTCTCCTTTTGCACCCACAGCAAGGTAGAGAAGCCTTTACAAAACTCTCTTCCACCACTACCCGGTGCGGCAGAGAACCGTCGTCTTTTTACTCTTCCTAGTGTTGGCAGAGAACCATCCGTCCTTTCACACTCTCTCGGTGTAGGCAGAGAACCCTTCGTCCTTTCACACTCTCCTAGTGTGGGCAGAGAACCCTTCGGCTGTTCACACTCTTCTAGTGTCGGTTGTTCACACTCTCCAAGTGTCGGTAGAGAACCGGATCTCCTTGATAAATCTTCTTCAAAAGAAATCTAGGAAGAGAGAAAAGAGTGAAGTAAACATAAATCAAACGTAAAGATTCTTACCTTTGAACACCAAGTGAAGCCTTCACGCTCCAGTAGTAAGAATCCTCCTTCGAACACTCTCTTACACTCTCTCCTTGACTTTTCTTTCAATAGGCACGAAGATCCATAGGCAAAAAGATTAAGTGGCAGTTTAGATTGGACTATTTATAGGAAAGACACAAAAAACCATCCAAAAACTGTAAATTTTTAAGTCAATACGTATTGGATCGTCTCGTACGATCGTTGATCATCCTAGACGATTTTACTTAAATGCGTTGGAAACGAACCTAATGTATATGGGTACGAAATGACTTCGTACACACACATCGTCCCGTACGAACTAAGTTTGTCCGGTACGAACGGTTATTCCATAGGTCGATTCCCAAAAACTGTAGAACATTACTAAAATTTCAGAGTCGGTTCACTTCGTCCTGGGACGAATACGGATTCGTCCGGACAAAATTTTTCCAGAGAGCAACTCATCCTGGTACGATTATAAATTTTGTCTGAACGAAAATTCTCCAGAGGAGATTTCGTCCCTGGACGAATACACTTCGTCCTGGACGAAAATACTCTAGAGAGCAACTCGTCCTGGAACGAATATAAATTTTGTCTGAACGAAAATTTTTCAGAGAACATTTCATCCTGGGATGAATACACTTCGTCCTGGACGATCAGGACTTAGAAAAATTTTCTTCAATTCCTGTTCGTTCCATTGCTCTTACGAGGAGATAACTGACCTGATCGTCCCGTACGATCAGTACAAGTTTTTCAACATCTCCTTAAGTGTGTGTGTTTATTCACTCAATTACAATCACTCCCTCTCAAACTTAATTCAAAGAAAAATACAAGCTTTAAATACACAAAGTATTTCACTCTGAATTTGATTTGAAGTCTTTGTAGTTTGGAGTTTGATTTTCTTGAAATATTAGTACACATAAGAGCAAAAACAACTTTTCCAAAAAGTGTTAGGAGATAACTACACATAAAATAATAATATTTGAAATCATCAAAACTATACAAGTTGCAAGAATGTAAAACATGCAAATAGCAACTCTCTTAACAATCTCCCCCTTTTTGATGATGGAAAAATAATTATTGTTTGTATAATTTCAAATTTTAAGAATCTCATAAACTCCATCTGAATTAATGAACACGTGAAAATAAGGATGCATTTTTAGAAATACAAAACAAACAAAATTAAAACAAACACACAACATATACAACATACACAAAACACAAAACAAAGACAGACACACATACAATACAAATCAAATAATACCACGATACAAACAATTTGGTACAATACCACGATACAAATAATTTCTCCTTTTTGATAACAACAAAAAGTGAAGAAGAAAAAGACTTGAAATATAAGCAGACATATGAAAATTATTTGAAAATTCAATCTTGAAAGTGATTGAAATAAGTGATGCAAATAAAATTAAAACATTAGGAAAATCATAGTAATTCATAGAACTTAAGAAGAGATGTAACATTGATAATAAAAAGTATTTATAAAAAATATGAGTCAATTTAGACACTAAGATAGAGAGAATCATTGCAAAAAGGATGAATAAAAAATTTGTATATTTCAAATTTCAATACGGATATAAATGTACAGTAGATCAATTTGAATTAAGAGATTAAAAGATAATGAAAAGAAATAACTACCACATGTAGCGCTTTGCGCATCTTTTTCAAATTAGTGGCACATTTTTGTGCATCTCTTTACTTGTGAGCTTATTTTGTGCCTCTTTTTCAACTTACGAACCATTGCGCATTCCTTTTGATTTTTGTACATTTGTACATTTTTAAGAGTAATTTTGATCTTTTCAAAATCAATAATGAAAATTTTCAAATTTTTCTAAGTGCATAAATATTTATTGATAAGTGAAATATAAAATAAGAAAACATCATAGTTGCAATAATAATATTAGAATTAATGTAGTCTAAATAAGAGACATGAAATTGACAATCTTAATTGTATCAAGTTATAAACAGAACTTAAATTTAGAAAAAAATAGATTTTCTAATGAATTTAATTTTAACTTGCATTTCAAAGTATAGCACTATTAAGATCAAAAATCTAATAATTATCATAAAGGCTAACACACATATCAATATCATTAAAGCCAAAACACGAGAACATATATTGATATCAATATGAAGATATAACAATCTAAGCTCAGGATATCAATACAAAAAAAAACATCTAAAGAAAAGAAAATACAACAAACTTTCTTAAAACAACAACTAACACACAAACTACAGAAAATACATAAAATTAAGTGCAACTATCACTAAGGACCCTGATCTGGAGGAGGAGGAGGTGCAGCACCAAAGATGTTAAAGTAAGTACTCATCATAAGCACATTGGTACTGATATCACTCATATGGTCCCTCATAAAACTCATGTCATGCTGATACTGTGCATTCTGCTGCTGAAGATGAGTCTCAATTTGATCAAAATGTTGATCAAAATGAGTCTCTAGGCGATCAAATCTTTGAACTAAATCCTGATAATTGGGTTAATTGGTGGGTGCAGGTGCAGTTTCTGGTTCTTCCTCTGTATCACTAATGACATGTGCTTTACTTGGTTCTTCTTTGAAGATTGCTCTAAATGATCTGTCGTTGTAGTAGAGCGGTTCTTCAAACTCTTGATCAGGATGAACCAAATTGTATTTCTTGTCTAGAATGTAGGCAACTAGATGTCCTAAGTCGATGTTCTTCTTTCTCTTATGCTCTACATGACCAATTTCAGACAGCCCATAAAGATAGTTAAGGATAAGTTGGGCTTCATCTACAGGTTCTTTAGATATGACCAAGAATGTCACCATAGAAAGAAGAGGAGTAATGTTGATCCTATCACTAGCTTTAGGAATTATAGAAGTTCTAAGAACATGCTGGATGATACGTGCATTTCGAACGAAACCGGATACTTTAGCCACATGTTCGTTCAAATTGTTTCCTTTAATCACATTATTAATTTCATACCATTCATAATCATGATGTTGATCAAGTGATGAGCTCTAGCTCCCTCTGTCCTTAAATTCAAAAAGGCTCCTAAGTCAGCCTTGGTGATTTCAACTTTTTATTTAAAGACAAAGGAACAGATTATAGGATGGTCAGAATTAAAAGACATGTTGGTGAGAAAGTAGTGAAAGGTTTCTTTATTGTAGAGATGGACGAGGGTAAAGATAAAATCAAACTGTGTTGAAGCAAATAAGTTCATCACCTGAAAGGTAAGTTGTTCTTGGATTAGGATTCTGGAGGGTGTGATCTTTGCTGAGGCAAATCTATGAAAAAATTTCTCATTTGCTTTGGAAAGGAAGTTCTCAGAAGAATTTCTATGTGATTTTCTAGCCACAAACTTTTGTCTTTTACTTGAACTTGCCATTTGAAAAACATCTAAAGTACGAAAGAGATTGAAAGAGAAGTTTAGAGTGTGACTGTTGAGTTCAAAAGCCCTTCTATTTATTGAAAATGACACATTCGTACTAGACAAAAAAATGTGGTCCCGTACGAACTTTTCGATTCGTCCTGTATGAAAAACTTCGTATGGACGAACTAATGCGTCAAAATAAAATGGCTTTTCGTAATCAACACAACTTACGAAGCATTCTTTCGTACAGACTTTTGACCAGACTGATCGTACAGATGAGCACGTGTTCGTCCTGGGACGATCAGTACTTATGATCATTTTAATGGCAGTTGAAATCGTCCCCTCCTTCGAACCGACATGTGTTCGTCCGGACGAACCAAAGGTTCGTATGTACGAAGTTAGTATTAAAAACTATCTTATCCATTCAACTGCTTTATTCATTCGTCCCGTCGTTTGAAAAACATTTCGTCCCGGACAATCATGACGATCATACAGATGAAGTGATAATTAAAAACTGAAAACTACATGCAAACGATTCAAAATCTGACAGTTAGATACACTACACAAATCGTCCCATACGAAAAAATATAGTCCCGGACGATGGACACTCAAAAATTTTAAAGCTTGCACTCAATTAAAACTAAAACACAAACACACTAAAAAACTAACTGAAAAACGAAGAATACAAATACTAAATAAAGAAAATCACACATACAAGTTCACAAACACATAAAAAATGCATAAAAACATTAACTAGAAAAACAAACATCAATGTTGCAAAAATATTTTTAATTAAGCATTCAAATCAATCACACCAAGCCTTGTTCTTAATGCACTAAAAGTATCAAAGGCTAAAGGTTTCGTAAAAATGTATGCAAGTTGATTTTCAGTAAAAACATGAGTGAGTTCAATTTCTTCTTTGGATACATGATCCCTTATGAAATGATGCCTTATGTCTATATGTTTGGTTCTTGAATGTTGAATAGGATTTTTAGAAATATAAATAGCACTAGTGTTATCACAATAAATTAGAATAGTGCCTATAGTTAATCCTAAATCAATCAACTGTTGTTTCAACCAAAGTACTTGTGCCACACAACTTCCTAATGCAATGTATTCAACTTTTGCAGTAGATAGAGCTACTGAATTTTGTTTTCTACTGGACCACGAGACTAGAGAATTTCTAATAAATTGACATGTTCCAGAAGTACTTTTTCTATCCACCATACAACCTGCAAAGTCAGAATCTGAATAACCATTTATTTTAAATGAAGAGCTAAACTTAGGATACCAAATTCCTAAGTTCTGAGTTCCTAACAGATATCTTAAAATCCTTTTCACTACTGTCAAATGTGATTCTTTTGGATCTGAAATCTAGCACATAAGCAAACACTAAACATGATATCAGGTCGGCTAGCAGTCAAGTAAAGTAAAGATCCAATTATCCCTCTAAATTTCTTTTGATCAACAGATTTTCCCTTAAGAGTCCTTGTCCAATTGAACTGAGGAACTCATTGGTGTACTAACATGTTTAGCATTATCCATTTCATACTTTTTAAGGATGTCCTTAACATATTTTGATTGCTATAAAATGTGTCCTCCTTAATTTGCTTAATGCTAAGTCCTAGAAAGTAACTTAAATCTCCTATTAGACTCATCTCAAATTCACTATTCATTATTTTAGAAAAATCATCACAAAGATTTTTATTTGAAGATCCAAAAATGATATCATCCACATAAATTTGAACAATGAGTATATCCTTTCTACATTTCTTCAAAAAGAGAGTTGTATCCATACTTCCTTTTTCAAAAGATCTTTCAAGAAGGAAAGTGCTCAACCTCTCATACCAAGCCCTATGTGCCTGTTTCAATCCATATAATACCTTTTTCAACTTAAAAATATGATTTGGGTATTTAGAATTTTCAAAACCTGGTGGTTATTCTACAAAAATATCTTCTTAAATTATCCCAATTAAAAAGACATTTTTTACATCTAGTTGATATAATTTGAATCCTCTAAAATAGGTAAAAGCTAGCAAAATCCTAATTGCTTCAAGTCTAGCTACAGAGGCAAAAGTCTTGTTAAAATTAATCCATTCAATCTAATTAAACCCCTTAGCAACCAATCTAGCCTTATTTCTAATGACTACTCCTGAGTCATTCATTTTATTTTTGAATACCCACTTAGTTCCAACTACACTTTGATCCTTTGGCCTTGTAGTTAATCCCCAAACTTTATTTTTTATAAATTGATTCAACTCTTCTTGTATGGCCAAAATCTAAAATTCATCCGAAAGTACTTGATCAATATTTGTGGGTTCTATAATTGAAATGAAGGCTGAATGATTGACTTATTTGTTTAATCCACGCCTAGTTCTTACACCCTCACTAGGTTCACCTATAATCAATTCTCTTGGGTGGTTTTTAGAAAATCTCAAATCTCTAGGCAAAGGGTTTTCTATCTCCAAATTTTTTTCCATGTTTGCTTCCAAATTTTCTTCCAAATTCATTTTATCAATCTTTTGGGAGTTAATCTCAATCTCATCTTCTATAACATTTGGCTCTTCCAAAATTCCAGATTCATCAAATACAATATGTGTGGTCTCGTTAATTACCAAAGTTCTTCTATTGAATACTCTATAAGATTTTTCAACACTTGAGTATCCAACAAAAATTCCTTCATCTAATTTTGGATCAAATTTTTCTAAGACGGATTTTTCATTGTTATGAATGAACATCTTGCACCCAAAAACATGCAAATGAGATAAATTAGGTGCTCTACCTTTTAGCAACTCATAGGATATTTTATTTAATTTAGATCTCACATTCACCCTATTCAAAATATAACATACAGTGCTAACCATCTCAGCCCAAAAATATTTAGGAAGTGAGTATTATGCCAACATTGCTCGATCGGCTTCTATTAATGTTCTATTTTTTCTTTCGACTACCCCATTCTGCTGAGGAGTTCTAGGTGCAGAAAAGTTGTGATCAATTCCTTTCTCACAAAATTCCTCAAATATCTCATTTTCAAATTCTCCTCCATGATCACTTTGTATAGAAATAATTTCACACCTAAGTTTTCTTTGAATCCAAGTCGAAAAATTTCTAAATTTCTTAAATGATTTACTCTTATGAAATAGAAATCTAACCCATGTGAATCTTAAGTAATCATCCACAATCACAAATCCGTATACCTTCCCTCCTAGACTCACAGTTCCAATTGGTCCAAAAAGATCCATATGCAAAATCTCAAATAATTTACTAGTTCTAAGATCCTTATTGGACTGAAAAGAGGGCTTCACTTGCTTTCCTAATTGACATGCATCACAAAGGTGGTCCTTAGTAAAGTCTAGTTTTGGTATACCTCTCACTAAGTTCTTTTGGGTAATCCTCCTAAGATTTTTCATGCTAGAATGACAAAGTCTCCTATGCCAAAGCCATGACTCATCAGATACAATTTTCAAACAAAAAGCAGTAGGAGTTTGAATATAATTCAAGTCTAGCATATAAACATTATTTACCCTTTTACCATTCAAAACATCTTTACCCTTTAGGCTTAATATGCAGCAAGTAGGAAAAAATTTCACACAATATCCTTTATCACATAGCTGGCTTATACTTAACAGGTTATGCTTTAAGCCTTCTACTAATAACACATTCTCAATTTAAATTTATTAAGATTTCCAATTATATCTGATCCAACCACCTTCCTTGTGGTGTTATCTCTAAGTGTAACCTTGCCTCCACTCCTGGTTCCAGTGATATGAATTGTGCAGTATCTCCAGTCATATGTTTTGAGCATCTGCTGTCTAGGTACCATATGCTTTCACGAGGTCTTGTGTGAGAGCGACCCTGCAAAATTAT